>JARFJB010001443.1:537500-1140000 GCA_036346205.1 Vesta saturnalis
TTGATATGTGAGATGCGTTTCATGTAATTTTAAAAATAGTATTATAAAAAATTATTAAAAGCTCTGTATGTTTTTATTACTGGCAATAAGCTAGATGTTTTGATAGAAGACGATTTCGGTAATTATAGATGTTAAAAAAGGCTCTTAATACCGCCAAACCGCCCTTAATTATAGGGTGTGGATCATGAATATGGCATCGCGGTCAAAAATAGCGCCTGAAAAGAAGCCTCCTATTAATATACGTATCCACGGTTGTACGCTCTACAGGGGCTGGAATTAAAAACTACACAGGGCGCATGCGCGGAGTTTGCTATAGTGTACCCTTTCTACTGACATTCTTTCTTATTTTTTGATATGTTGTGTGTATTGATGTATTCTAACATTAACTAAACTAAAAAAGGTGCAATTTCAGTGTGGAATATGCTCGTAGTGTGATCCTATTGATTTGCATGCGAGAAATAAAAATTGATATCTAGAAAGGTATAAAGACGCTCACTCTCATTTTCCGGTGTTTTGTGTGTATTTACATATTCTACCGTTATCTAAAATAAAGATATTGAAATCCAGGGCGGAAAATACTACTATAGTGTGACTTTATTTATTCACGTCCAAAAGAAATAAAAATTTTTATTTGGAAAAGTAGAAAGACACTCATTTTAATTGTTTGATATGTTCTATTCTATCAGTATCTAAAATAAAAATGTGTAAATAAAAATTTATTTCTTGAAAAGTAGAAAGACATTCACCTTCCGCCCTAGATTTGCATATTTTTATTTCAAATAATGATAGCATATGTAAATACACACAACATACCAAAAAGTTAGAGTGAGTGTCTCTCTGCTTATCTATACGTAATATTTACTTTTCGCGGTTGCGAATCAATAAATTCCCACGTGGGGCATTTTCCGCCCTGGATTTGCATATGTTTATTTTAGATAATGGTAGAACGTGCGAATACACACAGTGTACCAAAAACTTAGAATGAGTGTCTCTCACTTTTCTAGTTATAAAATGTTATTTCTCGAACACGTTAATCAATAAAGTTAGACATGTAGCATATTCCACCCTGGATGTGTATCTTTTCTTTTTATACAATGATAGAACAAACATTTAATCTAATTTATTGATATCTTGTATGCATTTATATATTCTATCATTATTTAAAATAAAGAGATGCAAATCCAAGGCGGAAATGCTTCGAGTGTGATTTTATTTATTCGCATGCGCGAGAAATAAAAATTTATTCCGCCATAGATTGGCACAACATACCAAACAGTTAGAGTGAGTATCTCTTTGCTTATCTGGGTATAAATATTTATTTATCGCGGTTAAAAACCAATATTTTTATTTTAGATAATGATAGTACGTGCGAATACACACAACATACCGAAAACTTAGAATGTTTTGTGTGTCTTTACATATTCTACCATTATCTAAAATAAAGATACCAAATCCAGAGCGGAAAATGCTAAAGTGTGATTTTATTGATTCGCGTCTGCGATAAATAATAAAAATAATATATATATATATATATATATATATATATATATATATATATATATATATACATATATATACATATGTGTATTGTGTATTAATGTATAAGATATATTCTAACAACATCGTCTAAACTAAAAAAGGTGTAAGTAAACCAGGGCGAAAAAGTGTGATTCTATTTCGCGAGAAATAAAAATTTATATCTAGAAAAGTATAAAAACACTCACTCTCATTTTCTTGTGTTTTGTGTGTATTTACATATTCCACCATTATCTAAAATAAATAGAATCAAATCCATGGGGGAAAATGCTCCTCGTGCAGTTTTAATGATTCACATCCATGACAAATAAAAATTTATATCTAGAAAAAGTAGAAAGACACTAATTCTAATTTTTTGGTATATTGTGTACCGGGTGGCCAACTAAGAACGGCCGTCGGCCATATCTCAGGAATGGATTATAGCACAGGTTCGGGAAAAAAATTTATCTCTTCAAATAAGGGGTGGGGGAGAGTGGGCACCTTGTTACGAAAAAACGCCTTTAATTCAGGTTCTGCTTGACCGATTTTAATAAACTTGATGTTGTTTGAAAGATCTTTTGTTAAGCAATAGAAAATTTGTAAATTTGAAGCAATCTGATTATTAACATAAATGCTAGAGGGCGCTATTTAATATTTTTTAATATTGTGTTTTCTCTTTACAATTTTAAATAGAAGCATAAAAATTTAAGTAGGTTTTTAAAAAGTAGACTAAATTAGTAATAAACCTGTGAAAACTGCAAGTCGATATCTTTTTGCTATCCTGAGATATCGTAAGAAACAGGTAAATGGCGGGAAATGTTCTTCCAACGTCTAGTAGGCTAGTTCGCGTTAACGAAAATTATTAAATTTAGCCTGGATGAAAAGATCTTACATTGGTATGCAGTAATTTAAACTGTTATCATACTAATGTTATGGTTGCCGCTAGATTACCTAAATGTAATGCTGTCTCTACTAACAATGAGAACAAATTATAAAATAATAATGTGATAAATCTAACATTTTTTAATTATATAAGAATGTTATATTTGTTTTCAAGCGATGTGTTATTAAATCAAAAGCATAAAATATCAATAAAAACCGATAATTGCCTAGCACCAACAAATACAGTTTAAAATATGAATTACGATTTACTGATGACAACAAAATTAGTAAAGAGGGCCATGTAAGATATAAAATAAATTCCCTGTTGAAAACAAGCAAGCTATGATTTTCACGCATATGTCAAAAATTATTCACCGTGTTGCATTTAATAGACTTTCTTTATCTTTTCGTACCAAAATGATTCTTACAAATGAAGAAGCATTTGATATGTTGGCAGTTTATTTTGAATGTATGAGAAATGCAACCGTTGCTGCTAGAGTGTATGTACTGCAGTACCCAAACAGACGGCATCACAGGCGAAGAGTTTTTCTCCGACTCGCACACCGTGTGCGTACTACTGGAAATGTGAATCTTCCTGTGTACCGAAGACAACGCAGAGGTAGAACAGAGGAAAATGTTATTGATGTTTTAGCTTATGTAAATGTTAACCCTCATTCAAGTACCAGAGCTATAGCTAGAGACTTGGGTATATGTCGAACCACCGTCCAAAATATTTTAAGAGAACACAGGTGACTACTTATTTATTAATGCATGCTTTATTCGGTATTATAATGATAAAAATGTTTTAATTTTTTTCGTTTGTCGTTATATGTTTCTCATTTTTACCATACCGAAAATGTCATTACATCAAAATTAACTTGTGACAACATGACTAATGTATTTGCCGCCATTTTATGTCCAGCTTCAATAAAACACCAAATTATTTAATGAAATTATCTTATGCTATGTGAATAGATTTTAACCAACAACATGATAATTAAGTGAGGCAAAGTAAAGTAAAAAGGTACCAATAATAAAAAATAATGAGAGGCCGGGCGAAAAAAATTCGTAATAACATTACGAGAGTTAATGCATTTAAAGTCCATTTTCGTTTACTAACAACGAAGGACTTCAATGTGTCTTATTGATCTGATTACTTTATAATATATACTATTTTAGATTGCACCCATATCACATGGTTCTACACCATAGTTTGAATGCTCAAGATTTCGATACCGGGTTGAATTTTTGCAACTGGCTCTCAAATATGATACACGAGAATCCTGAAATACTTTCACGAATTATGTGGACAGATGAGGCTACTTTTCATAGTGAGTGTAAATCGACATAATGTGCACTACTGGTCTGAAACGAATTCCCACTGGATGCAGGAGGTCCAGCATCAGGGTCGTTGGTCAGTAAATGTGTGGTGCGGGATTCTAGGTGGATAAATAATTGGGCCTTTTTTTTAATGAGACTGTTAATGGAGGAAGATATTTTTTAAGCAACGAATTGCCACTTCTTACGTACCCTTGGCCATTCGTCGTGACATGTTCTTGCAACATGATGGGTGCCGGCACATTATTCCAGAGATGTTCAGAATTTCTTACATCAATCATACCCTGAAAGGTGGATAGGACGTGGAAGTTTAATTATTTGGCCACCAAGGTCTCCAGACCTAACTTGTTTAGATTTTTATTTGTGGGGGCGAATAAAAGATCTCGTTTATACCGATAGACCCACAACAAGAGCTGACATCATTGAAAGAATACAACAGACAATACGAAGTATTTCAAGGGCTGAAATTGAAACTGCTGTTCTCTCCACCCGTCAGCGATTGATTTCATGCATTGAAAATCATGGACGACATTTCGAACATCTAGGGCGACACTAATTACGTAGTTATTTATTTATGGTTTTAATTGTTAGATCTATCACATTATTATTTTGTAATTTGTTCTCATTGTTAGTAGCGACAGCATTACATTTAGGTAATCTAGCGGCAACCATAACATTAGTATAACAGTTTAAATTACTGCAGACCAATGTAAGATCTTTTCATCCACGCTAAATTTAATAATTTCCGTTAACGCGAACTAGCCTACTAGACGTTGGAAGAACAATTCTCGCCATTTACCTGTTTCTTACGATATCTCAGGATAGGAAAATGATATCGACTTGCAGTTTTCACTGTTTTATTACTAATTTAGTCTACTTAAATTTTTATGCTTCCATTTAAAATTGTAAAGAGAAAACACAATATTAAAAAAATACTAAACAGCGCCCTCTAGCATTTATGTTATTAATCAGATTGCTTCAAATTTACAAATTTTGTATTGTTCAACAAAAGCTGTTTCAAACAACATCAAGTTTATTAAAATCGGTCAAGCAGAACCTGAATTAAAGGCGTTTCTTCGTAGCAAGGTTCCCACTCTCCTCCACCCCTTATTTGAAGATATAGCCTTAAACTTGTCAAATAAAAAATATGCAGAATTTGTTGAGGAATCTGATTATAATATTTAATATGCCCCTTAATTGAGTAAATTTTGAAAAATTTTGCTTTTTAAGATTTTAACTATCAAATACGCCCTCTAGCGGTGGACCTACAATTCTGAAAATAATTTCCAGGCGTTTCTCGAGGCCACTTTTGTTATAAAAATTTTTTTCCCGAACCTGTGCTATAATTCATTCCCGAGATATGGCCGACGGCCGTTCTTAGTTGGCCACCCGGTATATCTATATATTCTATCATTATCTACAATAAAAATGTGCAAATTCAAGGTGATTTAGCATTACATAGTGTTTTCTTTCGAATTTGAGTTTTATCCAAGAGTTATTTGGTCCACAGTAAAAAACCGAAGCTGGAGTAAAAACGAACTCGAATCCCAATCTAACTTCACACGCGGTTATTCAGCAACTAAAAAACCAACAATATAAAATCACAACAAATCCTAAAATATGGTTTAAAAGTGCCTGGAAACTATATACTCCTAAAAATGATCATTTTGAGAAAAAATGAAAAAGTGCTGGTGTTTGAATTTGGACAATGACTATTAATCAAGAATAGACCTATTTGTTTACAATTGTATATGTCCCAACACAACTGCAAACTGCCAGAAGATGACTGCCCCCACGGTTGATAACATCCGATTATGACGATTGTTTTGATTATTATTGCAGTGTTTTTTCGAACGTTCTGATAAGTGCAACGTTATTATTTGTTATTTTTTGTATAACTCAAGTTTTATAATGGTGAGGCAGTGTGTAATATGTAAAAAAATAGTCTATTTAAATCGTAACATTTCATCGGTAAGTAAACAAACCATAGACGTAACATTAATTATTTGCAAAGACATGATATAAGCTTTGTTTTTAATTGTTTATTGCTCGGTTACATTGACTTTATTAATAACCATAGTCCCTCCAGAAATGTACGCCTATGTCGCTGCCAGAACGCTCCCCTCCCTTTCATCGTCTGTCTGAGCATTTTCGCTTTTTATTAGACATTTTGATTTATTTTTTTTTGTTTGAAAGGTCGAGACTGTTATTATCTCTGATTCAAGAAAATTCTGTTTACTATTTAGAGGTTTTAAAAGTATAATATTTTGTGTCTGGGGTTATTTAAATTTTTAATTTAATGTTATTATAGACAAAATCAACCAATCATTAAACTGTTGTTACTTAAGTGCTAAACCATATTTTAGCCACCTACAATATTTTTTAATAGCACCCGGAATAAATTACTTGAAATTTTGTCTTTAGTTCATGTTGTAGATATATTAAAAACTATTTTTGGTAGAAAACGATTTATTTAAAGTCTAATATATCATTCATGATGACACGGTATGTGTAAACTATAAAGTTTATCATAAAATTGTTTTGATTTTACAACTTTGTTCAAATAACTTTGGTTTGCTGGTTTTATTACTGCAGTAGATTACTAAGATTGTCTTATTTATCTTTTTTAACCATGACACAAACAATTATTGTAATTGGCAGTCTAGAAAAAAAAAGGAGTAATGGGAATGGTTGTATTATTATATCATTAAGGAATAACTATTTTTTATTATTCAAATTACTTAATAATTATTTAATAACATTATTGAATATTATTAAGGTTTTAATGTAAATATAATTTGATACTTTTCTGAAATAGCATTTGCTTCTTAAAAGAACGAAGTAAGATATTGTCCAACCGTATAGTTCGAGTAGTGACGTTTCGTATCTGGATAATTCATACCTACACCTTACATACCCAGGACAAATCATACCCAGGGAATGAGGGTGGTGTCGGCTTCTTTTCGGGGGCGTTTTTCAACCCGTTGATGGAATTTTCAACCTCATGACGGCATTTTCACCCCTAATTGTGGTCCTTTTGGATGTATTAAGAGCCTTTTTGGCAGTCCATCCCCTGGAGGATAGGCAAATGCGCGAGCACATTGTTCTAATTAGAGGGCCTGAGGCCCTTTTGACATAGGTTTTCGGAACTTGCTCGTGGCCTCCGCCCATTGTCGTGATCCCCTTGGCGAGAAATTTGAATTGTATTCTAATAAGGGGGCCTAATGCTAACTTGTAAGGCACGTGTATTGATCTGAACTTGTTCTGGGGCCTTCGTGCATTTCTGTGAGCCCTTTGGTGGGAAATTTGAATTTGTATTCTAATAAATATATAGCATCGTACCTTGTCCCTTGTCGTGACTCCCTTGGCGGAAAATTTGAATTTGTATTTAAGTCTCTGCATCCTGCTTGGTTATGGCGGGAAATTTGAATTTGTATTCTAATAAGGGACCCTAATGCGAACTTGTAAGACAGGTATAGGGCTTCACAACTTGCTCTCAGTGCTTAATGTTTGTTTTTCTACTACTATTCTAGTCTGATAAATAAGAAAGAGTTTTTAGTTTGTAACACTATTGCAGGGTTTTACATACAGTGCTAAACATATGTTTTACATTTAAATTAGCTTAAAATGCCTATACAACAACAAATATATAATCAAACCCGAAATCAAGCCACTATATTGTTTTACATACAAGGAAAGTCTTCGCGTTAATATCTCTGACAAAAGGGTCCCTAGATTTATCCCCAGGGCAATTGTCAAACCGTCACTCGGAGCTGATATTTTACCTAAACGTGAGGGCACCGGCTTGGGAAAAGTCGATCATCCGCAAATCAATCTCAATCCATTCAATCTCAATCAAACAGGGAAATTTGAAATCCACCCCCTTGTCAAAAGACACAGAAATTAATCAAATCAATTGATAGGCCAATAAAATCAGCCGAAGCACATCAAACCAAATCAATCAACCTCGATCAAATCAAACAATCAATCAATCAAAGCAATTAAAAAAATCAGTCCAATCAATCAACCTCAATCAAATTAAACCAGAAGCTGAGTTAACAATTCTTCATAACCTTCAGGTAACGATTCTCCCACTGTATATACCTAGCTCCTATGAACGATTGCTTACTTTGTAGATAAGGCTAACAAACACTCAGAGCTGGTACTTTTCCTAAACATGAGTGCACCGGCGTGGGAAAACAGTCGATCATCAGCAAATCAATCTCAATAAATTCAATCTCAATCAATCAAATCATAACTTACAGCTTGCAAAAATCAGTTTACAATTCAAAAATACTTATAACTTATAACTTGCAAAAACCAAACACAATTCAAAAATACATGAAATACCCTTCGTCATTACTCAATATCAATATGCGAGCATCGAATTAGCCTGTAACACTGTTGCCGGTTGTTGCATACAGGGTTAAAAATGCGTTTTACATTTAAACTAGTTAAAATGTCTATACAATAAGAAATATATAACCAAACTCGAAATTAGGTCATTATATTATTTTGCATACAAAGAATGGCTTGTCGGAAATACCTTTGACAAAGAGGTTCTAGATTTACAAACAAGGTTGAACGCACTATTTCGTTTTTGAAAATAGTCAAATGGTCGTGGGCAAATAAACAAGTTGACCTCCATTTACAATTTTGATAATACACATGTGATTTAAAACTAACACCGATTTCATTTCGTAAGGCAACTATAGGACTCTGTGATTTATTTTACCCGAACGCTTATCATTATCATTAGACCGTCATAATAATAATAATAATAGCACCCAAATTCGTAAATACCTCTGCCAAAAAGACCTTAGATTTATAAACAAGCTTAAATGCACTATTTAGTTTTTGAAATAAAATGCC
Source organism: Vesta saturnalis (assembly GCA_036346205.1). Lineage (NCBI taxonomy): Eukaryota > Metazoa > Arthropoda > Insecta > Coleoptera > Lampyridae > Vesta > Vesta saturnalis. The sequence goes on from JARFJB010001443.1 coordinate 546,108, forward strand.
CCGGGGTCAAATACCGATTTCGTTTCGTAATTGATTTAATCGAGGTTGATTGATTTGGTTTGATATGCTTCGGGTGGTTTTATTGGCCTATCAATTGATTTCATTAATTTCCCGGTTTGATTGAGATTGATTTGCGGATAATCGACTGGTTTCCCATGCCGGTGCCCTCACGTTTAGGGAGAGTACCAGCTCTAAGTGACGGTTCGACAATTGCCGTGGGGATAAATCTAGAGGCCCCTTTCTCAACGATATTTCCGCCAAGACTTTCCTTGTATGTAAAATAATATAATGGCTTGATTTCGGGTTTGGTTACATATTTGTTGTTGTATAGGCATTTTAAACTAATTTAAACGTAAAACGTATTTTTAGCACTGCACGTAAAACCCTGCAATAGTGTTACAGACTAAAAACTTTTTTATTTATCAGACTAGAATAGTAGTAGAAATGCAAACATTAAGATGTGGCAAGGGGTTAAGCACTGAGAGCAAGTTTTGAAGCCCTATACCTATCCTACAAGTTAGCATTAGGGTCCCTTATTAGAACACAAATTCAAATTTTCCGCCAAGGGAGTCACGACAAGGGAGGGCTAAGTCCCGAGAGCAAGTTGCGAAGCCCTACACCTGTCTTACAACTTAGCATTAGAGCCCTCTTATTAGAATACATATTGAAATTTATCACCATAACTTGTAGAGACTTAAATACAAGGGGCAAAACCCCGAGAGCAAGTTACGTAGCCCTATACCTGTCTTACAAGTTAGCATCAAGCTCCTTATTAGAATACAAATACAAATTTCCCACTAAAGGGCTCACGGCAATGCACAGAGACCCCAGAACAAGTTCAGATCACGACAAGGGGCCAAGCCTCGAGATCAAGTTGCGAAGCCCTATACCTGTCTTACAAGTTAGTATTAGGCCCCTTTATTAGAATACAATTCAAGTTTCTCGCCAAGGGGATCACAATGGGCGAAGGCCACGAGCAAGTTCTGAAAACCTATGCCAAAAGGGCCTTAATCGACATGACCGACAAGCCCGCCCCGTAACCAATCAGAAACCAGGAGACGGAGTCCATGCACCAATCAGAAACTAGGGGGCGTGGCCTACTCTCAGGCCCTCCAATCAGAACACTATGCGCGCGCATTTGCCTATCCTCCAGGGGCTGTACTGCCAAAAAGGCTCTCAATACATCCAAAAGGACCCTAATTAGGGGTGAAAATGCCGACACCACCCTCAAAGGTCACTAATTAGGTTAAAAATACCATCAAGGGGTTGAAAATTCCGCCTAGGATTTGCAAAAGGCCCCTGAAAAGAAGCCATATGGGTGGGAAATGTCCACGGCCACATGGGCGTGACTTCCCCCACCACTGATGACGTCACAGACCAGGTAGCCCTCATTCTACTGTTATGCATTTAAGTATTTACTGCAAATAATACATAGAGCATAGTGAAATATAATATACAAACTAGGGATGTATGGGCAGAAAATTTTAAGTGGAATAAGGGTGGACAATTGTAAGTTTGAACCAGCCATAATCAAGCAGTGATAATCGATTTTGTTAATTAATCGATAGTCAAATAATGGATTAATAAAATAAGCGATTAATCTAATAATAATTAGATTATTTTCAAATAGGTACATATCAAAACCTGATTAATCGATTATAATCGAAATTTTTGCCCAGCCCTAATTGCTAGGCACAAGTTTTCGAGAATCTGCCTAATTATTCACACATTCTCACTCTATAATATAATATCACTGAATATAAAGCAGTAGTATATTGATAAGAGATAATGAGGTTAATTACATTTTGTTGTTTGTTTAATTCAATGTTTAATCAGTTAAGAAAGTAGAAATAAATGTTACCATATAATAGGTACCTGTGACAATTTTGTGTACCTACATAATGTACACAGTTGGATTACTGTATCAACCGCTGGATATATTTAACCATTAAAATATGAGATTTCTCTTGTTATTACTAAACAATAATCATCTATTTTTTTAATTCAATAAATAATATCGTTTCTCTACAAGGTATATAAGTGAAGGTTAAAGGTCAATAATATGTTTCAATATTTCATGAGAACATGAACTTCTCTTAATATTTGATATAATGAGAAATAGTAAGTGAATAATAATTTTATAAAAAAATTGAATTTTATGGTCACAAACGTGCATATTTAAGACAACAATGTAATAAGCTTGAATTGGACGAATAATACAAAAATATTTTAAATGGAGAGAGGCCATTCTAATTGATTAGATGGGTAACGAGTATTTTGCCTCGATAACAATATTTAATGTTTAATTTTTTTTTAGTTTTAAATCTATTACAAAGTGATTTGCTTTAACTAAAACACTATATAATATATAAATATTTAAATTCAAAGGTAATATAACATTTGCCAAAAGGGTGAATTCATCAAATGAGATACATGGATGCATCACCCGCAGAGTCCTTAATAAAGGAAAGGAGGGGGAGCATTTTCTTTTAAACTAGATCTCCACTTGTTAATCAATGGCTAGATATAAAAGTATTCGTCTTTAGTCTAAGTGGCGAATGTAGTGGTTGTTTATGATAAGTTTTTAGGCGCTCAATGTGATAATGCAATAGTATCAACAATAAAAAGAAAATAAAAAAAATCTATTTAATTCTGTATTTTACTTCTGTGCTTAAAAGTACATAGTTAATAAAATGGCAACAGAAACGTTACTCATTTGTATATTTTTCCATTATTCGTAAAATATGTTGGCGAACTTGTAGATACTTAAAATATTCAAGGCAATCATTTCAAAATTGTGTTTTGTCATTAAAAGTCCTTTTAAAGTTCTTACAGTAAGGCTAGTTTTTTCCTAGTAAACAAATGCACATTTCAACAATTTTTAATATGTTGTTGTGTGGCATATCATCATTCTTAAAATGCTTAAAAGGCTCGACTTCCACTCTTTTATTTTTTGACTGGTTGTAGGTATATATTTTAATGCACACAATTTCATCAAAAAGTTCCGAATCTTCTATATGACTACCACGGTGCTGTTTTGAAAAACACTTAATGAGTTTCCATCTGACCACAGCAGTTCTTTTTCTGTCAATACTCAATGAAATGCTTGCATCTATACAAATAGGCTATACAAGTAGTATAAAACATGGTCACTAAAGTTTTAAATTGAGTTACGGCTAGGTCCTCTCCTTCATTTACCAAAGCTACTAGCATAGTGTTAACTTGATTTGTCAAAAAGGCTTCATTTTCCCGTTCAATTAATTTTTTCTTGAAATTTGATAGAACCATTAGTTTGCACATTTTTAATATTCTTTCTATGGAAGGTAACAACGCTAGTAGAATACGGATACCTTGGCCGCCATTTTGTTTTTTGTGACGTCGCCATTTTTTATATGCCGACGTGGGGATCGTATTTTTTTCATCTGAGAATAAAAACATTTAATCTGTTATTAATATTTATTTATTAGGGTTGTTTTAATCAAAGGAGATTGCATAATTGTTATTAAAATTATTGTTAGATTTCTTTTAACTCCATCTACAGATTGTGACCTTTTAGCTATACGAAAATTTTATTTATGCATTGGGGGTTGCATTCTAATAAGGGACCCTAGTCTTGTAAGACGGGAATCTGTTCGCGGACTTCGCCCCTGTCATAAAAATTGTATTCTAATAAGAGGTCCTAGTCTCGTAAGGCATAGATGCCGTAAGACTAAAAATTAAATATGAATGAAAATGATTAAATCGTATTATTGATGTTTTATAGTAGCACATGGGCTTGGTCTTTTTTAAGTTAATATGTCTATTGAAATTATTACAGGTAGTGTAAACCTAAAAATTAAATAAAAATGAAAAATGATTAAATCGTATTATTGATGTTTTATAGAAGCAGGTGGATTTGGCATTTTTTTTTTAGTTAACATGTCTGTTAAAATTATTACAGGTAAGACTAATAATTAAATACGCATGAAAAATGATTAAATCGTATTATTGATAGAAGCACATGGACTTGGCATTTTTAAGTTAATTTGTATTTTATGGTTATTAAAATTATTACAGGTAACGTAAGACTAAGAATTAAATATGAATGAGAATGATTAAACCGTATTATTGATAGAAGCGGATGGCCCTGGTATTTTTTAAAGCTGGTGCTTATGTCTATCTAACATGAAGTTTAAATATCATTCTGCCGGAGATAAATGTTTTTGTTTTTAAAATGTGGTTTATTTTTCGTAACGCGAAAAGACATTGCATAATTGTAATTAAAATTATTATTACATTTCTTTTAATTACTATCTACAGATTGTGACCTTTTACCCATACGAAAATTTATTCATACATAGTTTAAATTATTTCACTTCGATGTCATTCAAATAAAACGAGTAATTCGGTTATACCTAATTAGTTTGCTTAGGACAATAACATGCTTTAAAATGATTTTACTTATAGAATGCATTTATTAAGCTGTTATACAATGCAATCGGAAAGTAACAACCACTCATTGACATCGTGTTAAATGAATGTGATTTCGTAATAGGGTTTACTATAAAGGAAACTGCATAATTGTTATTAAAGTTATTATTACATTTCCTTTGAGTTCCATTTGACGGTTTCTGCCTTGAGAACGTTAAATTATGTGTACAAGGTCTAAGCAGAAATAAAATGCATTAATACGATAAATGGTTATACATATGCATTATTGTCTGTTTTACGCTTTATTGTGTACCCCTTTTAATAGTGCTATCAATTAACAGTAAAATATTAAAGGTCGACTGCTAAATTATTTGCTCAAGGTTTAAGTGAAAAATAAAATTGCGTTAATACGTTAGTTAATAAACATATTAATTAAAAGTAAATATTGAAGGTTGACAGATAAAATTATGTGTACAAGATCTAAGCAGAAAATAAGTGCATTAAATGGTTACACATATGCATTACAGGTGTTTGTTTTACGCTTCATACAGGTCAAATTTTGCGACGCGAGGCTTTTGACGACCCCACTCCAACCCTCCCCGAACATAATCGAGATTGTAAGACAGGAGTAGGGCGTGGCAACTTGTTCTCGGGTCTTCGCCCCTTCTCGTGATCATAACTTGTTCGTGGGCATTCGTGTATTTTCGTGGTACCCTTGGCGGGGGCTTCACAACCTGCTCTCGGGGTTTAGCCCCTTGCCACATCTTTGTTTTCAATGTTTTATTAAATCTTTCAGTCTCTACATTCTGATTGTTTATTGCGAGAAATCTGAAATTGTATTCTAGTAAGAGGGCTTAATGTTGACTTATAAGACAGGTGTAGGGCTTCGCAACTTGCTTTCGAGTCTTCGTCCCTGGAGGAAAATTTGAAATTGTATTTAAGTCTTTGCAGGTTATGGCGGGCCGTCTTATAAGTTAGCATTAAGCACCCTTATTATAATACAAGTTCAAATTTCCCCTTGTAGATGGCTCCACAAACAAATTCAACCTTTTGGTCGAGGGGCGAGGGCCTGAGAGTAAGTTGCTAAGCCCTACATCTGTCTTACAAGTTGGCTTTTTTTTTGTTAGTATGCTCATGCTTATGTGTTAGTAATTACTTATTATTTGCTTATATATATATATATATATATATATATATATATATAGATCTTATTGTGGACTATTCAGGAGTCCTTCCCCTCTTCAGCCCTGGCCATTCCTTGTTGTTGTGTTGCGTTGTTTGGTGTTATTGTATAGTGTACAATCATGAGGTGTGGTTATTTTTGGGTTAAAAAAAGAAAGAAAAAGGATTTGGTTTTAATTGAGTAATGAGTGTTACTGGGTTAAGTGTGAGTGTTATATGTGGTGTGTGTGGCGTGGTTGGTGTACTTATCTGCGTTGGCCGGTATCTTTCTAGGGTCGTCATCCAATAAACGTGGGGATGCGGAGGGCATAAGGGATGTTATCAAGGGATTCTTCTATCTCATCGGAGAGGTCGTCGAGGAGTTGAGTAAGGATAGCGGGAGGATGTTTAAATTTTAATTTGGGTTTCCGTCGTGGGAATTGGGGAAATCGGTAGTTATAAGGAGTGGTCAGGATCTCTTTGGTTGGGACGGTGTCGCCGAAAATTCTTTCGTGCGTGAAATTTCTCTGAAGAGTTTGGATTCTATGGGTGATTGGTGGTATATTGGCGTGATGGATGGTGAGGTCATTAGGGTACCTGAAGGGTAACCGGTGTATACGTCGGAAAATTCGGCGTTCACAGGAAGCTATAGAGGAAAGGTGTTTGGAGTTTATGTTAGTGTATATGGGAGCTCGGAAATCCATAACAGTTCGGATGTACCTCAGATTCTACCCCGGAGGACACCCAGTAGGTTTGCGCGGTTCTTAATCTTATTGAGGGTTTTCTGAACATCAGGGAGCCAATTGAGGGTTCTCGTGAAAAGGATTCCAAGGTAGGTGATTTTATCTTGGAGAGGGAGTCTTTCTTGATTCAAAGTGAGGGACACATTTTTGGATGCAAGCTTGGGGAACTTACCTTCGGTGTAATGAGGATGGCGGAATAGGATTGCTTGGGTCTTGGTAGGATTGACGGAGACTCTCCACCGGTTAGCCCAGTTGGAGAAGTTCCGTAGGGTTTTGGATATGAGGAGGGAGGCCGTTTCACTGTTCCGATTAACCGTCCAGAAGGCGGTGTCATCTGCAAACTGTGCTACGACTACTCCGGGTTGGATGACTTCGGGAATATCGGAAGCGAAGATAGTGTAGAGGATCGGGGCTAAGGCAGAACCTTGCGGTACGCCTGCTGTGGGTTGGAAAGGATCTGAGTAGGTTTCCCCACTTTGACCCGAACTGATCGATCAGTCAGGTACGAAAGTAGGAGTTTGGTGAAAGGGTCGGGAATGTTTAGGTTTTGGATCTTGTGCAGGAGACCGGCGTGCCAGACCCTGTCAAATGCCTGCTTAATGTCCAGAAACACAGCCAGATTGCATTGCTTGTGGTTGAATGCTCTGGTGGTCTCTGTAAGCAGCTTCAGCAAGGGATCGTGACACGTTCGGTTGGAACGGAAGCCGAATTGGCTGTTGGGAAGAAGGTCATTAAATTCTAGGTGTTCCCTGAGTCCCCTGGCTAGAATCTGCTTGAAGCATTTTCCGAGGCAACTCAGGAGGGAGATAGGTCTATAGGAGGAGGGTAACGTTAGGTCAGCGTAGGGTTTTGGTATCATGACGGTGGAAGCCGATTTCTAGTCCGTCGGGAAATACGATAGGGTTAGGCATTTGTTATAGATTTCGGAAAGTAACAAGTTGGCATTATACCCCTTATTACAATACAAATTCATATTTACAGTCATAACCTGCAGCGCCAATGGAGCCTCGACAAGCGGGTAGAGCCCCGAGTGCAAGTTGCACAGCCTTACAACTGTGTTACTGTCTTACAAGTTAGCATTAGGCCCCTTATTATAATACAAATTCAAGTTTTCCGCCAAGGGTACCACGATATTACACGAAGGTTCACAAGTTCCGATCACGACAAGGGTCATAATTTTATCTGTCAAGCTTCAATATTTATTTTTAATTAATATGTGTATTAACTAACGTATTGATGCAATTTTATTTTCCACTAAAACCTTGAGCAAATAATTTAGCAGTCGACCTTCAATATTTTACTTTTAATTGATAGCACTATTAAAAGGGGTACACAATGAAGCGTAAAATAGGCTATAATCCATATCTGTAACCATTCATCGTATTAATGCATTTTATTTCCGCTTAGACTTATACATATAATTTAATGTTCTCAAGGTAGAAATCGGTTAAATCATGGCAACTTAATTACACATATTTAATTATGTATAATGTTGAAGGTGACTTTATCAAGATAAAAATAAGCATGTTGTTTTAATTCGTATATAGGTAAAGGCCACAACCGTCAAATGGGCATCACGTCTTGCGGGGTCGTCTGCGACTGCGGATGTTCTCGGTGTTCCTCTAACCATCGGTAGTGACGACGTAGGTTAAACTCTGTGTCGCCCATCGTAAAAACGATGTTGATTCTTTCTGAGAATTGACAAACTTGTCTTTAACTGTTAAGGATAACCTTTTTTGATCAAGATGCGAACCTCGAATGACTATACTCGGTAGCGCTGAAGGTTCGGACGGCTTCTATTAATGGCGTTAGGTCAGATATTGGCTAATGTTTAAGTAGTAAGACTGCCGGGGACTCTGATATAGAAAATTCTCACCGTTTTCATATCGACGACGGAGGATATAAAATTGATTATTCTGTAATGCTGAAATTTTAATTAACGAATAATCAAAAACAAAATTTGGGAAGAGTTACCGCTCTTAACACATTCATTTAACAGTAGATAATCACTAAAGTTTTTTATTAAAATTAGGTAGGTATAACAAAGAGGAAAATAACATAAAACACAAAAATTGTGACAAATGTTCAATGTGATTGCCATCTTCGTGAATACATAATTCTATTGTTAAAGGAATGTCGCATTTTTCAATATGCTTGCAGTGATTATTCCGAATGCATTCCTTATTCTTTCTTGTATGTCATTATCCGTAGTAGGTGACTAAGACGTAATTATGCACTCGTTTTGTGTCGCGCGACATTAATACGCGCGTCTTAGAGGAGCATTGAGTTAAACGGTACCGTTTATGCATGCGACTTGAAATCGTACGATTTATTATGTCGCGTGATTTCTAAACCATGTCGCCCTCTCGTCGAAAATGGCCGACTTTTTTTGTTGCGCGACTTATCTAAGTACATTGCGCTAAATGGGAACGTTCATGCAACGCGAAAATGTGCGACTTTGGTGAGCAGTGTTGCCACCTGTGCATGGCTGGCGTCATCGTTACCTGTTTGTTAGTCCGTGTTGATAATTGGTGAGGTAGTGTGTGCGAGTATTCAACAAAAAACATCCAAAACTCAACTGTTTATATCCTGTTTTCCTGTCACGACACAGAACATTGAGGGCTGGAGAAGTAGATGGCAAACTCATCCATGTGTACATACGCTTGTTTCAGGCCTCGTGGCGTGTGGGTAGGTGCATTCCTTCTTCGCAAGTGTTGTACAAACCGACATACTCCAGTTTATCACCGAACTTAAAAACTTCCCTATCGCTGACGTAGGTGTGCAATGCACATGCGCGCAGGCAGGCACTTGCACACAGGCACACACGCACATACGTGCACACACACGCGCACGCACACGCACACTGGCACACGCAAAAGTTGTAAAATGAGCGATAGTGAAAAAAAAATCGATTGCATATCCTTCTATACGTCCATATGTATATGTAGGTTGGAAGGTAAAAACCAATTCTATTATTATATTTCGTATTCTTAATAATTAAGATGCAGAAATAATTTTTTATCAGCAGTGAAAGGAATATTTTCTGTTCACTGTTGGTATTCAAACATACATATGTTGTGGATTAATACAATTCCAATTTCCGCCTATCGAATCAATTAATACTTTTTGGATCTATTAATCAATTTTACTTCTCACTATAAGTCCAGTTACGACTACAAACGGCCATCAAACTACAAACGGCTAGCAAACTACAAACACCAATGCTTCTACTTTAACCATCAATACTTTCTAGTTATTGTTCTGTATATATTGATTTCTTACACTGAATCGATTGTCGTCTTTTATATTTACCGTTCAATATTTAAACACAATAAAGGAATACGACTTCTGATACCTACAAACACGTTTATTTAAATTATTACGTCACCTTTATTTCTATCGCCAATTTGACAATATTCGCACTCTAATCACTTTAACTTATATTAATTTAATAAGGAAAGTATTATTTATACTTCCATATCACAATACTAATTTAGGCTTTATTTTCCCAATTTAGAGGACAGCGCGACTATTACTTCGTAACTTATGCCGCAGCGATCATAACAGCCCAACTACCAACTACTTCTGACCACTTCCGCACTTAAAACTAACTGCCATGTTAACAATCGATTCCACTTCTTCTACAAGGTATTTATGCACCAGCCAATTGCCGCGTTCACTTTAATTATTTTCTAATTAATTATGTACATAACTTAGTGAAGTAAATTCAAGCTTTTCTTCTCAATACTAAATAGATTTATATATCAATAACAAACAATCATTTCTCAATCTATAAAACATCATATAACTTAGCGCGAAATTGAAATTTCTCTTGCACCCGTTACATAATTGGATTCTCTGTTAGATTGCTGTACTAAAAACTCATTTCCTTCATTAGGTGTGGCAGATTGTATATGCAACACTACCTGTTTTACGAAGTTTTGCAAAGTCTGTCTAAGACATTTTTGTAAGGAAAATGCGTTTAAATTACCAAAGTCATAGCCAATTGATAAAAGAATACTATAAACCACAACAGAAAGTGCACGTGTAACATTTAGAAGCTACGAATATCACATTTGGAAGTTTACAAGTTATTGTAGGAGTATCTAAATATATCTGTTTAATGAGTATTCGCTTGAAAAATATGAAATTTAATAATATGTAAAAGGAAATCACAAACTAAAATTTAAAAAATACATTTTCAAAAAAAAAATTGTATTTTAAAAACGGATACACTTGGGTAAAGGATACCTTTAACAATTCTGGATTATTTTGTCAAATAAAATTAAAACTTTAATTAAAATACCAAGTGTTCCATTTAAATTAATAAAGTTTTAACAAGCTGGTGAAAGGAAATTATACACCACAGTAGAGAACGTCTTGGATAACCTTTCAAAGATATAAATATCACATTTGCAAGTCTAAAAAGTATTAGATACATACAAATTTGTATAACTATTTACTTAATGTGTATTTGTTTCAATATGAGGTTTTAAAAAATCTAACATTTTCAAAGAAAGCGTTGGAGCTCTGTTAAGTTGGTAATGTACTTTAACAAAAGTTGAAGTATTTTTCCTAACACCATGGCCAATTTACGTTGAGGAAAGGTAAAAAAAATCAATTTTGGAAAAAGTAAATATCTGGCGTGGAACACCACACGACCTTCCAACCATCAAAATGGAAATTAAGAAATGAAATAACTTTAATAACATGTTTGAAAGGATAATTATGCAACCCCTTTTATAAGAAGTTCATTACAAAAATAGGCAACATTGTAAACGCAAAAACAATAATATGTCGAACAGACGTTTAAAACTTCATGGCGACAGAGGTTAATAGACGTCTAGATGCTAACTTAAATAAAAATAAATGAAATAATTTTAATTTCAATTTTTTTATGATACCTACGCAACCTCCTTTTTTACGTTCACAACGAAAACAGGCAACATTGTAAAACCAAAAACAACAATCTATGTCATAATGAGATTCATAGACATAGTACATGTTAACATAAAAAAAAATTCCAAAGCTGCGCGCTTCTATAAAAATATCTATAATACAGCTTCAGCATTTTCAATCATACTTACTAAATTTTTAGATTTATTTCGCTCTACATTAAAAAACTGTGCAAAAAAAATTTATGTAAAATTAAATCTTACGCGCATGCGCACGCCCACCCGCACAAGCACACGTGCACCCACACTCACGCCCACACCCACACCACACACGCACGCACCCACCCACGCACGCACACACTCACACAAACACCCACCCACCCGCACACACACGCCACCACACCGCACACCGCGCACACACCCACGCACGCACACACACCACACACCACACACACACAACACACACACACGCACACACACCCACACACACACACACACACACACACACACACACACACACACATCCAGGCATTATGGCCGAAACTTGTCCAAAAGTTGCAAAAAGTCGATTTAGCGTTAGTGAAGAAAAGTCGATTGCATTATTTTCTATACCTACATATGTATGTGTATATGTATATGGGCGGGCGCGCGGGCGTGCGAGCGTGTTTGTGGGTGCGTGGGAGCGAGCGTGTGTGCGTGCGTGCGTGTGTGTGTGTGTGTGTGTGTGTGTGTGTGTGTGTGTGTGTGTGTGTGTGTGTGTGTGTGTGTGTGTGTGTGTGTGTGTGGTGGTGCGCGGGTGCGCGTGTCTGTATGAGTGTGCGTATGGGTGTGAGTTGTGTGTGTGTGTGTCGTGTGTGTGTGTGTGTGTGTGTGTCTGTGTGCCTATGTGTCTATGTCGGTGTCCGTTTGTGTGTGTGTGTGTGTATGCGTGCGTGTATGTGTGCGTGCGTGTGTGCGCGTGCGTGCGTGTGTGCCTGCGCGCGCGTGTGCGTATGCGTGCGCTTGTGTTCGCGCGTGGGTGTGTGCATATGCGCATGCGTGCGTGTGGATGTGTGTGTGTGTGTGTGTGTGTGTGTGTGTGTGTGTGTGTGTGGGTTTATTATGCGCTATTTTTGGTCTTTATCAAATATTTCTTAAACAGCTGTATATTTCGAGGATATAAGAATACCTACATATATACCTTAAACGGCTTAAATATATAGATTAATTATGTTCTATGTAATTTTTTTATACGACGCATAATTCAGCGGCAAAATATTCCCAAGGTAGAATTTAAGTGTTCAAATTCTTTCAATATCTGAATAACTATTAATTTTACAAGAAAATAGATATGTATTTAGGCATATTCTTTAAACAAAATTTAATTTTATGTAACAATTCTTTATAAAGATTCTTAATATAGAGCGAAATAAGTCTAAAAATTAAATAAATATGATTGATAATGCTTACACTATATTATCGATATTATTATAGAAGCGGGCGGCTTTGAAATTTCTTTTTAAGTTAGCATTTAAATTTCTAAATGTGTATTAACCTCTATCTGATATGAGTTTTAAACATCTATCTGACAAAGATTATTGTTTTTGTTTTTACAGTGTTGCTTATTCTCGTAATGAACGTATTAAAAAAGAGGTATATTTATCATAACAAATTATTATTAAAATTATTTCATTTCTTTTAACTTCCATTTTATTGGTTGGAAGACCGTGCGTTGTTCCACACCAGAAATTTTAGAATTAAAATTATTTAGTTTGGGCCAGGGTAGCTTGACGCAATTATGGGATGGGCCATGCCCCCTTGTCCGCCGCCAATGACTTAATAATCGGTAGTAACATGAATAATGGGTGTTTTCTATTTTGATAGGTGTTAATTAAATAATTTAATTATACAAATTCTACAAAAATATTTATCGATATGCACCACATTTTTTTAATAAGTTAATTTTCAATGTTTCATTGAGAAAAATAATTATTCATACCTACAAATGTAAACATGTTTTAGATCGATCGTTTAGTTTTCTATTGTGAATGAGTCACAAAGGAAACTGATACGGATGACTAATAATATTAATAAATATTTGTAGAGTAATTACGTAATTAATTAATCAAGTTGCATTTGGTGGACCAGCACTGCAAATTAAGATACAAATCTCCATTTATAGTTATATCCTAGTTTAAATACTCATTAAACTATGGTTATATACATTAAATTAAAGGTGCAATAGTCGCTCTAAGTAGGCATGGGAGTGTGGGACTAGATATCTGTCTGATTGCTGAATGTTCAAAGGAAAACAGTAATTTCCTTTTAATTTATTAAAAAAGCCAAATTGTAAACAATACAGTGTAACATCACAGAGTATTGCATTTTAGTCTGTGATACTGCTAAGAGTAGGTACATGCTAAAAGAAAGCAATATCTACTGTTGATGATTAATTTATAACCACTATTTGATCATGTTTTGTATTAATAGGTCAGGGACGTGTTGGACTATGGAGGTGCTAATAAACTTAATTCCTTTTTTTTATAAAATTATGAAGTAGATTTTATGCCCCAGTACTAAATTGTATAAGTAATTATTTGAATTACTAGAATATGTTATTAAAAGTAAAATGGCATATTGTGGGCTATTTACCAAGTGAGGCAAATAGCATAAAGTGAGCCACCGTTATGTTTACTCTAAGTTACATACTATTTTATGCGTAAATGTTATCAAACTAAAAACAAATTACCAAATACGACAATGATCGTACCATAAATATTTTTTAGTCCTAGAAATTTCATATTCCGCTGGTTGGCTTATAATAAATTGATTTGGGTTTAAATGCTGTCTACTACCACCCAAATCATATGCTTATATCTCAGTCAACACTCGCAGCCCCTATGTGTCTTATCTTCGTATAGGTTATCATAAATTTTAAATTATCTGTTAATCTTGATCTTTAGAGTGATACGTCACTACATGTATTTGCTCATTTCGTGTTGTAGCAGATGCCAATAAAACAAAAATACCTAGCTACTAAGATGTCTTTTACCTTGACATTTCAGGTGTGAAAATTTGCACATCTTTACGCATGAACCTTTTTGTCCAACGGCTATACGATTAAATATTTGTTTTGCAAATAGAGTACATGTATTAAACCTTAATAACTGAAACGAAACCTCAAATAGCCCTTTTAACTAAAATTATGTACTTAGTTTTTATACTATAAACACAATGTTAATTCAAAAGAAATTTAATGAGAATTATATTGTAACCACAACACAACTAGTAAAAAAAATTAACATTTATGTTAGGAATAAATACTTACTAAGAAAAATAAACATGGACAAATACAACTTATAGCTAAGCATTCATTAATAAATTAATCATCAGTCCTTCCTTTTGGTTGAAGTGATATTTCAATATTAGTAACAGATTCTTCAAGTTGTGCAAATAAAACTTTGATCGACATAGTTATGTCATTATATTGTTGCAAGGCTTGTAAAATCTTATTTGTAACTGCTTTACACTCATCATAAGTATTTACATTTGAAATAGTTAATTTTTCTAGTTGATCTACTAATGATGGAATGTTATTGATAGTTGGTGAATCGAGGAATGTTCGTAACCTTTCAAAGTCAACCACCAATTGCATCGTTTTTTTCATTTCTGGATATAATTCTAGTATGTACTGTTTCTTATCTTGTACATCAAGGTGGGTGTCACAAAACCCTGGATTTAAATAATCATTTATGATTTCCATCCTTCTTAAAATCGATGTAATTACTTCTCGGCAGCTTAAGGCAGTGGTAGTCATTGAATGTGTTTGTAAAAGTAAATCAGTTATTAACTGAGATTTATCTAGACCTACTTCTTTTGCTAACGGTAAAACTTCAAGTTCTAAAGCAGCAATTCGCTTTTCCAGTAAATCAATAGGATCCATCTTAAATTAAGCCATATAAAATATGAGCTAGATTAATTAATTTTGCCTACCTTTAAATATGTTAAATGACTGGTAGCACCCTTGAATTTATCTAAAGCCTCAAGATTATAATTTGAGGCTCCTCTATTGTATAAATTTTGTCATAGTTTAAGAAAAATCATTGGTAATAATTTGGAGTTATGTTTTCATAAGCCAAAAGCTGCCATATTAAAATACGACAAACTAGAAATGGCAACCTGAAAAACGTAAAAATTACTAATATCTTACTAAACCTAATACAGAGTTGTACTTATAGTTTTGTAACAGAAAAAAAGAATTATTATTATTATTATTAAATATCTAATTTTTTAATTTGATCATTAGCAAAAGTTGACGTTATGAATTTGATTTTTAACCTAATCTATTTTTATAAAGAATTTGAGGCTCCCCTAATGTATAAATGTTGTCATAGTTTAAGAAAAATCTTCCATAATATTTTGGAGTTATGTTTTCATAAACCAAAAGCTGCTATTTTAAAATACGACGAACTAGAAATGGCATTGGCAACCTGAAAAACGTAAAAATTACTAAACCTTTCTAAACCTAATACAGAGTTGTACTTATAGCTTTGTAATAGAAAAAAAGAATTATTATTATTACTATTATTATTAAATACCTAATTTTTTAATTTGATCATTAGTAAAACTGACTGACCAAACATTACATTACGAATTTGATGTTTAACCTAATCTATTTTAATAAAGAATTCTATATAACAGTCATGCAAAATTGTGTAAAATTTCGTTGGTCAAATGATTAATGCTTTGACAAGGAAAGAGAGGGGACTCGTAACATACATTTCAGATCTGCGTAAAAAATTGAGACCAAGTATCAATTGGTCGCCACTGGTTTGGTGCCAAACAAACTTTAGCATCGCCCGCCTTCGTAATATGACAGATAGAGAGGATATATTTCTCTCTTCTTTCAACATTTTGGTGCCGAATAGCAACAGAATGGTATTCGGGATTCTCACATTCTAAAGATAAATTTCAGTGATACGTTTTAAGTATAGATAAACAACAGTGAAGTTGGGATATATGTACATATATCTATATATATATATATATATATATATATATATATATATATATATATATATATATATATATATATATATACCGAGTGTCCCAATAAAATGTATACACTCTTTAACAGTTCATAACAACCACACTTTTTTTTTAGTTGTGACTGCTTAAAATAATGGCTGGAGTCAGACTAAACTTTGAGGAAATAAAATTCATTCTAAAGTGCTACTGGAAGACTGAGAACGCAAGTGAAATGCAAAGACGGTTTAGGATGGAGTTTCAACGAGATGCACCAACGAGACTCACAATTACTCGTTTGCGAGATAAGTTTGAGGAAGAAGAAACTGTTAAGGATGTCCATAAGAACCATTCCGGAAGACCACGATCATCCACCAGCCCCACAAGAGAAGGAGAAATCATTCAGAGATTTCAGCAATCACCTACAAAATCTGTCCGGCAAGCGGCTCGTGAGACAGGAGTTTCAAAATCGAGCGTCCATCGCATTTTGAAGCGTGCCAAATGGAAAAGTTTTATTCCTAGATTAGTGCACGCTCTCAATGAAGATGATTATGACCGCAGAATCCAATTTTGTGAGTGGTACCAAGGAAAATGTGCAGAGGAGAAGAGTACCCTCCACGCTCACCGGATTTGACCCCCATGGATTTTTTTCTGTGGGGGCATGTTAAACACAATGTTTACACAACAAAACCAGCTACAATCGATGAGTTGAGAGCAGCTATTGCATGAGAATGTGCCGAAATACCAATTGAAATGATTAGGAACGCTTTGGATTCAATCAATCAGCGTTATCAGCTGTGCATGGACCACAATGGCCAACAATTTGAACATTTTCGATAATTGACTAGTTTCTACATTTGTTAACATTATTTTCATTGTTGAAAGTTTTCTGTATTATAATAATTGTTAGTGTTATAGTCATTTAAAGAGTGTATACATTTTATTGGGACGCTCGGTAAAGGGATTTATTTTGTGTGGTTTTTATCATTTTGTTTAGTGTACAAGAGTTATCACGAAACTCTATTTGGTATTATTCTCCAGAATGTCCCACATAGAAGTAAAAGTCCTATGTAATAATAGACATTCAAATAATCTTAAATAATCCTATTCATAACACTTTTACACTTACCACACTATCACATTCAACATATTAATCTACTTATACATTGATTTCATAACCATTTTCTTTGTTTTTCCTATAACTATGACAATAATTTTAATTTTTTTTTTGTCAAAGTCCAAAAATTGATTTTGACATCTAATTCTAATTTAAATTGAAATATCTTCTTTCAATGATGCTTCAATGTTTTTAACTGTATCCACGATCGTAAGTTACTATCTTATTTTAATGTATATGTGTTATTAACGCATAACTTCTTGTAGATTGGTTGACAAAGGTAATAAATTTACCGAAAGCTTCCCTTTGAACAAAGGATCTTTTCTTTATTTTAAACTAGCCCCTCAACCTTGGCAGCTACCCACTAAATTTTTCTTAGATATAGATATATATATATATATATATATATATATATATATATATATATATATATATATATATATATATATATATATATATATATATATATATATATATATATATATATATATATATATATATATATATATAGTGAGGATTTGTCCTAAAACGCTTTCTTACCAGAGATAAATTTGAATTTTTTATATATTTTCTTAATATCTCCTAAACGGAAATTGGCAAACGCACTAGATGGACGATGACCATTATTTTGCAGTGATTTTGGCGCAATCGATATAGCGGGTGATATTTTTTAGGGAGTCGTTCACCTTTCGAATTTTTTTGTGTTATGCGACTGTTTAAATTCGATTTTATAGTGCGCTTGTTCAGCTCTTTACAGAGAAATTTTTTGTTTTACGCATTTTTACGCGTAACTTGTTGAGTTTTTGGCGAAAATACATAACGACCTAATTATACAGCATACAATGAAGTGATATTTGTAAACTGACGTGTAGCGGAATTGTAGGGTCGATTAGGAGTATGAGTAGCCAAGAATATTACACATTTAATTAACAAACAAAAAAGTATGTAACAAATTAACAAATAGGTATTACAGCAACTGTCCGAAATACCTTCCCCCTGCTTCTATACACTTGCGACACCGAAGAATTAACGAATTGATCGCAGCCCCAATTTGGACACGGTTATTATTTCGTTCACGACATCCATTCTTTATTCTTTCAATCACTTCCTTACAGGAATTTAGTGCTGTATGCTACATTACGCCATTGAGATGACCTCAAATAACATAGTCCAAGTAAATGACCCTTCACCGAAAATCCAATTTAAGTTATTGTTTCCGACACGTTCGGTCCCTCAAGATGATAATTTTCATTCAACCACTGCCGAAGTTGCCGCCCATAATGCTCTGGAGCACTATCTAACTGGATCCAACGTTCTTGGCGCAAATTTAAACGAACACCTTCAAGCAAGTCCTAGACCGAATTTTCCAGAAAATTACGAAATAAATTTGCATTTAAGCAAGAAGGCAAAAAATGCGTCCTACAAACACCAACACGAATCCACATATTTGCGTTAAATTCATACATGAAGGCTGTGGTAGTTTAGAACTCCATTGTTTGCAAAATTACTTTTCATCAAGTTATGTAGAAATTGGCAGATTTATTTCTGCTGAACGTGAGACCACCTACAAAAGTTTAGGTGCTTTTCAGCGTCTCCCGGACGCAAACCTTGGACAGGTTGCAGATGAAAATCTCGCCGATGATCATATTTGAGCGCCCTAAACACTCGCGATTGAGACATTTGGAGCTGCTGCGCAACTCGACGTGTGCTTGTTCACATCAAAAATTCGAAGAACTCGGCATTGTTTCTTAGATTTTATAACAAATAAAAAGAATTAAAAAATAATTACTACCTTTCGCAAGCTAACTTCAACAAAGAGACATTAGCGTAAATAAAAAGGTAAGTTTGGACTACGGTCTACCTCAGCAAGGTACACTACTTACGAAACTTACTGAAGATTGAGAGATCTCTTTAACAGGTCGTAAGGGAGGAAGAGATATTTCCATAACTATATTCTGTGAAGCTCATCGCTAGGCGCCACTAAATTTTTATAGGTTAAATAATTAAAATACAACAAAAAGTGAGTAAGTTGTACTTTAATACCACATGTAATCATAATAAACTATAAAATAGCTGTATTTATTTGTATATTTAATATAACAATATCTGCTGATTAATTTCAGCATAAAAGCAAATACAATAGTACTTAACTTTTCGCAAAGCTTTACGATACTAAACTAATTCTTAATTGACACATACACTATACATAACATATAACCTATCTTTCAAATATTTGAAACTGTATAACTTCAATGTAATAACCAAGTTTAATTTGATCTATGTCAACAAATATAACTGAAGTAAGGCTCTGCACTCAAATGTTTTTATCTTATAAAACTTTAACCGAAGTCAGCTGTTTTCTTTTCATTACAACAGTATTAAAACTTCCCTAAACAATATTAGACCAGCTTGATCAATTCATTTAAGTTGCCCAACTAAAAAAAACGCGATTTGCACTAAAAGGATACGTACTTATTTGTTTTACACTCAAAATAAAGTTAATACATTATATTGCAATGAATTGCGGCGAGAACTTCATTTAATGACAATACATGTAAGGTAAGATAATTTCCGTAAAGTAAAGGTAAACGTAATGTATGCTCGAACCAGAGCAACCAGCACAGAAGTTGTGACTACTAAAGCGGGTTTAACTAACAGCATACTAAACCAACAGCATACGTAACGTGGTCTGCCTTCATATTTAATGACACAAACACAAATAACAAATTGCATCATCCAAAGTACTATATGCACGCCATTTTACGCCCTGACGTCGTTATACCACATTATGTTCATATGAAATAAAACCTTATACTTCAATTACAAATGATACGAAATTTTCTTAACTCAACGGGGGGTTTTTCGTGACACAAAGGAGGGTTTTCCCTATTAAATAGAATACATTCATACAAAAATATAATTAACAGCAATTGCACACCTTGTGCAGGGAAGCAAACTTAAGATACGACATGCACTAGAAGGTAGAAGGAACGGAAATGAACTCACATTCGCTTTGCGCATAAAACAACATTTATGTGGCCAAATATTATAGTCGATAAAAATATATACACGGATATTCGTAATTACATTCACTAACGAAAAAATATTGATATATCAATGAAAATTGAATTATTGAAAGAAAAAAGATGCCCAAATATATCCAAGTAATGTAAATATATTTATAAGTAATAACACGAATTCAAAACTTGCATTAACGTAAAGATAGCCAAAAATTGGTACGTTACAACTTCTTGGAGTTTGATCTTGTTCATTGAAGCGGCACAAACCACATTCAGAAAATCGGCGATGTACGTTTACAAACACTTTGCATTTGGAGTTCTTCTGTTTGGAAAACGCGTTCGGTACTCTTCAATTGCCGTCGCAGAACCCAGGAATATAATGGATATCGGCATATTCTCGATTTGAAAAATTTCTTGGTGTTGTCTCTAATTATTGATCGCCACTAGCACTGACATTTACACTGACACGTCAATTTTCAGAAATCGCATCTGTACATGCGTACATGTATATGTATATGTATATGTATATGTATATGTATATATATATATATATATATATATATATATATATATATATATATATATATATATTGAATCAATAATTGTTCGAACATGTAATTTAAATTCTCTTTTTCAATTTTAATGTAAATAATAGTAACAAGAAGCATTTATTATGTTAATTTAAATACATTTCTTTATCGTTTAATTTAGAACTAATAATCGTTTCTTTGAACTTAATAATATTCAAAATTTCCGTATTTTTACAATAAAAAACATGGAAAAGTTGTGTTTGGCCAAACCCGTACTTGTTGGTTTCAATCTTACATTTGGTTTATGTTGCGTAATGTGATTTTTTAATGGTTGTAAAAATGTCCCAATATAAATTTTTTGACAATTATTGTAATTAGTTTGGTACACTATGTTGGATTTTTGTTCATGATTAAGTTTAGACTTTAAGTTGGAAAATAATGATAAACCATAGTTTTGTGAATCAAACGCTAGTTGGGCATTAATTGTAGACAAAGATTTATAAACTAAACATTTTCTGTTGGTGTATGGGATCGAAGCATATTTAAAATTTTGATTAAATTCATATCCTTACCCTGATTTTTCTTTACGCTTTTCTGTGCTGGTTATAACCATGGGTGCAATTGCTCATAATCGTTGCTGTTATCATGGTTCTTAACGAGTTTAGTGCAGTTTAACTGCCTTTGTAAAATAGTCCAAGTCTATTACTAATCTTTAGAATACCTTCAGAAACTAGTTTCAAAATTCCAGACATTGGCAATCGTAAAGGGTTCTCTAAGATTGACAAGACCTAGAATTAGTAAAGAAGTAAAAGTTCTGGTTGTAGATAAACTGGTTCAAAGGTTAATAATATTTTAAAAGTGAACAAATATAATCCCTGTAAAATCAAAGTAATCTACGAATCGACCAAAGATGATCCTGACAAACGACTTCAATTTTGTGAGGTAACGGCATAAAGTCCAATATTTTTAGATGAAAATTAAAATGGAGCTAGATATGCAATTGCTAGAAAACAACATTACTCCACAGATCAGAAACGTTGTTGCCCAAAATCCATACGAGTGCCACCTGGAAGTCACCTTCCACATTATTTTAGGGATATGACAAATTACTTGGATGCGACTTATCCTAGGCGATGAATTGGTAGTCGAGGTGCAACAGAATGACTAGCTGGATCGTCTGATCTGTCACCGCTCAACTTTATGTTACGTGAAATCTGGTGTTTACAAAACCCAACCAGATTCTGCAAATGAACTATATGAACGCGTTACTGACGTGTGTGTAATTATTTAGCCAGAATCTGTACAAATTGTGAGAAAAGAATTCTTAAGCGGGGTGTTTATTTGTCAATAAGTACAAGGTGGTCATTTTCAACACCTCTTAAAACACTAATTATTTAATGTTTTACCTACCTATTTGTTATTTTGGTGTCAAATATTGAATATTATTTAATAATTAATTTATACGTTTTGTGAAACTAACATTCCTTGCCAGTTAAAAACGATCATTTTGAAATTTTAAGATTGAACTAAGGATGAGTAGACCTTTCTAACGAGGAGTTACATGGCCACCATGCGATAAGAGAAAAGTACCAAAATTAAACCTAGCACTTGGAACTGTCATTCGTATGTAAAAAAATAACTAAGTTGTTATTATACAGAACCCCAAGTTTTAATCCTCTCAGTGGTTGAGAAAATAAAGTGAGAGTCGAATGTGGATTTCACGTTAGCAAAATGAATGTTTATTTAACCGAAGAAAAGGTTCAAATTATAAAACAGAATTATAGCGGTAAATCTGCAGTTTTGCGAATTATTTCGAATATATTTTGGAAATAAACCAGTTCAAAAACAATCAACCATTTGTATACGCAATTTTGAACAAAGCGGATGTGTAAATTTTCAACACTTTCGTAGACATAAAATACAGTTAAATGAACACAAAGAAGAATAGCGGTAGAACTCACGATAAATACGAGGCAGCTTGCTGCAGAGTCTGGTATTAGTAAAATAAGTACTACTACAATGATAGACAACATAGTATATGTTGTCTATGCTACAAGTAGGTAGTTTTGAAAAAAAAAAATAACACAAAGCTAAAGAATATCAAAATTTTTGCCAACTGATGCCGAAGGAAGAAACGCATTTTGCGAAACCGCCATATAAAACCGCCGAGAAAACTTTCCCTATTTGGTTTGCTTTACCAATTAATGCACTTTTCAGAACAAATTTATCGCACGTAGGTAAATATGTGGACGAAGATTTTAAAGAATAAATTTGTTGGTTCCATTTTCATAGAAAGAAGTTTAAATTCTGAATAAAATTTAAAGTTACTACAGAATATCAGAGATAGCTGGGCAATATTGTAGTGTCCCAAGTCCCAAGGTGTAATTGAAATTACTCTCAATATTAAAATACTATAAAATTGTTAAGAGTGTAATATTGAACTTGTCCCAAAAGGGCGTATCTTGACTTGACTGACAATAATGCTACTCTTGTAACAACCCTTTTTCGTGTTGTACTAAATTACACTTTAATTTTAGATCTTTCATTCATTTAGTAGTAAACATAAGAAAAGATTTAAAATTTTGCATTATAGGATTGAGGTAGGCAACTTAATTTGCATATCTTCATAGTACATATCTTTTTAAGTGTAATATTTCGTAAAGATTTATATTTCCCTTTCCGTGAGAAATTGGATGCTGACCGCGCAAAGCGTGATAACTTAATTCTATGCGCAGATGCGTGGGGGGACACTTACAGGAGCGATTCTGAAAGCCGCTATTTTTTTACTTCCTGCTGAATGTTACAGCAGAAAGCATGGTTTTTACCTAACTTTTTGTGTAAAGTGCCATCGGTTTAGATGGTAAGTTATTTTTTAATTCATTATATTTAAAACTAAAGCATTTGCTCTTTCCAGGCACTTACTTTTATACTGCATTCTTTCATATGGCATTTTTATATGGCACTTCAATTTACTTCACGTTACTTACTTCACTTTACTTTAATACTTTGATTATACTATTTTTAATGTTAAATGTTAATTTGATTACCTTTTAAATTGCACTTTATGCATTCACTTCAACACAATGCAACATATAAAGTGGATACCTAATTTCTACGTATAACAATGAGGATAATTCCAGTTTGGCAATTTGGTCGTGGTGTAGCATAATTTCAAAAGATTGCACAACGGAGAGAACGACATCACCTAGTTGACAGTTGACCGTTCCACTTCATAAGATTATAAAATCTTAAGTACAGAAAATTACGAAGGTAATTATTTTAATGATCATTTTATATTTTAAGAATAGTTTTAAGACTTTATTTTTGTATCAATCATCTCTCAATATGGTAATAAACATAATTGCAAGTGAAGAGAAAATAATTAAGCAGTTTGGAATCAAGCAGCATTTTGGGTATATGAGCAAATCAGTATATTAGAACCCACCCAATTTAATAAACCGATTAGAGTCAAAGGCACAAATTAGTGGTCAAAGGTAAGTATCTCAATTAGTTATATGATTTGTGTTTAGGGAGAATTTTACCTAATTTCATTATTACTTTATTAGAATATTCAAATTACATCATAACAATTGAGTAGTTACATCACCACGTTTTGTTATTACAATTTGGTGTTGTTTATTGAAAGTTATTATACTGGCGCCGATTATTGTTGTTACACTTTTACTCAAATTAATTGCTTGCCTTATATTGACTTTCCTGGCAATAATTAAAACATTAGAATTTATTTACAAGTCTAGTATTTAATTACTCGCAAGCCCCAAATCTGATCAAACGAAGTGGCCGTCTAGTGTTAGGTACGTTATGCTATCTAAATGAGATAGTCTTATATTGAATTACTCGCAAAACTCAAATCTGATAAAAAGAATTGGGCGTCTACTTGTAAGCTACGCCGTGTTATGTGAATGAGATAGGATTGGATGAGGTGTTGCATCATAATGGGTTTACCTGTCCCATTATGATGCAAGACTTAACCTCATCCAATCCTATCTCATTCACATAACACGGTGTAGTTTACCACTAGACGGCCAATTCTTTTTATCAGATTTGGGTTTTGCGAGTTATTCAATATGAAATTACTCAAATTAGAATTAAAGAGCTTTGCGCAATGATGGGTCAACCCGTTAATGTGCTTCATTGGGAAAGAACCACCAAGAAAACCCAATTAATTAATAAATAAGTAATTGTACAAGTGCCTTAATAAATCAAATAACAAAAAAACAAAGAAAGGGTTCAATATATAACAAAACACCATTAATTCCGGCTAAAGTGCGTAGAAAATTATAATATTAAGTAACAGAAAAAAATGAAAAGCAATGTAACACATAAACATAATAAAAAAACAAACAGTAATATCACAACAACAATTGCATCATAAATAAATCAGAATGAAAGTGGTGACACCAATCATGTGGCCCTTATACAATCAATCATGCCGGTCTTTAAGTTAACGCCAAACTAATAAGAAAACTATAATGCAGGTTAAGGTACATATAAAATATAACAAACAGTAAAATGAAACAGGTAACTTCAATGCAGTTTAACTACACTTAGATAAGAACAAAAAAAAATAGGCAAGGAATTTACACATACACAATTGTATCGGAAATAAAAGCACAAAATACATACGTCCAATTATAATAGATTACATATATAAAGAAATCAGTTCGTAGACAAACAATTCCAAACAAGCTGGTTGAATCAAAAACACAAAAAAAATCATTAAAACAGACCCTTGCAAGGGTAATGTGTAAATAAATCCTAACAAATTGACTGATAAGCTATTCGCAAGCAGGACGCAAAATTGATCGCATTAAAAACTACAGCATCCCTTTCTCAGCTCACACGTTCATCTATACAAAAGAATAAGAACGGGTTAGTTTAACAGTAAAGATGGATTTCGAGGTGGTTTTAATGTCATCTGGACCCGTGTTTGTAAACCCCGGTAGCGTTTATAACAATTAACTGGGGTTTATCGTGTCACGTTTTGTCCACGCATTATATTCTCTACACGGGCGAAAAATATTAGTAAACGGTCAACAATGCCAACTCATACAAGCAATGAGGAAGGGGACACTGCACTGCCTGACGCGGAGTCCTTTTACTGTAACAGATTTCAAATTAAGGAGCGTGCTTGTGTAATTAAATAGAAACTTCTTGCAAGGCAATGATTAATTTTCAATAGGTTGCATAGGCTTGTTGAATTGTTTGCTTCGAGCTTTAATCTACATTTAAATACCTACTTACGTTTGAATATAATCCTTTAATTAAGCACTTAATCACCAATACCTAACGGGTCAAGATACGCCGTTTAAGCGCAAGACGGTAACGATTATTTATAGGTATATTGTTTGCAAGTATTAATTAATTTTTTTAATATGCACTCGTCCGTAACAAACTTTATAGGTCTCTAATTTCCAAGTAACAAACAAAGACGGCTTTTGTTTTGTGGTCTGTTCCGATGTAATTAATTACTAACGCGCCGTTTTTAACAAAAATCCGTGTGTATAGTAATTTTCAACGATTCGTCACGGTCGTTCGTGAAGGCAGTTTCGAGAGAACACGTATTTTCTACCCCAGCATATGTTTTCCTTTTTCTTTGCAACGCTTAGTCAAATATCAGTTACATAAAAACATTATCAAATTACGACTAATTATAAACATATTAAAACCCATTAATTATCTTTTCTTTCGCGGTAACAATTGCGAGTTGGAAAATTTTTATTACAATAATAAAATTTTCTCGGTTCGCTACCTACAAGATTAAGTTTGGTGTCATCACGATGGAGGTCCAGCACTGCCCTCCAAGGTCCGCTGATGTAAATGCGTGTGATTTTTTTTGTGGTATACTATAAAGAATAAATT
Source organism: Vesta saturnalis (assembly GCA_036346205.1). NCBI lineage: Eukaryota > Metazoa > Arthropoda > Insecta > Coleoptera > Lampyridae > Vesta > Vesta saturnalis. The sequence continues at coordinate 572,871 of JARFJB010001443.1, forward strand.
GTATTATTTGAACGATGCAATAGTGTCTTCGGAAGATTTAAAATTAAAATTTGTAACAATATACATCCTTGCACTTTGGCAAATGTAACTAGAAATTTTTACCATAGATTAGGATTTGGTTGAGCAAATAATCGAAAATTCCTTTGAACGCTTAATTTAATTTAATTTCACGTTGAGCACATTTAATTTAATTTCATGTTTTATTTATTTTTACCTTTGTTCCTATTGTTTAGAAATTGAATTTACCGATTTTAACAAAAAAATTCATGGCAATTGCTACTTTTGTAGTATGAAGATAAAGGGTTTAGTTAATAAAAAATTATGATTAGGCCCAAATGTTACGCTTAAAATATTCACAATTAAATTCCAAACAACCTTCATTTAAAAAAAAATTTCTAAAATGCATAACAGAAACTACAATTTCACGTTTTATATGGGATTTGCATATAATGTGTTCATACGGTATATATATATATATATATATATATATATATATATATATATATATATATATATATATATATATATATATATATGTATACAGTGTGTCCACGGATGGAGTCTCCAAGAGGGAAAAATCTTTATTATTCATTTTACCACCAAAAGTTCTGCTTGTTGAGAAAATGAATTCACGATAAAAAAAATTTAGATCAGATGTACAGGGTATTAATAAATTAGGAAAATATGAAAATGCTTCAAGTGAGAAGTACCATTATTTATTATTTTTAACAAAAATTTTATAAAATAAAGTTGTTTATAAACTAACATAAAGACTAAATACAGATTTCGCAATAAAAATTCGAGTACATATTTAAAATAGAATATTAATAATGGTCTTTATGTAATTATTTGCATTTTTCAAAAAAATCAAGATAGCCGATGTTGTATACATTCATGTTACGTCAGCATCTAATTTACATCTGTCAGTATTCTGATTTCGTGAAGGCATTTTCGAAAATGTTAACTAAAGAAGAGCGTATTTATTTAATACAATGTTACGGTATCGGAAATGTGTCAGTACGCTATAGATGTTTTCAATGAAACTGGGTCCCGGTGATGAATGTGAAAAAATCAAAGAAAATGTACGATGAAAATGACGCAGCTACATTATTAGCAATAGGATCAGTTTTAGATGACCCGCAATTATGTTTAAGGAAGCGTCTACAACCAGTGGATTTAAGCAAAAGTGCCTTAAATTTTCTCATATCATAAGTGAGAGGAAAGCAGGAACTAGGGAGATCATTCCAGAGTTTAGAAGCCGTGTAGAAAAATGTGGATTGCGCCCGTTTGGTACGACAAGTGGAGATTTGTACTGCATACTGATGATGTGAATGAGCGAACCGAGTGTTTCTCGCAAAGAAAGCCGGAGATGGTATCAAAGAATGTAATTCACCAGCATAATAGCCGTTGTAATAACGATAATACAAAGAAAGAACTGAAACCATCCTTCTATGCTCAAGGGACTGTATGTAATTCACCATCTGAAACCATCCTTCTATGCTCAAGGGACTGTATGTAATTCACCAGCACAATAGCCGTTGTAATAACGATAATACAAAGAACTGAAACCATCCTTCTATGCTCAAGGGACTGTATGTGAGAAGTTAAGGACGGGTCATTTATAAGCCTAATCGCTCTCTTTTGAATACGATCAACGATGTCGAGAGCGTATTGGGGAGCACTAACCCAGAGGTGAGAATTATATTCCAGATGAGGCCGAATTTGGGCCTTATACAGCAGAAGGAGTTGTCGAGAGGTAATGTACTGCTTAGAACTGTACAAAAAGCCTATTTTACGAGCAGCTGTTTTGGTAGCTGACAGAAGATGGTCAACCCATGAGAGATTTGAAGATACAGTCATACCCAACAGAGTAATAGAGTCTGAAAACTTAAGAACTGAGCCATTCATACTTACAGGAAATGATCGATCTGTTTTGGCGGACATAAGGCAACACTGAGTTTTGTTAGCATTAAATTTAACTAGATTATTGCTTCCCCATTCGAAAATACGTTGAATGTCTTTGTTGATTGAATTTGCCATTTCAGCTTTAATTTCTTGATTTGACATAGAAGGTGGATTATCACTATGAGTAGACTGAGATGAACTACAGTGAAGAGTGCTATCGTCAGCAAAGCAATGAATGGGGTTATTTGTTGAAGAAATAAGGTCGTTTATGTACAGCAGAAAAAGTGTAGGCGCTATAACGGATCCCTGTGGTACGCCCGCGTTAATGCTAACTTCTTTTGAAAAAAAGCCATCAACTACGACACGTATTAGTCTTTTATCAAGGAAACTAGAAACCCAGTTGATGAGCGTATCATTTAACCCAAACGAGGTGAGTTTGGCAAGTAAACACTTATGCCAAACTTGGTCAAATGCCTTTGAGATATCTAAAGCGACTACAACTGTTTCACCGGACTGCTCTACTGTATTGTCCCAAACTTGGGTCACATATGAAAGAAGATCGACTGTTGAACGACTTTGCCTAAACCCATATTGGTGGTCACTAAGGAGTTTGTTAGTTTCAAGGAACGTGAGTAGTTGCTGATTGATGGCTTTTTCCATGATTTTAGACAAAATGGGAGTGATGGCAATTGGTCTGTAATTTGAGGGATCGGTCTTATCACCTTTTTTGGGAATAGGTTGAACATTTGCTAACTTCCATGATGAAGGAATTTCAGAAGATATATAGATCGTATAGAGCTTAGATAGGACTGGTACTAGTTCGGGGGAACATTTCTTTAAGACAATAGCTGGGATACCGTCTGGGCCAGTCGCCTTATTGAGATCAAGCCTATTGATGATCGATTCCAAGAGCTTGTACAGAAAATTAATTGGTTTCATAACGTATGAAGAAGAGTTGACTAGGGGCACATGTTTTCCAGAATCATTGAGACACGAGTTTGATGCAAACAAATCCACAAAAACGTTGGCTTTGTCTACAGAATCAGCAACTACCGATCCGTCAATAGATGTCAGGGGGGGAAATGAAGATGTTCGAAAGTTAAACTTGGAGATGAAGAGAGACGTTTAAAGTTTTGTTTATTGATAGGTGAAAAGATTTCACAGATTTATTTTTTACCGATGAATCTACGTTTTGCACAAACGGGCACGTATCTTCCCAAAATAGTCGTCATTGGGCTTATGAGAATCCTGATTATGTAATACATAAACGAAGTCCACGTTACAAAAAAATTAATGTATGGCATGGAATTTTTTTTGATCGGATCATTTTCCAATATTTTATAGAGGAAAATTTAAACCAGCACGTGTATTTGGACATTTTGGAATATTTTGTCGTACCATTTCTTAATATTTTAGAGCCAGAAGTACGTAATAACATGTTTTAGCAACAAGACTGCTGTCCTGCTCATTGCACAGCCTTGGCCAGACAATGGTTGCATGATCATTTTGGCGCAAGGTGGATAGGTAGGTTGGGCCCAATCCATTATCCAGCTAGGTCGCCTGACTTTTCATTACTAGATTTCTTTTTGTGGCGTACATTAAAACAAAAGGTTTATACACATGATAATGAAATATTAAAAAAGAGCGCATACAAAAAGCAATACATGAACTGAATGTGCCGCTAATCATTCGTAAAGTGAATGGTGAATTTATTATCTTAGCGGAACGGTGCGCTGAGGTGGGAGGTAGTTATGTAGAGTAATTTTTAAATATTCGCATTTTTATTTCGAAATTTGTATAGTCTTTATGTTAGTTTATAAACAACATTGTTTTATAAAATTTTTGTTAAACATAATAAATAATAATAAACAAAATAAATAATGAAGCATTTTCATATTTATTAATACCCTGTACATCTAATCTAAATTTTTTTTATCGTGAATTCATTTCCTCAACAAGCAGAACTTAATGACTTTTGGTCGTAAAATGAACAATAAAGATTTCTTCCACGGGTATTAATTATTTCATTTAATTCTTGCTTCGTATAAGTGGTTTCCATATATGTGGTAGTCGTTGGCCGTCATCCCTTTGGCTTCTCTAATTAATCTTTGTAGTGTGTTTTCTGGAGCGAGTAATTTAACTCCGTCAATGTTAATTTTATGCCCAGTTTCTATTGCATGAATTGTTAAAGATGATGATAAAACTTTTTGTCTAAACGATACGTTATGTTCTAGTGCTCGTACAGGAAATTCTTCTATTTGTTTGTCCAATGTAAGATTTAAAACACCAATTACAATTTATTTCATAAACACCCGTTACAAGCTACCTGGCCCAATATCCTTTTTGACGAGTTAATATATGCATTCAATCTATCCAACACAGAGTTCATAGGTGACTTTAATGTTCGCCACACACCATTTGATGACCCCACAAGCAGTAGCAACGGAGTCAGAATGTCATCGGCACTATAGCAGCTAGTGCCTTTGCAAGTCACCTATACCAAATCCACTGTTCTGAATCCACTATATCGATCGATAATGCTTTGTAAGCACTACAGTCATTTTAGAGATCATTTACCACTTCTGAACAAAACTTTATTTTGCCTAGCTCCTCCAGCACCTCATGCACATACTGCAATTAAAACATTTTTCAATTCAAACTGGAATGTGTCCTTCGAGCACATTTCTAACAACACTCCTACATCGAAACTTCTAACTACCCAATGTCTGGAGATAGCCATCAAACACATGCGTTAATACGGAAGCGGTCTAAATCTCAGAATCACTTTAAACCACATACGTATCCCAATCCGCCCCCGTGACAAGTCGTGAACTGTATTAAAGAGAAAAGACAATTTTATAGTCCATTCCTGAAATTCAAGAACCCGGTTCTCAAAACGTAATACAATCAAATTACTGTGCAAAAAATATCACAGACTGACCAGAAGTAGTACAACTTCCAAATTACATCTCACAGACCCCCCCAGGATAGACAAAAGGAATGCCCAAGTCGTCACGTATAACCCATTTCCCGATCCCCCGAATATTCTCAATTTTAGACTCGGTTAAAGGAATTCCGAGAAAGTCACCATGAGCAACTCCAGAACCTACACTTTCCCAAATTTCAATTGGATAACGGGAATCCTTTTTATTAATGTCATTGTTCGCCCGACTTTGCTAATCAAAACCCTGTATATTTTATCTTTTCATTTACACCTAATCATTAATAATACCATGTTAACTACAATTATATTGCAATTGTGTAATTACAAACACTAAATAACTCACGAGAAATTGACAAGCAATTTGACTTGCTCTGTTATAAATCTTGTTGTCACAGTTTTATCATTCAGTACACCCGGAAATTCACCAGAAATTAAAATAACCTTGGTTTAAATAAAGATTAAATCGATAGTAAACATCGTGCTATTCTGTATTTTAGTACTGATGAGTGATGATAATAGTTGATGTTCCGAACTAGACTAGCTACACCAAAGGATAAGATTTATGGCCCATCCATTCCTCAGAAAGAAGAGTTATTTATTTGGTTTTTACGTTGTTATTATAAGAAAAAATTATTAAATGAAACCCTGTGGTAAGTTTATATTAGTATCAACACCAACGAATCCCCCCTGTTGGATTTGAGTTTAACTAAGAGTAAAAAACCCAAATAATTATAAACTAACATCCAGAAAGAATGAAAGATTGAAAAAATTTTCCTAATTTCATAAACTAGTTGATTACGCAACTTCAATATATCTTACATAGGGTGCTATGAAAAAGTACTTCCAACCTATAACAATTTTAAAATAGTTATTAAAGCTAAAAAGACATTTTGTTACTCATTTGTAAATTTATCAAGTCAGCTTATTGCCGTTGAAAGTCAATCTTGACAAGTTAGCTGCTATAGTCCGTAAAATGAATGATTGCGAATTTCGGCGTAGCGCTTTATTTGGCGTGCACTCTCGTAGTTTGTATCTATTTCGTTCTAACACACAATATTTGGAAATAGAGAGAATGGAATGCTACATTATCGTCGCTGCGGGTGGTGACCTAAGACGGACACTATACGTTTAAAACTTCTATATTTGTGTCGGGTGTGTTAGAAGATAGTAATATTTATTTAGGCGTCTCTTTAAAGACTAAATGGACTGTTGTAATCCCTTGACAGTGGTATTAAAAAGTTTACTTCGCGTGTTTGTTACTAACGACTAAATATGTTATATTCCTTCAATTTATAAAAAAAAATTAAAACGTAATTGAAAATATAATAATATAATTTATTCTTATAAACAAAATTACCTTATAATGAACTATTTTCTAAATAAGTACATTAAGGAATGTGGGTCATTAATATATCATTATTTTACACAATGTAACGAAGTCTACAAATATGTATGCAAATAATTTAATTTTGTTCAAACCATCAATAATTTTAAATTGCAGTATTTTTGCAATAAATAAAAACTACAAGTAATAACTGTAAATAAGCATGTAGTTTAATATGCAATTTTAATTAGAAGAATGTAATATTTACATAAAAAAAGCTTTTTTACAATTAGAGTAGGAGAAATTAACAAAAAGGATCTGATTTACAACTTAATTTGTAACACTGTGTTCTTAATAATAACAAGATTTTATTGAGAATTAAAAAAAAGTGTACGTAAACTTAAAATTAAAACATTAACTATCACTGTTATCTGAAGTATTGCCATTAATACAAATTACCAATGGTTCTACTATTATATCTAACACACTTTTCACGTGACCACTATTGAGATATAATTCTTTTTGTACGTGTAATAGTTTTTTCCACACTTATCCATCACATTGTTTCAAAGCCTCCTTTGAAGCCACATTTGTAATACAGCGGCATCAGAGTAACCTTGTCTACCCATGTGCTTATCATAATATGATTTGCAGATACCCCGAATATTCTCTTCCTTTTTCCATGTACTCGAAGGCGTTTTCTCTATAAGCCGAGAATGATATGATGCATTGTTCAAAATAATTAATGACGCTTCCTGTAGATTACGCAACAGCTGATGTTTCAACCACTTCTCAAAAGTTGCAGCGTCCATATTGTCGTGGTAATCACAAGATTTTGATTTTTCCGCAAAAACTAAACTACAGTTTTTAATAAAACCATATTCATTACCAGCGTGTAAAATGATAAATCTTTTCCCACTACTTGAACAATCCCGATTTTTTACGCTTTTTGGTGTGTCGTCTTGCCAAGATCGCTTCTGTGATCCCCTACGTTTCGTCTATAAATACCATCTGAAGTTGTTGAAGCCGATTGCATATTTTAATGGTATTTTTTTAGAAACTGCACCTGTTCTGACGCCACATTTGATTTTTCACAAAGTGCTCTGCGATTGTAGTCTTGTTTATATTTAAATCCTATACTATGTAAAATCTCACTTATAGTTGGTCTGGATGCTGTCAGTCCTTTTGGGAATACATGTCATAAATTATGTTGTTATGGTATGTTTTAGCCCTTCTTGCATAAGACTAAAACTAGTTTTGTTTTAATGGGCAGCTAAATCCTGTCGTTTTCATCTTATAGACGTTATGATGCAACTGGCGTATTTGTACATTCTTATTTATAGTTCACAGTCAATTGGAGAGCTTTTTCAAATTACACCGGTACTTGAAAGATTTTTCGTAGAGATCCGACACTCAGTCACGACCAATTCAGCACACATTAGTGGTCACCGCCTGGTACGATATTCTGTAAACGGCGAGACAATTTTGTATAACCTATTTAGCCTAGGCATATTAGGAAAGTTAGCGGGAAGTTTAAGTACAGTCTTAATCACATTTATCCTTTATGTTTTTTGGATTGCTGCACACGAATCTGAAGTTTGCTGATAGATATTATGTCCGGAACACGTCCAAATTTGCACAATATTTTTAGTTTTTGGGCTAAATCTCGGTAATTATGCGTTTTTTAAAAAAGACCATACTTTTCAAAATTAAAGTAGACAAAATTTACTACAAGTTTCGTATATAATAATTCTTTCTACAACCAACCGTTACGCTGCTAGAACGCGCTAAAAAATGGCCATAATTCCTATAAATTAAAAAAAAAACGCAAAATACTGCCGTTTTACTGCTTAGGTTGGTAACATGTGCACAAAACTGCAGCTGCATAAATGGGGCGGCTAATTTGCACTGACCTATGCATAAACTGCGTTCACACATCCTGCAACAACGCATCCCGCAAGTGGACGAGGCTGAAGATTTGGAACTCCAAGAAGAACTTGGCCTTCAGTTTCCTACCTTTGACGAAGCCTTAGCAGCATAGAAGGAAGAGTAAGAAGCAGCTGCCTATCTTCTCTCGGGCCCGTCAACAAAAAAGGGGTAGATGGAATGCCGACCTTCAACCTGAAGAGATTGAATTACATAATCTTACCAACCCTCCTATTCATGACACTATTACCTTTAACAAAACAATTTCTTGTTCATTTCAGTATACTGTTTCTCTATGTATCAAGTAATTTTAATTTAACTATAACTATAAGTACGATTTTTGACTCTTTTTGTTTCCAATTTTTTTCCAATTTGATTTTAGACAAATATTTCTTTCAGCTGAGGCTTGTCGTCAGCGGACACACTAGTTTGTTTATTTTTATGTGTGTTTCATTAGTTCATTACCATAAATAGTCAAAATTATCGTAACATGGGTCATGGGTAAAACGGCAGCATTTAGCGTTTTTTTAATTTTTGGGAATTCTGGCCATTTTTTAGTGCACTCTATGCGTAACAGTTGGTCTTAGAATGAATTATTATATATGAAACTGGTAGTAAATTTTATCTACTTTAATTTTGCCTAAAAAAATTTGATGTTTTTGCAAAAAAAAAAAAACAATGTTCCGGGCATATCTGTCAGCAAACCTCAGATTCGTGTTCAGCGACCAAAAAAACATAAAGAATAAATGTTATTAGGACTGTACCTAAAATATCCTTTTTATTCCTAAATTGACTAGCCTAATTATATGGTTGAGGGAATTTATAGTATTTTTGGTTATATACAGGGTGACCCAAACTCGATGGCCAAAACGAAAACAGCTGATTCCTCTGGCCAAAAGGAACAAAAAATTGTTAATACAGGGTGTATGTATTGTTGATGGTTTCCAAGATGTTAACTTTTTTTTTATTTTTTTCTATTTCGTGGACTTATTTTTTAAATCACGCTGTACCTTCCAAACTAGAAGAGTTACAAGAGAACACATTAGGAGAAATTTGTAGAAGATGAAATTGTCTTAAAGAATATTGAATTCATTCGAGACAAACTCATCATTCAACATTTTTAATGACATAATGAATTCAGAAATGATTTTTTTTCAAATCCCAAGACAAATTTCCAAGAGGAATATTTTTCCAATAGAAATGGATTTGATACATGGCCGATAAAAGAAAAACTTCCTTTTTTCATAAGCTTCACAACGATATGAAAAAACTTATGGTTGACGTACTAATTACTGAATTGTTAGAGGAATACACCTCAGGAAAAACTTTTAGAGCATAAAATTACCTTCAAAAATATGGTAGAGTAGATGAGAATTGACGATTTGTCCCTCACTTTTCAATCAATCTGTACATTTACGGCAAGAAATACGTCTCTTTTACTGATATCTTTTCATCACCGTAGCAACGACTTGACATTAGTAAGTTAGTTGTCAAAATTTGTTTGCTATTACAGTTTTGCTGATTTCAATACGAGTTCTTTCTGTTGTAGTGATATTGTAATTTAGTTTTTGAGTCGTTCTTGTTCTTGTTATTATTATTATTCTTGTTCGTGTTCGTGTTTTCCTTCCTGAGTCATGTTTTCAAATGAAGAATATGCCGATATTCATTATTATTATGGTGTTGCCCAAGGGAATGCGAGTGAGGCTGCTAGACTATGTGCAGCTGCTTTCCCAAGAAGAATTCATCCAGAAAGGAGAGTTTTCTCTAGAGTACACACTGCTCTAAGAGAGAGAGGATCTCTTAGGATCCTAAGAGATCAAGAGGAATTTCATAATGTTGAGAGGATTGACGACGTAATCCAGCATTTCGAAGCAAATCCTGAGACTAGCTTGCGGCGGTCATCCAATGTATTGCAGATGCCACGAGAAACAATACGGAGAACTCTTAAGGCTGACGGAAGACGCGCGTGTCATGTGACGGGAGTTCAAGAACTTTTAGATGGAGATCTAGGTCGGCGGATTGAGTTTTGCCAATGGTATCTCAATTCAGTTAGGAATGATCGAGATTTCCAAAAAGCAATCTTGTGGACGGATGAGGCAACCTTTACAAGGTCAGGCATCTGAAATATCCATAACACACACTTCTGGGCACATGAGAACTCACATACTATGAGACCAAATAGCTTTCAACACCAGTTCAAAGTTAATGTTTGGGTTGGTTTACTCAACAATCAACTTATTGGTCCATATATTCTGCCAAATAGAGTCAATTCAGTGAATTTTTTGAACCTCCCTGAATTGATGGAGGAGGTTTCATTGGCAACAAGAGCAGATGTGTGGGTTCAACTTGATGGTTGTCCTGCCCACTACGGAAGAGGTGTGAGAGATTGGCTAAACGAACATTATCCCCAACGTTGGATTGGAAGAGGTGGTACAGTGGCGTGGCCTCCAAGATCTCCAGATCTCACCCCTGTGTCTGGATGAATTCTTCTTGGGAAAGCAGCTGCATACAGTCTAGCAGCCTCACTCGCATTCCCTTGGGCAACATCATAATAATAATGAATATCGGCATATTCTTCATTTGAAAACATGAGTCAGGAAGGAAAACACGAACACGAACAAGAGCAATAATAATAACGACTCAAAAACTAAACTACAATATCACTACAACAGAAAGAACTCGTATTGAAATCAGCAAAACTGTAATAGCAAACAAATTTTGACAACTAACTTACTAATGTCAAGTCGTTGCTACGGTGATGAAAAGATATCAGTAAAGGAGACGATTTCTTGCCGTAAATGTACAGGTTGATTGAAAAGTGAGGGACAAATCGTCAATTCTCATCTACTCTACCATATTTTTGAAGGTAATTTTATGCTCTAAAAGTTTTTCCTGACGTGTATTCCTGTAACAATTCAGTAATTAGTACGTCAACCATAAGTTTTTTCATATCGTTGTGAAGCTTATGAAAAAAGGAAGTTTTTCCTTTATCGGCCATGTATCAAATCCATCTCTATTGGAAAAATATTCCTCTTGGAAATTTGTCTTGGGATTTGAAAAAAAATCATTTCTGAATTCATTATGTCATTAAAAATGTTGAATGATGAGTTTGTGTCGAATGAATTCAACATTATTTAAGACAATTTCATCTTCTACAAATTTCTCCTAATGTGTTCTCTTGTAACTCTTCTAGTTTGGAAGGTACAGCGTGATTTAAAAAATAAGTCCACGAAATAGAAAAAATTAAAAAAAAGTTAACATCTTGGAAACCATCAACAATAGACACACCCTGTATTAACAATTTTTTGTTCCTTTTGGCCAAAGGAATCAGCTCTTTTCGTTTTAGCCATCGAGTTTGGGTCACCCTGTATAAAGTGTATTTTCGAAGTAAAGGGTATAATTGTAATAATTAGTCCAGCAACACCTGTACATTGTCTGCAACAATAAAAAAATTGCAAGCATTTTTCATCAAATAATATAAAATGAAAGGTTTGTTAAAGTGTAAAGTTGCTTTAATTATTTAATAAATAATATTGGTGAAGTTTCGATACTCATAGAATAAAATGCTCCAATGTTACAGCGATTCCGTAAATATTGACCAAACATCTGATATTTGCATGCAGTAAAATAGGGGGAATGTCTTCTATTGATAAAACATTTCAAATATCTAAAAGCAGAAAATTTGACGCTTACACAAAGTGGCGTGTTGTAATACAGTATAGAAAGTAATCCTAACAGAAAACGTTTAAATATCTTACCGCCATTAAATAGTTAATAATGGCAGCTATAGTTGAAGAAACTTATGATACTGAAAAGCCTCATGCACAACCTCCTGTACGCAACGAAATGAGGCCAGTTCCAAAAGGAAACCCACCTTGCTTCTTAACTCAGCCTGAAGACAGTACAATTGAAGCAAAACATGATGAAATGGGACCTATAGGCCCTTGGGCAAGTGGGCAAGTTGATTGGTCTCCAACAACCGGAGCTACAGGGATAAGACCAGTAGTTGATAGGTACTCAATTACAAGATATAGTGAAACTGAATGGAGGAAACATAATACTAAATTGATTAATATGGCTTGTGAAGCTGATGAACAAGCTAACATGTTCGTATAAACCAGCCCAATAATTATACTATGTTAAGCCATTACAATTTTTCAGGTGCGATTGGAATAGTCGAAAGTGTATGGAACAAACTAGAGCCGATATAGATAAAAATCAAGAAGATAACACCAAAAGACTAAATCAGCGTCAGCAAGATATTCATAGATGGAAATGTGAATTAGAAATGGCAATTTCTGCTGCATGTGAAGAAATTTATTTGCTAGAGGAACAAAGAAAACGTCTGAAAAATGCTGAGTCAATATTAAATATGCCCGAATCTATAGGTAAACCATGATTAAAAATTTCTTATATAAATGTTTATAATTTGTAGTGGGAGAGTGTTTAGAAAGTAGAACCGGTCGATTAGGTGCTGACTTAATACGAGATGAGGTTGAGGAAGAGTTAATTAAAGAGTTAGCCTTAACAGCGGAAATTAGAAAGGTTTTTGCTCGTACACTAAAAGATATTGAAAAACAATTAGTAGAAAATAAAGCAGCGAAGCAAAAACTCGAATATGATTGGAGTGACAAAATTGTTGCTCATAAAATTGACTCTATTAATTGTGGATTGAATAACGTCTCCAAAATTATTATGTTTAAACCTGCAGCTACTTTTTTTCCAAACGAGTATGTATTGAGTGTAATTTTTTATCTATTGCGCGTTTATACGTTACAGATACAGTTCGTGTCATCTTACATATTCTTTCAGTCTTTATGACTTGAAATTTAGCGTAATTATATTTTTTTAGACAATCTACGGAAGAGCATTGGGAAAATTTCACTCGAGAAACGTTACTGGAAGCAGAGGCTGCACGTCAACGATCAGTAACCTTACGAGATACGTTAGATTCAGTATTAACAAATTCTTCTCGAGATTTACGCTGCCAAGCTGATAAAGTAGAAATTGCATTATCTAAGCGTATCGAATGTACTGAACAAGTCAAAATAAAACTGGAACAACAACTTAAAACGGTATTGTAGTTTATTTTAAATATTTATTTGAATCATATTCTTCAGATATTACAAAAATTAGCAAACGCGGAAGATGTGATGCGTGATTTACGGATTGCAATACGAAATATGGATATTCCAATGAAGAAAGCACAAACACGTTTAGATAACAGATTAATGCGGCCACGAGTGGAAAATTGCAGAGATGTAGCGCACTTTGGGTATGTTTATCATGTCTAATAGAATTTACTTTTTAATAGGACTTTATAGCTTAATAGATGAAGTGAAGGTGGTTGGAGAGAGCGTTACTGCTTTAAATTCACAGTTAAATTCTGTGATACAGAATCAAGATGAACTAATCAGAGTGAGAGGCGTATTAGAAAAAGAAATCATAGTAAAGCAAAAATCGATTGAAATTGATCGAGCACGAGTTCAACTGTTACGAACACACTATCCATCAGCATCTGATCTTTCGGGATACTAAACGTATTGTATCATTACAAAACCAGTTAAGACGTTATCACTAATATCAATTTAATTCTTTAAGGGTCTATAATAAAATTTTCCAATGATGAATGATTTTTTAAATATCCGCATTTTAACCAACAAAATATGACTACCTGCTTATTGCCACAAAAAAAAACACGTATATAGAAAAAATACGTATTAAAGACTCACGTTGTTATAAAAACAATAAAAAATATATGCATCGCGTGAATGCAACCATAGCGCGATTGAACTTGACGTTCGCGGAATCTATTGACGGGCAGCGGAAACTAATCGAACATGCCGCCCACCAAAAACTTCGCCCTTTCCTTGATTCAGCACAGTGGATGTACTATCCATTGAAGTGTAACAGTCTTCGAGAGGTAACATTATTAATATTGAAATTGGCCGTTTTAGAATAGTCATCTTCGTCGCCACACTAACACCGCCATCAGGTCCAGGGTATAATGATGTAACCCTGCCTAATAACCAGTTCTCAGGAGGCAACTCACCTTCTTTGATAATGACTGCGTCCCCGACCATTGACACTTCTGATTTATTTGCCATTTGTGTCGCTGCTGCATGTTGTGCACGTATTCCCTACACCATCTGGCCCAGAAGTTGGAAGTCATTCATAGCGTCATCTCCCAGAGTTGTAGAGGACTAATTATATGCTTTGAGTCAAGCTTCTCCGGTATGGTAGGCTTCCAAAACTGGGAGATTTTCGAGCAACTCTGTTATTTGGGTAACTTGACTAAAATTTTTAATTTGTCATCATTTCTGTCCCAAGATATACCCAGAAATTTAATATCTGGATCAAATTTTATCTCAAATGGGTGTACTTGCTCTTTAGATGAACATTAACGCAAACTAGTGTCAATTATTCGACATTATCATGGTCACGTACATTTATTTCACGAGACGGTTTTCTTAAACGTCCATATTGCTGCATATTTAGGTCTAATCTATCTCGATATTGTTAAGCAACAATGCGAGTGCTTTTGTTACATTTGATGTAAGTACAACAGATATCATGTTGCTCATTTAACGGAAAACTTGTCATTTGTTAGAAAACATTAATTTACACCTCCACTAAAAGTTGATAACAACACTTATTCAGAATACAACAACTGATTCAATAATTAAAAATGACAAATCGGTTTTTGTTAAAATTCATTTGTTTTCATGGGTTCCATATCTTAAAGCAAATAATACGAAATATGCCGGAATCTCTCTCTCTCTCTCTCTCTCTCGCTCTCTCTCTATCTCTCCCTCCCCCCTCTGTCACCGTCTCCGTCACCGTCTCCGTCTCCGTCTCCGTCTCCGTCTCCGTCTCCGTCTCCGTCTCCGTCTCCGTCCCCGTCCCCGTCCCCGTCTCCGTCCGTCCCCGTCCCGTCCCGTCCCGTCCCGTCCCGTCCCGTCCCTGTCCCGTCCCGTCCCGTCCCGTCCCCGTCCCCACCTCCGTCTCCGTTTCCGTCTCCGTCTCCGTCTCCGTCTCCGTCTCCGTCTCCGTCTCCGTCTCCGTCTCCGTCTCCGTCTCCGTCTCCGTCTCCGTCTCCGTCTCCGTCTCCGTCTCCACACATCAAAATAGATTCCCTTGATGACCAGCAGCGAAATTCTGTGGTCCATTAGTGTTAGTCAGCATTTGAGTATAATTTTGCCCAAAATGAATATTTACACACGAATTTCGTTTGCGGCAAAGTGGATTTCCCCGTTGAACTAGAGTAAAACTCTTTTTGAACACACCACAAGTCCAAGGCTCCACATTATCAAGGTCGCACACGCCCAAGGGTACACAATATCTAGGTCATTAGTGCGCGCTACTTTCCCAAGGTCCCACATTTGCAATATGTAAAAATGTGCAGGTCATTAGTACCTTACACTTTTACAAGGTTACACATTCTCAAGGCCATTTGTGCGCCCTACCTACTCACATAGCTATCTAATTTTTTTTCAAATCCTGTGTCTGATACCACACTTAGAACACTAAACACAGAAAAAAAAGATAACGATATGTTAATATATTAATTTGTTGTATGTACAAATGTAATCAGTTTATTATTCAGATATATGATTTTCTCTAGGAATAAAACATTTTGATTTGGTACAAGTGCGAAAGATCCTTGCCACTTCTGTATCATTACACCTACGCGGACGTTGTGCAAGTAATTGAGTGTATGTGCAGTGTGGTGTCCATCGGAGATGTTCCTGTAGCGGAGTGTCAGATAGCTGCCATGGGTTAATTCGAACTCCACACATGAAGCATTCAACCGTATCGTTTGAAGATGTGGAAATGAACTCTGCTGCTACAAGCGATGAAGGTGAGTGAACTCCAGACCATGTTCGATACGTAAGTAAACGTTTATCGAAACAATTGTAATACTGAGGATAATAAAAGGTTGGTGGCACGTCGAACATCTTCTCACCATAAAACGCAGTAAGACACTAACAGGAAATAATTTGTTATATACAATATATACATTATAAAAAAATTAATTGTCCAAATAATACACTTCACCGCAGAGTACGCATGAACCATCTTCATATACCTCATACAGCATTGTTAGGTGTACTCTACACGATGAGCACCAGTATTCTTGGTGTGGTAAATTGCGACCCATCGATCCATATGTGTATGGTGCTCATAACTCGGTAGTCACTTGGTTGCAATGTTTTGTAGCAGTCATAACATAAATGCATATGACCAGCACGATGATAACGAGTATGAAGGGCAAATGTGTATAAATAATATCCCAAATTACCCATGAAGGCATGATGGTAGAAGTAGCGAATTCGTTTATTAGCAAACCATCCAGTATTCCGCTGCACACCTTCATATGTATTCTTTAGCGCTTCTGATGTCGTAGAAGGCAGTAGTCCCTTTTTTTCAAATTGCACCCAGTTTGGTATTAGTTCACATGCTCGCCGCGCACTTAGATTAAAAAGTGATAATGGTTGGTAGCACTCCCTAGTATCCCAATCATTTTGTACTGGGCTAGCTGATATACTGACACTGTTGGAAATTACACGATACTATATGTGTAGTTACCCCTACTTTTAAAGAAAGAAATGACCTTGGCAAGACATATGTATAGGTAACCTTGTAAAATTAAATGATTAATGTCGGTATTGTATAACCTTGAAAATGAGGGAAACGTGGGAAGGGGAGGACATTGTAATTGTGGAAACCTTGAGGTTGTGAACCTTAAAAGTGTGGGGTATGGAAATGTCAAGAAGACATCCTTGAAGTTATTGCTGAGATCCCGCTAACCTTGAAGAAACACCGTGAAGAAAGGCCTTGAAACAGTAGGGTTGCTGAAATAGTGTGCAGTGTGGCGACCGAGGTCAAGTAGGTAATCTTGATGGTAGAAATAGTGGGGAAGGTAGGATATAAATCAGAGGGAGTACATGTGAAAGGAGTATCGTATGTAATGGAGAGTAGGGTAAGCGGTAGAAAAGGTGAAGATTGTAGTAGAAAAGATGAAGATAGTAAGTGTTATGAATTCAAGTGATGTTAATGCACCTATAATTTTGTTTATATCGTTTAAACTGTTGAAGTTGAAATTATGTTATACGCGCATGTGTGCTATTTTAATGTATATGGTTAAGGCAGAATATGTAAGTTCGTGAAGGGAAACGCAAGCATGCGTAACATTCTCATTCACAAATACAATAATTTATTTATAGTCAATTAAGAATAAACAGTTTATTTAAATGGTTGTCTAATATTATTGAGGCTACCATACACAATAAATTGGTCCTTCGAGCCGGATTAGAGTATGTACTAACACAGTATTAACACGAATATTTAGTTAAATTGAAGCGACCGGTGTCCATGCAGTTGTACCTGCTATCAACGCAACCCGCACGAGACGAGCGAGCACTCATATTCGTAGTCTAGTCGAACAGCGCAGTCTGAATAATTTCAACGCAGCTTTAGCACGAATAAGCAGTAGTTGGTTGGTTGATCGCATTCTTGCAAGTAATGGGACAAACTCGTTGTTAGCAATACTTCTTCGCTTAACACAAGTACTCACTCCACCACAAGTACTTTTCTTAAAAAAGTCGTACATATCCATATCAGTCAATAATTTCTAACTCTACTTTAGTAGAGTTTCAACATGGCATCCCACGCCAATCCAGGTGTGGTAACATACTGCGTAGGTTATAATCCATACACGTTTATGCATAGCCGCCTAAAGTTTTCGAACACGTCAGCCAACAGCAACACGTCTGATTTTAAATATATTTCAGCATAATCCCCGAGTGTATTACACTTAAAGTGATCCCACACCAGTAGGACGCGACAGTATCCTTCATCGGATATATTTTCATAACGAACTATATCGTAGAATTTGTCATAGTGTCACAGTGACATCGTCTAATTTGCTAAGATTGTGTACGTACGAGTAGGGGAAATTACCTTTCTTTCTAAGTTAAAGTCATTATCATCACCAAAATATTTATTTACCTCTTCTAAATTGATCATCAGATAAATTATGAGGTAGATTACAGGATGCAGCCATGAACCTACAACTATCAACGAACCGCAAATTTATGTACTTATTTTTCCTAAGGCCACGACCGTTAATGAATTCGTCTACATAAATATGCTTACCGAACGTCATATATTTTTCACTATTAACAGGGAATACTGTAATTTCTTCAGTTTTACTTGCTAACTGATTGATGAACAGGTGGACATCGTATCCACTGAGATTATGGAGACAAAAACTGGTATAAATGTAGGTAATTGATAGTTTAAATTGCAATTTGGATGTGTCGCACCACGATATATATCAGTGACGTGACAGTGATCTCGTACTTTAGAATTTGTAAGATCATCCGTAAAAAACATCTGTTTTTGATAGTTCCGAAACGCAAGTATATTTCCCGCATAGAACTCCCCGGTTCTGTCTTATCTTTGCATCACGTCAGGTAATTTAGTGTATACGAAATTACAGTCATTAGACACGTGTCGAGTTAATTGCTTCTGCGTTCTAAAATAACGAAAAAAATATTTTGCCCCATTACGTCGGCTTATTTGGTTGCTAAGTAAACGAGAAAAAAATTTTATCCATACATAATGCTGATTATCCATTTGGTATAGTAGAGAGGACCCACTACCTCAACAATACGCTGACAATCACGATACGTATTATCCAGTCCACAAACATTGATGAATTATTGCTGGACTCAAACGTTGAGATGTTAGTCAGCTTAACAGGAAATTCTACACCATTCCAGTTGAATACCGTCCTGAAATCAGGCTAAGAAGTCGTCCGTTGTGGTAACCCCTTCGGTGTCAGTAATGCTGATACAATAGCCCACTCAAAGCAACAATTATCACTATTCTTCACATTCACTAGATCGTGTTTATGCGCAATTTCAGCCGGGACATTCATATAGGATGAACCCGTGGTGGGAGAACATTTCAAAAAAGTGAGATAGCTATGTGAGTAGGTAGGGCACGCAAATGGCCCTGAGGGTGTAACCTTGTAAAAGCGTAAGGTACGAATGACCTGCATATTTTTACATCTTGCAAATGTGGGACCTTGGGAAAGTGCCACGCACTAATAACCTAGATATTGTGTACCCTTGGGCGGGTGGGACCTTGAAAATGTGGTGAGCTTGGTAATGTCGGACCTTGGAATTGTGGTGTGTTCCAAAACTCTCCAATCTCACCTACTTCTGTAGCCTCTGACTACTTGACTTTTTTAATATTTTCTTTATTAACAATATAATATAATATAAATAATTAAATAATTTAAAAAATCAGATCTATTATGACAATAAAATAAAGGCGCATTAAGACATTTGTAAGAATTAGTTTTTGTTTATATTGTTACACTGAAACATTTTTGGTGTTTGTTTATAGCGTTGTTAAAAATAAAAAATATAATTTTGGAATGTACGATATGTTAAAAGCATTATAATTCACGAAGGATAAGTTTTAATTACCAGCGATTATTCTAGTAAAATATCTGGTGTGGAACACCACATGAGCTTCAACCTACAAAATGGAAATTAAAAGAAATAAAATAATTTTAATAACATTTTTTTAAGGATAATTATGTAACCTCTTTTATAAGAAGCTCGTTACGAAAATAGGCAACATTGTAAACACTAAAACAATAATCTATGTGAGAATGACGTTTAACACTTCATGTTGGATAGAGATTCATAGACAAATACATGCTAACAAAAGCTTCTACAAAAATATCGATAATACAGCTTCAGCATTTTCAATCATATTTATTTAATTTTACATCTATTTCGCTTTACATTAAAAAAATGTATAAAGAAAATCTATGTAAAATTCTTTAAAAAATACGTCTACACTTTTTTTTATAAAATTATTCGTTATTCAGATAATGAAAAAATTTGAACTGGGACTTGAAATTCTACCATAGGAATTTTTTGCCGCTAAATTACGCGTCATATCAAAAAATTGCATAGAACATAATTAATCGATATGTTTAAGGTCTATATCTAGGTATTTTTATATCTCTGAAATATGCAGCTGTTTTAGAAATATTTGATAAAAACCAAAAGCTTCCCCTAATAAACCCCACCCCCTCTCCTACCCTGGATTTCTCCCAAAATCTAATCAGCTCTAAGCCAAATGAAAACAAGTTTAAGTACAAAATATTAAGTACGTAGGTATTATCGTTTTGGAATTATCGTGAATACTAACATACATCCATACAGACATCCAGACATCATGTCCGATCTTGGCGAAACCAAAATTTGTAGAGTGAGCTAATAAGTCGTTTTAGCGATAGTGAAAAAAAAGTCGATTGCATGACCTTCTATACCTACATGTGTATATGTAGGTTGAAAGGTAAAAAAGAGGTTGCATAATTATCTTAAAAAAATTATAATTAAAATTACTTCATTTCTTTTAAGTTAGCATCTAGACATCTATTAACCTCTGTCTGACATGAAGTTTTAAACGTCTGTTTGACATAGATTCGGGTTTTTGTTTTTACAATGCTGTTTATTTTCATAATGAATTTATTATAAAAGAGGTTGCATAATTATCTTAAAAAAATTGTTATTAAAACTATTTCATTTGTTTTAATTTTCATTTTGTAGGTTGGAAGGTCGTGTGGTATTCCACACCAGATACTTTTGTTACAAATCACAAATGTGATTTGTACAGCTTTCACTTTTGACCTTGGAAATTCCCAAGGCCACCTACGTGGCTGACCTCGAGTTTGGCCTTGAAATTTTTTTAATAAAACGATTGCACCTTGAGAAAAAGTCACCTTCAACATTATATATATATATATATATATATATATATATATAAAAATGAGTAATTAAGTTGCCTAATTAGTTGGTTTTACAACTATATCATGTAAATGTAATCTGGCCTTGGGAATTTTTTATAAAAACGATTTCGCCTTGAGGAAAAGTCACCTTCAGCTGGTCTTGAAGCTGGCGATGGACCTGGTCTTGGAGTCGGTCTTGTCAATTTTCAGTGGCTTAATTTGGTCCTGGACAGATACTATAAATACGTACACTTAAGTTTACTTAATTTAGTTGTGTTTGAATAGCATCATCGTTATGGAATTTTTAAATGTTAATCAAACAAGGCAGATATAGGATCTTGCTCGAGAGGCTTCGCCCCTTGCCGTGCCCCTCAAGGCTAGAAATAGTATTCTAATAAACGGCCCTCATACAGTCTCATAGAACAAGTATAGGAGCAGTGCTCCTCTTGTCGTGGTCCCTTATCGCGAAATTCTGAATTTGTTTGTGGCGCCACTTGTGGTATATTTTTAAACTACCGAATGTTTTCTGTAATAGAGGTTGATAGTGCACGTCTCTCTCTCTCTCTCTCGGCTCTTGTTACGGAATTCTTAATTAAAACAGCTGAACTACTAAAAACGCTTTTTTTATCAGGGTAGAATGGTTGAAAAACAAGCATTATACAGTAATTTGATTATCTCTTCATTTATAACTTAACATGTAGTGAAAAACTTATTTACAAAATCAAGCATTGGTAAATTATTTATTCTAAAATACAAAAATATTATCGTATAAAGTCCACACACATTCGAATTGTAGTCCGTCGTTTTGTTGTAACGGAACCATCTATAATTTGTCTCAAGGAAACATAAATGGTAACCTAGCGGGGGTCGTCTAAAGGAATCAAAATGTAGATAGCGGCCCAATGCTGACCTGGTTTGTTTGCTGGATCCGTGTTCACTCAATTGCATAAGGTCTAGGTGCGTTTCTCGATAGCTGATTAGAGGCACATACAAGTCGAAACACATCCTTGTGGCTAGGGTAGATTTCAAACATTTCAACACTTGTACCGCATACATCTTTGAAGTTGGTATACGCCCAATCATGCAATAGTAATGTGTTTTCCAGAGCACAGATAGGCTCCTCGATGTTATGGTTTAAACAACTCCTTTTTCAATTTTTAACCGACGGGCAACCAATCTCGTCCAAGTCTGGTATTGCTTTGTTAAGAAATTTTAAAAACTGTTGTTTTTCACTACTCTTAACGTGAATTTTGTTAAACGGCAGCAGCGTTCTTATCAACTCCTCTTCGAAATCGTTGGAAGGCACATACCCTGACCGCCATTTCAAAAATACTAAATACCTTATCTGCCTTGACATGAGTTTTGGTATAAATTAACCTCGAGGTGACAGCATCAGCAGTAACGAACCATGATCTGTAATCACGGCAATTTCTTTCGGTATGAATTCGTTATTAACACCTCTAAACCCTTTCACATCCAGGTACGGGCCCATCTCCTTTCAACTGATATTGTACACTGAAACTTGTGATCTAGGGCTGCCCCTTTTTAACAGGAGAAATCCACGACAACATTCCGATGTTTATCGATCTCGATCCGTTATCGAATTCGGCGTACACAAAACAGTTAACCGTTTCTACAGGCGCTTCTTCAACGCAGACTTCTAGACGAAGGGAACGGTCAAGTCAGGAGTTAGGTCCAAGGTCATTAAACAGTAGCCGTTAGGGTAATCGCTTTTCGATATATCGTTGCACTCATTCAAAAAATGAATACTCGTACCGGAGAATAAGTGGTGATGTGCCCTTACATACAAACCATTAGCTGTAAAGTCTGGTTGTAAGGTCTACGAAGGAATTTGTTGGTGTCAATATATAACGACATGTAGTTAATATTGCCGTGATGAACATTGAATGGATTTAAGGAGTAATCATCACTGAAGGCTTTATTTGCGACAAAACCTACAATGCATCGTTTAGGTAACTGACCCAGGAAGACGTTATCTAACTATTGTCGCTGTATGCCTGTAGGTATAGTTAACACTTATAACAAATAAAAAATTATGTGGTGTTGTAGTTATATTACAAAGGTAAATTGCACCACGGTCTAGCTCAGTGAGGTACAAACTTATAAAACTTACTGAAATTGAGAACTCATTCATCAGATGTGAGGGAAGCAGAGATTTTTACATAGATGTAATCAGTATTAGCATTTGTTTTATTGGGCACCACTCAATTTCTAGGTTTAATAATTAAAATACAACAAAAATTGAGAAAGGTTATATCTCAAAACAATAGGTAATCTGAATAAGCACTAAACAACTGTATTTATATGTATATTTAATACAGTAAAATGTCTGATTAATATGAGAATAAAATAACTAAAACGATACTTCTCGTATAACCTTACGATTTTAAAATTACTAAATTAAACTCTGTACATAAGCTTACAATCTATGTCTACTTAAAATTAAAAATGCAAGCTATTCAACATGTATTCAATACGTGAATTGACTTATGTCAGCACATTACAGTTGTGATAGCAGGACTCAGCTGTTCCTTTTTTTTAACCATATGAAAATAACACTAACTGATTTGTTGTTTAGTTAAACTGCACTAAAAGGATAAGTACTTACTTGTACAAAATAAATACTTTAATCTTGACTTAAACGAACTGTAGCTTGAGAACTTTCATTTCCAATTCCCAGACAACTATACAACAATGTAAAGGTGATTTCCATTTGTATTTAACGTACAAATAAACGAAACATAAACGTACGGGAAGGCACTATAACTTTCATCTGTCTTCAACATAAAAATAGACGAACGGTAGCATTTGGTAACATTAGGTAATTGGCACAAAATGTTGACCCTACAATAATGGAAAGGTATAAACGACTAACGCAGATTCGAACGACGAAAGCTGTTGATATAACGACGAACGCAGAATATGTATAACAGCATATGTGATTTATATAAAACATTTAGTTCATAAAGAGGACATTGCATTATCTCGCCATTTTAAACAAGTTAAGTTCGTGACGTCACACCATACCGTTCAACGATACGTGACATTACCAAAATAAAAACTTTTTCTTAAGATAAGCGGTTTCCTTGTTCCTACCTTCGTTCCTTCCTTATTACTACCTTTATTCTTACCTTATACTCTATTAAATATAATATATAGAAAATGTAATTAGCCGCCTTTACATACCTAACCTAAGGGAAGCAAAACTTAAAAAAGATAACGTCTGAACTGCACGGCATGATAAAAGGAAATGCATAAGCGTGTTCAATTCACGTTGCGCATAGAACTAAGATTGGATGTCTAAAATATACACAGGAACGTTTGTAATTATGTAGACTGAAGAGAAAATATTGAGATATAAAAAATTTAATTATTGAACGAAAAAAGAAATGCTTAAAAATACTAATGTAATGTAAATATATTTAGCAATAATAATGCAAATTAAGGTAACCATAGACAAGAATTGGTAAGTTACACATGCCACTTAGTCCCAAAAAAACAATAAAAAAAAATGAATAAGACCCGGAGGAATCCTAAACTAAGCCACAAGTTGTTTGAAGAGTTACGATCCAGATTGTGTTACTATCATCACCCATACATACAACAACCTTACTACATTTGCTGGCCCACAGACACTCTCACAATCAAACTGCAACATTATTAACCAAAAAGAATGCTAAACACGGCGAGACAAGAATTGGCACGTTATACACTTTTACGTCGGTCCTTGTAACAGGATATTTTGCTGCAGTTGTTTCTAGAGCTTTAACGTGTGGATTTAGAATGGTGGGGTTGATTCGCATCGTCTCACTAGTAAACTAGCCTCCATAATTCTCGTCTTGTAAGTTGAACCGTGCGACGCCATTCGACTAAATGTATCTCTTGATCGTACAAATTTTGCTTTTAATTCAACACCGCTTATGAGAAACTTTTCTTGATCAAACAAATCCAAGTGCACGTGACCAATCATCCCAATCCGTTTGCTGGTCGCTGCAAGTACTTGACGTTTTGAGAAATTTGCGTGTCCCAGTGGATTCATCTGCCCCGCTTGTGCCATAAGGTTCAACCTAGATGTGAACTCTTGGCCTCTTTTCCATAATTTAGCAACGGTTCGATGCATGAGCGGTAGGGGTGACACCATCTTCTGATTTAAGCAAAAAACCTCCACTTGTGAGAAAAGCGAATACATTTAATTGTTTACCGGTGATACATCAGCGTCAGTAAATACTATATCGTCTTGTTTGAGAATTTTAGGTGTGATGTACAACATGGTCTGACTTAAATCTATGTAATCGTTTCCGTTTCAGGGCACTACAAACTCTATTGGGGTGTCATCACTAAGAGGTGATAAGGGTTTGTAAAATATCCATTCACCACTCTCGATACTTGTCTGCGTCGACGGTAAAGCGAACAAATCCATTTCGGACTTGACGCATTCACGTGAATTGGTATGTAGAAAAGCCATTATTATTATCTTAAAAATGTATCGTCGTAAGTAGGTTTCTTCTTTTTAGCAGCAACAGCTCTCGGTAGAGATTGATTATTATCGGTTAGACGCACTCTTTTATAGCCTGAACCTTACATCACTTTATCCATTTTCTCATCGGCTTTACGTTTAAGATTTCTACGTGCCTCGTGAAATCTTTTTTGAAACGATTCCTTAACAGGCCGATCCTTTATGACGTCACCAAGAATATTGGCACCCGTTCTAAGAGCTTCTTTTCCAATACCCTTGTACCAGATTTAAATAACGGTATTATACTTCTAAATATACCACCTAGCCAGCTTCCTATTCCGTGACCACGTTGATATGGTGCGCCTCTGTAGATGGAGCTGATACCGTTACGGGCCTGATTCATATAATATTGTTGATAAGGGCAAACCATTATTGAACTTTCTTAAAGTGTAGCTTCAGACACGATGTCCCAAACTCGAATGGCATTGCTTTATATTAATCTCGATGTTTTCAAATTCCCGTGTCATCACTAGTATGTAGAGTGCAGGCGGAAAAACCACATCTTTATGACCCTCGTAAGTGCAGTATTCTGAAGTAATATTTATTATGCGCATAAGTGGAGATAAAATATCACCCACAATTTGCGGTTCAACGATGGCGCAATAAAGAAACATTTGCGTTGCTAATCCTATCCATGTACTAGCGGGGTGTGGTGGTATTCGGTTCCATAGCTATGTTTTGATACGGCAGATAACCCAACTGTAAGGCTAAACGTTGTGAGAAGCCGAATAGCGAGAGGGAGGTTTTTAGTTTCGTAGTGACGGGCTTAGTTAGATTATGGTATTCGATTGTTAGCAATTTATTTATTAGCTTGTGGTTATTTAGCTCGCTGGAAATTTCTTCTATGTTGGTATAATTTCACAAGGCAAAACGTAACACATACCGTCCGTTCTCAATATAAATGGCTTTCTTGTTGTCGTGTTAAAAATGTGATGCAGCCTTCTTTAATACAGTCCCTAACACACCCTCTTGTCCTGCGGGTGGATCCATTCTGTAATAAATTAAACTGTCTGTCGCGCTTACAGCGGCAAAAGAACAAGGGTACCGAATTTCCCATATGCCTACAACCCACGAACCTGTTAATCTTATTCGTTTTGGCTGTGTAACTTGACGTCATATTGTCTAGAAAATACGTCACTCAATAAGATAAGATAAAACTCCATTTATATATATATATATATATATATATATATATATATATATATATATATATATATTGAGATGTTTAGAAAGAGGTAATAGAAGTATCGGACAGCTTACATGACATTTGGGTCATAAAAGGGTAATTTCTGGCTCGATACAAGTGCGAGACACAATTTTACATAAATATGGTTCACGATGTGTTTAAAATAAATTTATTTGGTATAAATTGATCTGAATATCATTTGCTAAGTTTGGTTTCATCATAAAAAGCAATTTGTTGCTACCAAAATTGTCAAAGATGTTAAATATCACCATTTTCGTAGAGTCATTTTAGTAGTGCAATTTTTACAATAAAATTCAATTTTTCAAAGTTAATTTGGCAAGTAGACATTTCACAGGTGTTTAAACATGGACTATGTAGTTAGGATTATGTTAGGGATAAGGTATGTTTAGTTTTTAAAAGCAGGAAATACAAAAATTTAGTTAAAAGGGTTATAATATGGATAGTATAGACAATTTTACACATTTTTGTTAGTGAATTAGTGACAAAGTTTATAATATATGATTCACAAGAAGAAAGACATTTAGAACATTTTGGCATACAAACATTTATAGTGCCGTACAATTTATAGTGTAAAAATCCCAAAACAGTGTTAGACGATGAGGCATTTTCAATGCAAGATTAAATAACATTATGCATTGCAAATAAGTAGTGTGAACAATAAAGACAAGTTGTACAAACCTTAAACATAACATTTTTGTGCTAAAAACATTTTTAATATGAATTTATTTCATATTTAAAATTTAAGTATGGTTACGTTGTAAATTTTAGATTTTTCACATAATTTTATAGTTTTTCCATATTATTAGATTTAGTTTTTGCTCTTAAAGCAAATTATAGATGTTCTTTCACAATATAAATAAGTTTTTATAAGGATACAGCGTTTTTATCCGCAAAATTTTGCTAAATCTAAGTTGATTTCTAGACAAATTTACAAAACTTAAAATTTTCATTAAAGTAAATGTTTGAATTTAAAAGATATGTTTTCTTATGTAAATTGTCCTCAGAATTCCATTTTCAAGTAATTTTAGTGTAGCTTGTAAGTGTGTATAGTTAGTAGCTTATTTTGATTAGATTAAGTTGTTTCGTTTATTAGTGGTAGGATTTATTGCTTATTCGGTGTCCTTTTATTCGAAATTTCACATAGTTTTCATTTCTGTTTTTAAATTTCATTTCCGACCATGTATAAGAAAGTTACGGCCAAAATTCCATTTTGTACAATTCTTAATTTGATTAGCCAATCACATTCATTGTAAATTTTGCAATATGGCTGTAAAAAATTGAAATTTCTGTAGCAACCAGAAACCTATAAAAGCAAGAGCTCAGGAAGCCATTCTCTCCAGTTTTTGTTCAAAAAGTGAAAAGATTAAAACAGTGTTGCTAATTTAGTGTTTACATAACCTAATTTATTTTCGTCGAGAAAGTTTACTACGAATAATTTCGAGAGCACTTGTTTTATAACTTCGGTCAAAATTTAAATAGTTCGGTCACCGATACCTGTCGTTGTTAATAAATTATTGCTGTACGATTAATTGATGTCACGATTTTGTGAAAATTTGTTTTCATGTTTTCCGATTTAAAATAATTCTGATATACCAAATTAAATTTCATTTTATTTGGTGAAAAGTTGTTTTATTTATCCGGACAATTCCTCTTAAATAAATATTATTCTTCGGTAACTAAAATAAAATTGTGTTAACAAAAATCTTGGATACTAATAATACAGTTTAAACGATATCAGTCATAAAGATTTAAAACCATTTTTAATAAAAGTTACCATTGTAATAAGTGTTTGAGGTTGCCGTTTTGGAAGGAAAACATTTTGAAGATTGGAGGTTGGTGTCTTCGAGAACCGAGATAGCAGTTGGATATTCGTAACAACAACATCCGAGTGAACATTGCCTGCCTCCAGCTGAAGTTGAAGACATCATTCAATCGACAGGAAGGATTGTATCTGTGAGTTTTAAAATTTTTATAACCCTGTTATTGGTATTTCCTGCAATTATATTTGTTATATGTTATTAATTAAGAATTTCAATTATTTACCTGTGTAAACACCTCTGAAGCAAATCATTTCATTTTCTTTTCTAAATTTTCACATTTTGATCCAAACATTAAAATTTCTTAATTATTTGACAATTTTTGACAGTTTTAATTATTTCACTTAAAGTCAGTAACGCATGCGTTAGAAAGCAAAACTTATTCAGAGCAAATTTTATACGTTAAATTCAATTTAGTATAGGATATTTCTTATACAAAATATATTATCTTCAACTAAATCCTTGAACCCTTTCCCCATTGAAATTATAATTATAAATAAATAATTCAAACCTAATAATTATAACATTACAATTTATTGGCACCGCAACGTGTGGGCACGATTTAGTTTGAAGATTTTGGATATAAAAGCACAAAAATTTTATAGATATTTAGTTTTTCATTTTCGTTATTGTTTTTGTTATTTGTTATTAGTTATTGTTTATTGTGTTTATTAGTGTTAGGATTTTTATAAAAAGGGCAAATTTAGTTAGTACATTAGTGAATGCAAGATCGTAGGGTAACTAGATCAGGAAAAGTTTACGGACCTAAAGATATTGAGGTAAAAGAGAAAAAACAGGATCTAGTTACAAAGATGGAAGTGGAAAAGGATGTTGAAACACAACAAGAAGGGGGAAGTCCAGTGAGAGAAAGCAAGAGCTTAGACGTGGACATGATAATCGCCATGCTAATGAGAGCCGAAGAAAGTAGAAAGCAAGACAAGAAAGAAGCAGAAGAAAATATTGATAGTAAATTTAACAAGCTGGAAGAAAATAGGAAGCAAGACAAGAAAGAAGCAGAGGAAAATATTGACAGTAAATTTAACAAACTTGAAGAAAATAGAAAGGAGGACATGAGACGGTTAGAAGAGTATCGAGACAGATGAGTAAGTGGAGAACGATAGGAGAAGTTAGTGCATAAAATGGACAAAACGAAGGAAGAATTAAGTAACAGCATGCACCGAGAAAATGATAAGTTATGGGAACGATTATCGACAATAAGGAAGAGGCAGATGACAAGATTGGAAAGTTGGACAAGAATATTAGAACTGAAACCCGTCTAAGAGAAGAGGCTTCACGAAATAAACGATAAAGTAGGAAGGATACAGGACATCCACGAACAAATATGTTTCAGGTGGATAAGAATAGGGATGAGAACAAGAAACAGATAGGGGAAATTTGCAATAAATTAAGAATGTACGATCATGACCTAGAAGAGTTGAAAGAACGTGAAACACCTCGAAATTTTCAAATCGGCTGGGATAATTGCATGTGGAATCAAGAGATGCCATATAAATTTGAAGGCAAGAAGCAAGAATCGCCAATGCTATTTTTGAAAAATATAGAAGAATATTTTAACGACATCAAGGACAATAAACAAAGAATGCGTTTGGTAAGAAAGATGCTTAAAGGGAATGCCGAACTATGGTACAATTTAGTACAAGAGCAATGTACCGATTATAAGCACTTCAAGGAATTATTTACCAAACAATATTGGAGTGATGTCCAACAAAATGTAATAAGGGAAGAATTTTCAAGGGCGAAGTACGACAAAAACTATGGCACTTCGAGGGAGATTTATGTAATGAAGAAATACCAAATAGCAAGATACTTCACACCACCGATGAATGAACAAGAAATAGTCCAATATTTAGCAAGGCAACTGGAGAATAATGTGGCAGAAAACATTATTCTGCAAAATATAGATAATATAACATCACTACTACAATTTTTAAGAAGATACGATGCATACGAACAGCATCAGAACAGTTACGAAAGAGAGAATTTAACCCTAGGAATTATGGAAATGACAGAAGGGAATATAATTACAGGCACGAAAGAGAAGACAATAGGAGAGATAATTATAATAAGAATTATGGAAATGACAGGAGAGATTATCAAAATCAATATCATCGTGCTGATAATCGTAAAGTATTTCAAAATGGCAACAATAGGGAAGGCAATTATAGATCGGGAAGAGAGAACAACTTCCAACAAAGAAGAGGAGGATATAATAATGGCTACGATAGGAACAGATTTAATTCCAACAATCAAGCCAAGGATAATGAACGGGAACATCAGAATAATAGAGAGAATGAAGGAAAGGATCATCGTAGAAATGATATGCAAAAAGAAAATAGAAGGCCATACCAAGAGATCGTGGATGATCAGAATAGGAGGTGAATAACATCCAGGTACAGAAAGAAGGAGGAACCGAGTTGTGGAAGGATTAGTTGGGTCAATGCTATCGTACATGCATCCCAAGACGAAGAAAAGAACACACAAAAGGACTTTGACAAGATCACCGTTCAAAATTTTTAAATACGAGCTTCCTTGTCAACAATGTAAAGACAAACTACCAACATCCTACGGAATTTTTAGAAATTGAACAAAATTTAGAACCAGAAACTGCAAACATTTTATTACCTTTCGTTAACATTAGAATTAAGAATTTACATTTATTAGGATTAGTTGATACCGGATCAGAAATTTCATTAATACAGGAAAAGATCATCGTGAGAATAACGATTTATTTAAAGATGAGATCATTAGAATAAACAAAATAGAAGTTATGGCGGCTACGGATAAGAAGCTTAGCACTATAAATAGGATGCTACATACTGAAGCTAAGGTAGGGGAACAGATTTTTCAAACACAATGGTTTATAACTAACAATTTAAAAATGGAGTTAATAATCGGAATGGATTTGATTAAGCAATTAAAATTGATTATCGATCGCAACATATGAAGATAAGAATTGGTAAAGATGAATTAAACTGGGTACAGCCCTACAATAAAAGATTAAATTTATATAAACCGCATATCCAGTATTTGAAGGTGGAAAGAATTATAAAGGATGAGCAATTCGATATCAATCACATTGGTTACAAAAGAAGTTATAAACATTATACAAGAAAATTTGGTGTTGATAAATGGAGAACCTAGCGTACAAGTAAATATGTACATAAAATTGAAGTGCCTAGATGAATCTAAAATTTTCATACTTCTATAAGTTATTCTTATTTCAAAATTTAATTTTAATAGGTAGGTCAATTAAAGAACTTAATATTTTCTTGTACAAAAATATCTTCATTCTTAAATTGGGGAATTTGAGATGTTTAGAAAGAGGTAATAGAAGTATCGGACAGCTTACATGACATTTGGGTCATAAAAGGGGTAATTTTTCGATACAAGTGCAACACAATTTTACATAAATATGGTTCACGATGTGTTTAAAATAAATTTATTTGGTATAAATTGATCTGAATATCATTTGCTAAGTTTGGTTTCATCATAAAAGCAATTTGTTGCTACCAAAATTGTCAAAGATGTTAAATATCACCATTTTCGAGTCATTTTAGTAGTGCAATTTTTACAATAAAATTCAATTTTTCAAAGTTAATTTGGCAAGTAGACATTTCACAGGTGTTTAAACATGGACTATGTAGTTAGGATTATGTTAGGGATAAGGTATGTTTAGTTTTTAAAAGCAGGAAATACAAAAATTTAGTTAAAAGGGTTATAATATGGATAGTATAGACAATTTTCGCACATTTTTGTTAGTGAATTAGTGACAAAGTTTATAATATATGATTCACAAGAAGAAAGACATTTAGAACATTTTGGCATACAAACATTTATAGTGCCGCAATTTATAGTGTAAAATCCCAAAACAGTGTTAGATTTATGAGGCATTTTCAATGCAAGATTAAATAACATTATGCATTGCAAATAAGTAGTGTGAACATAAAGACAAGTTGTACAAACCTTAAACATAACATTTTTGTGTTAAAAACATTTTTAATATGAATTTATTTCATATTTAAAATTTAAGTGGTTACGTTGTAAATTTTAGATTTTTCACATAATTTTATACTTTTTCCATATTATTAGATTTAGTTTTTGCTCTTAAAGCAAATAATAGATGTTCTTTCACAATATAAATAAGTTTTTATAAGGATACAGCGTTTTTATCCGCAAAATTTTGCTAAATCTAAGTTGATTTCTAGACAAATTTACAAAAACTTAAAATTTTCATTAAAGTAAATGTTTCAATTTAAAAGATATGTTTTCTTATGTAAATTGTCCTCAGAATTCCATTTTCGCAAGTAATTTTAGTGTAGCTTGTAAGTGTGTATAGTTAGTAGCTTATTTTGATTAGATTAAGTTGTTTCTTTATTAGTGGTAGGATTTATTGCTTATTCGGTGTCCTTTTATTCGAAATTTCACATAGTTTTCATTTCTGTTTTAAATTTCATTTCCGACCATGTATAAGAAAGTTACGGCCAAAATTCCATTTTTGTACAATTCTTAATTTGATTAGCCAATCACATTCATTGTAAATTTTGCAATATGGCTGTAAAAATTGAAATTTCTGTAGCAACCAGAAACCTATAAAAGCAAGAGCTCAGGAAGTCATTCTCTCTCAGTTTTTGTTCAAAAAGTGAAAAGATTAAAACAGTGTTGCTAATTTAGTGTTTACATAACCTAATTTATTTTCGTCGAGAAAGTTTACGGTACGAATAATTTCGAGAGCACTTGTTTTTATAACTTCGGTCAAAATTTAAATAGTTCGGTCACCGATACCTGTCGTTGTTAATAAATTATTGCTGTACGATTAATTGATGTCACGATTTTGTGAAAATTTGTTTTCATGTTTTCCGATTTAAAATAATTCTGATATACCAAAAATTTTATTTGGTGAAAAGTTGTTTTATTTATCCGGACAATTCCTCTTAAATAAATATTATATCTTCGGTAACTAAAATAAAATTGTGTTAACAAAATCTTGGATACTAATAATACATTTAAACGATATCAGTCATAAAGATTTAAAACCATTTTAATAAAAGTTACCATTGTAAATAAGTGTTTGGAGGTTGCCGTTTTGGAAGAAAACATTTTGAAGATTGGAGGTTGGTGTCTTCGAGAACCGAGATAGCAGTTGGATATTAACAACAACATCCGAGTGAACATTGCCTGCCTCCAGCTGAAGTTGAAGACATCATTCAATCGACAGGAAGGATTGTATCTGTGAGTTTTAAAATTTTTATAACCCTGTTATTGGTATTTCCTGCAATTAATATTTGTTATATGTTATTAATTAAGAATTTCAATTATTTACCTGTGTAAACACCTCTGAAGCAAATCATTTCATTTTCTTTTCTAAATTTTCATTTTGATCCAAACATTAAAATTTCTTAATTATTTGACAATTTTGACAGTTTTAATTATTTCACTTAAAGTCAGTAACGCATGCGTTAGAAAGCAAAACTTATTCAGAGCAAATTTTATACGTTAAATTCAATTTAGTATAGGATATTTCTTATACAAAATATATTATCTTCAACTAAATTTGAACCCTTTCCCCATTGAAATTATAATTATAAATTAATAATTTAATAAATAATAAATATATACATTACAATTTATATATATATATATATATATATATATATATATATATATATATATATATATATATATATCAGCATCGCAATTCTCATCTAGTTGTGAACCGTTCAATGTTAGGTGATACAGCAGCAGCATCACGTCTTCGAGTATTTCCGATAAACTCTCGTGGTATATTTATTCCTTTAATGTAAGTCGCAAACTGTCGCCAACCGTATGAGTTTGTATTTTTCGTTGTTTTAACGTTTCGTGAACCAGATCGATAATGTTGGAATGAGGAATCATCTCACCCTTTATTGTGACAGTACCCCTTTTGTCCCAAAATACATCACCGCCCGTATTCAGTATACGTAAGAAATCCTCACCTTTCTTCCTGTATGAAGTCAGCAGTGTTGATACTATTTCGTCATCTGCCAGACCTTTGCATTTCTGCGAATCGCTATTATCATCATCATCACCGCAGATTGTTATACTAGCGGGTTGACGTAACTGATTGGAAAAGTGTAGATATCTTTGAAGAACTTGATTGTACTGCTGCGATTTGTTATGGTCGGCCATTTTGGTTTCTTAAATTTTATCCATGTCGTTCAACAGATGCGTTAAAATGTGGTTTTATGTGACATCTGGTGCCTGCAAGCGCTGTATAAAATCCAGCGGTAGAAAAATCATCTTCTTCAGACTGTGATCCATAGCTATTGAAACAAATTGCACTAAGTAATGGTCCTAATAGGAGTGGTAGAAATGCGCCGTCCTTCTGCACGAGAAACTGTTTCTTCCTTTTTATAGGTTCGCCTCTCTGTGCCAGCCGTCTTAAAGTATGCTTATGTTGAGAGAGTCGCTGCTTCTGATCCGCTGACAGAGGTACACGATTTTTTAAAATGTTATGTGCACACTCGCAGATACATTTCATCTGCTTACTATTCAGACATTTCAATAAAGCGTCACGTGGACTTTTACTTAATCTAGGTAATGCGTGCAGGATATCGGTGTTTTTGATGAAAGCGTCAACCATCATAAATGATGTAATCTTTATTACTGTAAGGCTTAAATCCTTTTTTCGCTATATATACTTGGCAAATACCTTGAGGCCCGAATATGTTTGTTCTATAGCGTAGCACATCCGGTGTATTCTATTTTAAATCGAACAATAACTATCTGTGCGGGTGTGAAGTGGCATCCCGGTACGCAGCCTCTAAAAATTTCGAGTTGTAAGGTGAAATCTGTCTTACTAAATGCTGTATCTGTGCACTGCCACGTGGGTTCTTAAACAAGATTATGTAATGATCGTTGAGAGATATATCTCGCTGTCCACATCCTTGGTGAAATATGTTTTGCGTTAAGAAAAACAACCCTTTGTAAAAGTATCAATCACCGAACCTTACTTTCGCGCATTAGATCGTCAAATATTATTAAGACCGGTTTTTCACCGTCGAACAGCTCCAGGTAAACTCTTGTGAAATTCCACTGGATAATGGTTGCCACTCGCTGTAGAACCACATAAATTTTTTAAAAGCTGTATCGCAGACAGTTTCGATATTTTTTAAAAAAATAAACGATGAAATACGATTTCCCACAACCCGATGATCAAAACCTTTGATTTGAAATGAGAGAGGCGAGAGAGAGAGGAGCACGATCAACCTCTATTACAGAAAATATTCGCTATATACCACCAAACGGCGCCATAAACAACTTCAAAATTTTGTGACAAGGGGCCAGGACAAGAAGATCGTAGACCCTAACACAAGCTCCTATACTTGTCTTATAACATAGTATGGGGGGGGGGGGCGTTATTTGAATATTATTTCCAACCATGAGGGGTACGGCAAGGGGCGAAAGCCCGAGAGCAAGTTCTATATCTGCCCTGTTTGATTATTTAAAAATTCTATAACGATCATGCTCTTCAAACTGAACCAAATTAACTAAACAGAAGTATTTATAGTATCTTTCCAAGACCAAATTAAATCAATGAAAATTCACAAGGTCGACTCCAAGGCCAGGTCCATGGCCAGCTTTAAGACCAGTTGAAGGTGACTTTTTTTCAAGGTGAAATCGTTTTTATAAAAAATTCCCAAGGCCAGATTACATTTAAATCATGTTGTTGTAAAGCAAACTTATTAGGTAACATAATTACTCATTTTTATATGTATAATGTTGAAGGTGATTTTTTCTCAATGTGAAATAGTTTTATAAAAAAATTTCCAAGGCCAAATTACGTCATAAAAATTTTCAAGGTCAAACGTGGGCGGACTTGGGAATTCCCAAGGTCAAAAATGAAAGGTGAGGGCTCCTGTATTACTGTTCATCTCACTTTTTGGGCTCCGGGGACGTCAAATCCAATATTTACGGTCTCAGTTCAATTTTGGCTTTTTTAACCCTTTAGTTGGGAAAGTTAATAAAAAAACGCACACAGGAATACATAAAATTATCGCATTGTGGTAGTTTACGTTGGAACATGATATCTCTCATGTTTGTTGTTGATTTTAGTGTTTAAACTAAATCTCTCAACTTTTGTGTGCAATACTACATTATATCGTATATTTAAAATCTTCAAAAGGCAACAATTGGTATTAAATATATCACATCACCACAGAAACATAAACATCACTTTTTTGATAACACATTTTTGTAGCACGTTGTCAATTTTATATTTCTTAAAATAACGAAACGAAGCGTAGCTTATAAGATACTAGATTTCAGAATCTTGTAAGTTAACTAGTTTTTATGATGGGAGAGTATACATTGAAAACTTGTGGGGCATGTCCAAATAAAGGCGTATTTCAAAAGGTACATAATTGCTTAGTAAAAACGAACATGGATCACAAATAATGCGCTTGTCCATTCTTCAGTTCTCGATTTTGGCTTCCGGCTCTAAAATCGGTCTTAAATCTAAAATAATACCATACACTTGTAACTTACTATAATAATAATTAATTTTGAGTGAACTACATTTATAGGCTCCCGATGTTAGTCCTGATTATTTAGAAAAAAGTACTGTTCCAAAACCGGAAGTCATATATCAAGACCGCGCTCCATTCAAAGAGCAACATCATGGAGTTCCAAGCATCAATTTACCACCAGATTTAACAGTTCCAGCAACAATAATCCCCACTACTAAACATGGCGATTGTAGAGAATGCTGTACCAGAAGTGAACAACAAAACGAAAAACCTTGTCCAGATTCAGCTTACGTACAAGAAAAGCGTAAAGAAAATCAACCCATAAAAGGAATAATGAAAAAAACAGAACCTCAGTCAAAAAGCCAAAAGAATACTCAACTTCCAACACCAACTCCGGAAGCTTCTGGTGCAATTGTTGGCCCTTGTTATTTACCACAACCCCAAGATGGCTTACCTATTGTTGAAGAAGATGGCATGGAGCCTATAGGTCCTTGGGCAACAGGGAGAATTGATTGGAGTCCAATTTATGGTATTAGTGGAATACGCCCAGTTGTTGATAAGTACTCAATTGCAAGATATAGTGAAGCAGAGTGGAGACTACACAATAAGGAAATTCTCGATTTAGCTTCTCAAACACAACATCGATCTAATTTGTTAGTTTTGTTTTAAATGAAGTGAGATTCTAGTTGTCATGCTTGTAGAGTTGATTGGAATGGAAGACGAAGTTTGGAACAGACCAGAGCTGATGTAGATAAGAACCAAGAGGACAGCACTAAAAGATTAAATCAACGCGAACGAGATACACTCAGATGGAAATGTGAATTGGAATTGGCAATCGCGGCTGCTAGTGAAGAAATTGGTTTGCTTGAAGCAGAACGAAGGCGCTTAAAAACGGCGGCTGCTGTTCTAGCCTTACCTGCATCGATTGGTAAGTACTTCTATACTACACAAGCTAAATCTAAATTTTATAAAAGCTGGAGAATGCTTGGAACGCCGGACAAGCCGATACGACCTAGAATTAGTACGAGATGAAGTTGAGGAAGAACTGATAAAAGAAGTAGCATTGATTGCAGAAATTAGAGAGCTATTTGCACGTGCTTTAAAAGATACAGAACTTCAGTTAGAAGAAGATAAAACTGCTAAACAAAAACTTGAGTTTGATTGGTGCGATAAATTTGTTTCTCATCAAATGGAAGTAGTCAATTGTGCTTTAAACAATAAATCAAATATTATGCTCTTTAAACCTGGAGCTACGGTAATTCCTGATGAGTAAGAATTATTTTATTGTGAATGTTATAATTTACATTTATGCTATTTAGTCAATCTACAAAAGAACATTGGGAACATTTTACTAGAGAAAATTTGCAAGAAGGTGAATCAACACGTCAAAGATCAGTAACACTTCGTGGTACTTTAAATAGTGTGCTAAGTAACGCATCAAGAGATTTGCGTGCACAAGCTGATCGTGTTGATTTAGCTTTAAGAAGACGTATTTCGTGTACCGAACAAATAAGGATTGAGCTTGAAAACAGTTTAAAAAATGTTGGTATAACCTATACATATTATGGAGTAGGATAAGCAACATCTGAAAATCTAAGTTTAACCTTAACTAAACATTTCAGTAGTGCTCCGAATTAATAAAATTCCAGCCAATATATTCCTGGGCACTTAATTCATTCATTAGACTTTATTAATATTCTACGATTTATTTACAGTAATAAGCTTAATAATTTTTAGGTATTACAAAGATTAGCTAATAGTGAAGATCTAATTAGGGATATACGGGATGCAATAAAAAGAATGAACGTTCCAATGAAAAAAGCACAAACTCGTTTGGATAATAGATTATTGAGGCCTAGAGTAGAACATTGTAGGGATGATGCTCACTATGGGTACATTTTAAATAACTTTTCAATTTTATTCTAATGGTGTGTATAGTTTAATAGAGGAAGTGAAATCAATAGCAGAAAATGTAACTGCATTATCTTCACAATTAAAAATAACCGAAAATAATCAAGCAGAACTAATAAAAGTAAGAGGTGAATTAGAAAAGGAAATAGTAGCAAAGAGGAAAACTTTGGACATTGATAGAAACAGAATTCAATTAATCAGATCACATTATCCATCCCCAAGTGCTCTTGCTGGAAACTGATAATTTTTATATTATTTAATCTATTGAACTCTTTAATGTAATGTTTACAAGAATAATATATTTAAAGTAGAAAATTATACACAGAAGAAACACAGCTGAAGTAGCTACATGCAAGTTTTTTTAGTTGTTTAAATTTGTAAGAGTGAAAGGTTTGTCTATTGTATAAAAAGTCATTTATCAAAATTATTTTTACACATATCGGGTATATTAATATACACGTATACCTTGCACATCATTAGAACTGTAACTATGTATAACATTCTCTTTGTCGATTCATGACATTTAATTTCAGTTCTGTCCAGCTTACACGACTTGAAAGACCACAGAATTTTTACGGCAATTAAGATTGTATTTCCTCACTTATGTCACTTCATTAATTTGCCAAGCACCCATAGAGAATCGTGTGTCGTGTGTGTCGTGCGTGTCGTGTCGCGTGTCGTGCGTGTCGCGTGTCGCGTGTCGCGTGTCGCGTCGTGTCGTGCGTGTCGTGCGTGTCGTGCCGCGTGTCGTGTCGCGTGTCGCGTGCCGTGCCGTGTCGTGCCGTGTCGTGTGTGTCGTGTCGTGTCGTCGTTGTGCCGCGTGCCGTGCGCCGTGTGTGTCGTGTGTGTGTGTAATGTGTGTCGTGTGTCGTGTGGTCGCGTTGTGGGTGTGTGGTGTCGTGTGTGTCGTGTGTGTCGTGTATGTCGTGGGTGTCGTGTGTGTCCTGTGCGTCGTGCGTGTCTGCGTGTCTACGAGTCTACAAGCCTGCGTGCCTGCGAGTCTGCGTGTCTGCGCGTCCGCGTCCACGCGTGTCCATCTGTCCGTCTTTCCGTGTGTCCTCGTGCCCGTGTGTCCGTGTCCCATATTGCTGCATAAAATTACGTCTAATCTATTCAATATTCTAATATCCGGTTGTCGTCTTTCTGGGAAGTTCTCTCAATAAGTTGGAATTTAGAAAATATTAATTTTCACCTTCACTAAAAGTTGATAACAATACTTACTCAAAATACAACAACTCCTTTAATAATTAAAAATGACATCGAATTTTTGTTAAAATTCATTTGTTTTCATGGGTTCCTTATTTTAAATCGAATAATATAAAATATTCCGGAATCTAATTTCAAGTGTTGATTGTTATACATGCGCACACGCGCGCGTACTTGTACACGCACACGCACAAGTACGCACACGCACACGTACATGTACACAATTTAAATCTAGCACCGTGTGGGCAACTTTTATGAAATCATAAGAAGGGACGAGTGAAAAATGCAAATGTTGCCCAAAATCTATACACATCAAATTTGCTAGAAACGCTGCAAAATAGAATTTCTGGATTATCAAGATCTGATACCGCAGTTCATGGGTATTGGTCAGCATTACCTCAACGACCAAAAGGTAAATTATTTGCCCCATCAATGTTTATACTTCAATAGACCGAATCTCGCCTGAAGCCTAACGAAGAAGAACATTCTGTGGTACATGTGTGTTGGTCACTATTTAGTCCGAATAGTGCTCAAACTCTATATCTGTACAACAATTTCGTTGGGGTCGAAGCAAAATCGACTACCACGATGACCAAAAACTAAATGATTGGACCCATCAGTATTGATCAGCATTTTGGCTAAATTTTGCCCAAAATCTATGTTGATATACCAATTTTGTTGTGCACGCATCAAAATAAATTCTCTTGACGACCAGGAGCGGAATTATGTGGTCCATAAATGTTAGTCAGCATTTGAGCCCAATTTTGCCCAAAATCTATATTTATACCTCAACTTTGTTGATCAATAGTTAAATTCTGTAGTCCATGATTTCTTGACCTATTTGAAATTTTCTCTGTTAACAATATAATATAAATAATTCAATAATTAAAATAAAGTCACGTTAGTAAGAAAAACTCTACCAATTACAAAAATGTTTAATCGGCAAAATCTTCCAGATTTCTTATTATACCTTTTTATTTTATTTTAGCGTAAAAAATAATGTTTGAGTTTGGTCTTTTAACAACCCATGTTCAGTAAACTATCGGGACAATGCTGCCGGAAAAAAGCTATCCTAGTTGCTAGAATTTTTAACAGACACAACAATCGTTAGTGGCTAACGAAAATCAACATTTAAAGGTATCTAGGCTGTAGCGTTTTGCCATAATGCAAATCTAAGAATAAAACAATCGCTAAGTGATTTATCTTGACTTTACTAAAAATAATGTTACTATTACTCAGATTAATTGCTTGCCTTACTTTCACGCAATTAAAACACTAGAATTTATTTACAAGTCTGATATTTAATTACTCGCAAACCCCAAATCTGATCAAACGAATTGGTCGTCTAGTGGCAGGTACGTTGTGCTATTTGACTGAGATAGGCTAGATGAGGTAAGTGTTGCATCATGTGGGGCAGGTAAACAATGAAACTACTCAAATTAAAATTAACGAGCTTTGTGCAATGGTAGTTCAGCCCGTTAATGTATTATCGTGGGAAAGAACCACCTATAAAACCCACTTTATCCATAAATAAGTAATGCACAAGTACATTAATCAAATAACACAAAAAACAATGAAAGGATTAGATATATAACAAAACACCATTAAATCAGGTTAAAGTGCGTATAAAATTATAACATTAAGAGAAAAACAAATAAAAAGCCGTTTAGTTACACATAAACACCATAAAAACCCTGTAGTCACACTCACAATTGTGTCATAAATAATCAGAATACAAATCCTAATACCAAACATTAGACCCTTTAAAACCAATCATGCCGGTCTTTAAGTAAATAAACAGATAAAACAATATGGCAAATTACGGTACATATAAAATACAATAACAGTAAATTTGCACAGGTGATAATAAGGTAAATGCAAGGACAAAAGAAAACAGACAAGGAATTTACACGTACGCAATTGTTTGTGACTACTAAAGCACAAAATACATACGAAAAATTGCAATAAATTACATATAAAGAGAAATTAGTTCGCAGGCAAACTACTGAAACGGACACAAAAAAAGTCATTAAACGAAGCCTTACAAAAGTAAGTTGTAAATATATCATAACATCGTCACCGATATATAAGTTTGAGTGCTTTAGAAAAATACAGCGCTCCTTTCTCAGGTTACACATTCATCTATACAACAATAAAAATAAAATTCGAGGTGTTTAATGGATCAGGGAGTATGTACCCACTCGGCAATTGCATATTACAATTAATAACCAGAGCGGTATCCTGTACCCATTCGTCCACGTTTCACCTACACACAAATATAAATATAAACAACAATGCTAATTCACACAAATACAAGAGTGGGGGAACCCTACACTGTCTTTTATTTTAGCAGATTTCA
The DNA here is from genome assembly GCA_036346205.1 of Vesta saturnalis. NCBI lineage: Eukaryota > Metazoa > Arthropoda > Insecta > Coleoptera > Lampyridae > Vesta > Vesta saturnalis. Next base: position 615,349 of record JARFJB010001443.1, read on the forward strand.
GTTTAATAAGCCCGCGTGCGAACGAGAACCTTCGCAAGGCAATGCTCGATTTTTAATACGTTATATACGCTTGTATAATTATTTGCTGTCAGCCTTAATTTATCTAAAATACCAACTTATATTTGAATATATTACGTTTAGTTAAGCACTTTACCACCAACACGACGAGTTAAGATACGCGGTTTAAAACTCGGCAACGCGACGATTAATTACAGATTAAGTTTTGGAAACATTTACATTAAAACATACACAAAAAGAAAGAACGAATTAGTGTTTAAGTTTTGCTAAAAGGTATACGACAAAAATATTTATAGACCGAACGGTTTACAACGGGCGTTTCTAATTAAAACAAATCAAAGCGCCCGGCTCAATCAAAATTTCAACAGCAACCGCCTCCCCTCTGGTTTCCAACTAACCACGTATACCCCCGAAAATCAACCCTCGTCTTTCATAAGTAAAAAAAAAACAAAAACCATTAACTTACGTTGGAACAGTTTCATATTAATTATTGCACATCTTAATTTTAAAAATATGCATTCGTCCGTGATAAGCGCTACATTAAGGTCTCAAGTTTTAACGTACCTACAAATATATCTTTTGATCACGGACTGTATCGACACAATTTATTATTACATTTGTGAAGTTTTTACCACAAGAATGTGCTTACAGCGACTTTCAAAGATTCGTTACACTACCTCAATAAAAGCGGTTCGAGCCAACATCTGTTTCTATCCTAAATGTGTTTTTCAACCCTTACTCAAATATCAATTACGTAAAGTACAGAAAATAAATATCCAGAAAACATTATTAAATTACGACTTAATATATAACGAAATATATTAAACACCGTTAACGCTTCTATCGCGGCAACAATTACGATTTAAACATGTTTATTATAATAATAATATTTTCGCGGTCCGCTACCTACAAAGCATAACCAAGGAAAACTAGATATTAACGTGTGTTGCTGCCTAAAGCGAGACAGGTTAATATTTGATGTATACCGAAATAATCTTAATGCTGCAAGGTATACAGTAATATTATCAAATATCTTGAAAGGCTTCCTAGAAAACATGCGATTGGAAAGAAAAAGTGTTACAAGCGGAAACGATATTAAACTCAGACGTAACAGGCAACGAAAGGACTGACAGCTCAGTGGGAAATAAGGATCATAGGGTTGTTACTAAATTTCAACAATTAGTGTAGCTACGGTATTTCAATAAGTCGCAATAGGGGTAGGTCGCGATTTAAGTAAAAAAAATCACTAATACTAGGCGCCAGTTTGTTATTATAACCACAATCGGGAAAGAACATCTGAACGCACGCAAGGTACAGTCAGTTTAAACAGACAAATACTGACTTACCTTTACGCAACACAAAAAGCTCCAGGTGAACAATAACTAAGGTCCTGGAACTGCTTTATCTGTAAAGCACTTCAAAATATCCGCACGTCTTTCACTATCAAAGACGCGTTGTCGACTCAGCTGATAGGTAATAAGCCTTATTTGATCTAGTTTTACATTAAGTTCTAAGAACGCTTTTTAAAATGAACGCACAAAACAAACTCTAAATGCTTTGATAAATCTTGTAAAATTAAATAATCGCAAGCAAAGAAACTAAGTATCTATTAAAGCTTTATATTATGAACTAACTTTTAAGAGAAACCAGCCCTAAACAAAAAAATGAAATAAGCTAACGAGAAACTCCCTCTTAATTCATTACGTTAAACGAAAAGCTTTTATTAAAATCAAAACAACTTCCGGTATTAAAATCAAATTTTGACTATTAGCGTGATATTCTCATAATTAAATATAACATTTCGTAACTGTTGATTTCACTGTGGTAAGGTGTGAGTTCATAAATACTTCCAAATTCAAAACACTCTACATATATTACATTAATAAAATTGAGAAACAAAATAAAACTCCGAGTATCTGTACAGGAGTCGTTTCAAACACACACAAGCAATTATATAACATGAAACTATATAGTCATCTCTTAAACGGAAAAAATCTTGCAAGATCGAATTCCCAACTAAATCTATTTATTATCTTACTTTTCTATCATAAATTTCCTATAACCTCTCAAATGTACGAGAGTAAATTTTGACCAGAACAACCTTTTAACGCGAAATTTTGGAAAATACATTAAGTAGTCGTTCAGTATACGGATGGACGCATTTCAACCTTAACGTAAATGCTAGACAAGATTTTATACAGAACAACCGTTGAATCAAAACCTAGATGCTTTAGTAGTTGTTACACCTGGACTAGAATATACTAAGATAACATTAGCTTATTTACTTTTATCCGAAACGTACTTTGAATTTTATTTCTACTACTTTCTTAATATAATTACGACTGTTCTAAGTGCATCGAGCTTCGTTGGTTTGTATGCGTGAGCGCGGGAATAATCAATCGGCACATCTCCAACTAACCAAACTACGATATACCCAATCCGCTATAAAGCGTTAAAGTCTCCAAAAATAGGAATAGCACTGGCTAAAACACTACATATTCTTTAAGTATTTACTGAATGCCACTGATGACCACCAACACAGCACAACACAATGCCTGCAACGCTAAACACTTCCAAAGATCCACCCGTAGCTGCTTTAGGGATTGTAGCCCCTCGAAACGTTCATTTGCCCCAGGTCCGCGTACTCAACTTCTGCAACGACGCGCGCTCTGAGTGTTAGCTTTCTTCCTTACTGCCCCGCTTTAGACTTCCCGATCTCATTAACAGGAAACGTTCTCCCCCTTCCTCTCACATTACATCATCTTCTTGAGCCGATTACCCAAGTAAAAAAAATGAAAGATATACGTTTCTCCCCACGAAAACACGTTAATACCAAGAACTGATAAGCCCACAACTTATTTTCGCAACAAAGCATTGTTAACCAACCCAGTTTTCTAAACTTTACAAGCGGCAATATTAATCGAAACAATCCGATAAACTTTAAAACTAAACGCGCCTCAAGCTTCGTTACCAAAATCGCGAAAAACACGTTTTATTTAACCAACATGAAAGTTACTCTTTTAAAATTACGATAACAAATTGAAGAAAAATAAAATTCCCGATATACCCTTTTAATATTAAATACTCTGTTCTAAATAACTTAACCGTTGAAAAATTTTCACCCTTTCAATTCTAAATAGCTTAACTCTTAAAAAAAACGTTTTAAATCTTCTGAAAGCCAAAAAAACTGTATTTGGCAACTATAAAGCAACCTTTACCATGAATTTCCTAATAAAAGCTATCATAAAATTTAATTTTTAAACCTATATCCTTTTTTTAATACCACAAAATTCTATAAAGCGGAAAGCAAAAAATTCTAACGTGCGTTAATCAAAAATTTTACATTATTTACCAATATGCACCCAAAGAATCTATACCCCGTTAACAAAACTGGATATTGCATGACACAAATCATTCACACGTGACAAAAGAACCACATCCAGCAAAACGGTGCTTCTGCTCATAATGTTCGGACCCGTAAGATGACCTACGTGTTCTCTAGATTTAATCCCCATGGCTTTTTCCCTGGAGGTTTTTGCAAAACATAACTGTTTGGAGTCCGGGGATCTCAAAACGGATATTTACGGTCTCGGCTTTTTTAACGCTTTAGGTGAGAAAATTAAAAAAAGGCTACACAGGATTATATTTTCGTTTGTTAATAGAGGCTTGAACACGTGGAACCTGATTTCTTTCATTTTCGTGTAACCTGGTTCTAGTTTTTAAACTAAATCTAAATCAACTTTTATATACGATACTCTCCTTTATTATAACGTCAACATATTTTAAAATCCCCAAAAGCAACAATTGGTATCAAATTTGAAATATGTCACATCACCACAGAAACACAAACATCATTTTTTGCTAATATTTTTTTTGTAGCGCGTTGTCAATTTTATATTCCTTAAAATAATGGAAACAAATGTAGTTTAAAATAGTAGATTTCGGCATTTTGTGACTTAACCAGTTGTTTACGATGGGAGAGTATGCATTGAGAACTTGTGGAGCATGTCCAAATAAAGGCGTATTTCAAAAGGTACATAATTGTTTAGTAAAAACAAAAATAGAAAAGTAGACAAGTTCTTGCTTGGGTAAGTTTCTTTCAGGATGCAAAAACACCTAAATATTACATGTAGATACAGACAAAGTTTGACAGCAATTACGCGTTGTCAAAAGTTACAGAAAACGAACATAGAACACCAAAAATGCGCTTATCTTTCCTTCAGTTCTCGATATGCTCTTCCGCCTCTAAAAACGGTCTTAAATCTAAAATAATTCCGTGCACTTGTAACGTGCTATAATAATTAATTTTGAGTTAACTATATTTATAGGCCCCCGATGTTAGTCCTGATTATTTAGAAAAAAGTACTGTTCCAAAACCAGAAGTTGTATATCAAGACCATACGCCATTGCAAGAGCAACATCATGGAGTTCCAAGTACCAATTTACCACCAGACTTAACAGTTCCAGCAACAAAAAGCCCCACAACTGGACATGGCGATTGTAGAGAATGCTGCACCAGAAGTGAACAACAAAACGAAAAACCTTGTCCAGATTCAGCTTACGCACAAGAAAAGTGCAAAGAAAAACAACCCATAAAAGGAATACTCAAAAAAACGGAACCTCTGTCAGAAAGCCAAAACAGTACTCAACTTCCACCACCAGCTCCGGAAACTTCTAGTGCAACTGTTGGCCCTTGTTATTTACCACAACCCCAAGACGGCTTACCTATTGTTGAAGAAGATGGCATGGGGCCTATAGGTCCTTGGGCAACAGGGAGAATTGATTGGAGTCCAATTTCCGGTATTACTGGAACACGCCCAGTTGTTGATAAGTACTCAATTACAAGATACAGTGAGGCAGAATGGAGACGACATAATAAGGAAATTCTCGATTTAGCTTCTCAAGCACAACATCGAGCTAATTTGTTAGTGTTGTTTTAAATGAAGTGAGATTCTAGTTGTAATGATTGCAGAGTTGATTGGAATGGAAGACGAAGTTTGGAACAGACCAGAGCTGATGTAGATAAGAACCAAGAAGATAGCACTAAAAGATTAAATCAACGTGAACGAGATTTACACAGATGGAAATGTGAATTAGAATTGGCAATCGCGGCTTCTAGTGAAGAAATTGGTTTTCTTGAAACCGAACGAAGGCGCTTAAAAACGGCGGCTGCTGTTCTAACCTTACCTGAATCGATATGTAAGTACTTCTATACCATACCTACAAGCTAAATCTAAATTTTATAAAAAGCTGGAGAATGCTTGGAACGCCGGACAAGCCGATACGACCTAGAATTAGTACGCGATGAAGTTGAGGAAGAACTAATAAAAGAATTAGCGTTGATTGCACAAATTAGAGAACAATTTGCACGTGCTTTAAAAGATATAGAATTTCAGTTAGAAGAAGACAAAACTGCTAAACAAAAACTTGAGTTTGATTGGTGCGATAAATTTGTTTCTCATCAAATAGAAGCAGTTAATTGTGCTTTAAACAATAAATCAAATATTATGCTCTTTAAACCTGGAGCTACTGTATTTCCTGATGAGTAAGAATTGCTTTATTGTTAATCGTATAATTTACATTTATGCCATTTAGTCAATCTACAAAAGAACATTGGGAACATTTTACTAGAGAAACTTTGCAAGAGGGTGAATCAACACGTCAAAGATCAGTAACATTTCGTGGTACCTTAAGTAGTGTTCTAAGTAACGCAGCAAGAGATTTGCGTGCACAAGCTGATCGTGTTGATTTAGCGTTAGCAAGACGTACTTCTTGTAACGATCAAATAAGGATTGAGCTCGAAAACAATTTAAAAAATGTTCGTATAACCCATACATAGATACAAGAGATAGTATATTAGTAAGTTAGTTTGTAACGCAATCCTTGCATCCCAGTAATCTCGTTATAAACGACCAAATGCCCCGAATTAATAAAATTCCAGCGGATATATTCCACGACACAATTAATTTATTAAACCTTATTCTCACTCTATTGTAGATAGATTATAATAAATTAAACAATTTTTAGGTATTACAAAGATTAGCTAATATTGAAGATCTAATTAGGGATATACGGGATGCAATAAAAAGAATGGACATTCCAATGAAAAAAGCACAAACTCGTTTGGATAATAGGTTATTGAGGCCTAGGGTAGAAAATTGTAGAGATGATGCTCACTATGGGTAAATTTTAAATAACATTCTAATTTTATTCTAATGGTGTGTATAGTTTAATAGAGGAAGTGAAATCAATAGGAGAAAATGTGTCTGCTTTATCTTCACAATTAAAAATAGCCGAAAATAATCAAGCAGAACTTATAATCAAAGTTAATTTGGCAAGTAGACATTTCACAGGTGTTTAAACATGGACTATGTAGTTAGGATTATGTTAGGGATAAGGTATGTTTAGTTTTTAAAAGCAGGAAATACAAAAATTTAGTTAAAAGGGTTATAATATGGATAGTATAGACAATTTTCGCACATTTTTGTTAGTGAATTAGTGACAAAGTTTATAATATATGATTCACAAGAAGAAAGACATTTAGAACATTTTGGCATACAAACATTTATAGTGCCGCAATTTATAGTGTAAAATCCCAAAACAGTGTTAGATTTATGAGGCATTTTCAATGCAAGATTAAATAACATTATGCATTGCAAATAAGTAGTGTGAACATAAAGACAAGTTGTACAAACCTTAAACATAACATTTTTGTGTTAAAAACATTTTTAATATGAATTTATTTCATATTTAAAATTTAAGTGGTTACGTTGTAAATTTTAGATTTTTCACATAATTTTATACTTTTTCCATATTATTAGATTTAGTTTTTGCTCTTAAAGCAAATAATAGATGTTCTTTCACAATATAAATAAGTTTTTATAAGGATACAGCGTTTTTATCCGCAAAATTTTGCTAAATCTAAGTTGATTTCTAGACAAATTTACAAAAACTTAAAATTTTCATTAAAGTAAATGTTTCAATTTAAAAGATATGTTTTCTTATGTAAATTGTCCTCAGAATTCCATTTTCGCAAGTAATTTTAGTGTAGCTTGTAAGTGTGTATAGTTAGTAGCTTATTTTGATTAGATTAAGTTGTTTCTTTATTAGTGGTAGGATTTATTGCTTATTCGGTGTCCTTTTATTCGAAATTTCACATAGTTTTCATTTCTGTTTTAAATTTCATTTCCGACCATGTATAAGAAAGTTACGGCCAAAATTCCATTTTTGTACAATTCTTAATTTGATTAGCCAATCACATTCATTGTAAATTTTGCAATATGGCTGTAAAAATTGAAATTTCTGTAGCAACCAGAAACCTATAAAAGCAAGAGCTCAGGAAGTCATTCTCTCTCAGTTTTTGTTCAAAAAGTGAAAAGATTAAAACAGTGTTGCTAATTTAGTGTTTACATAACCTAATTTATTTTCGTCGAGAAAGTTTACGGTACGAATAATTTCGAGAGCACTTGTTTTTATAACTTCGGTCAAAATTTAAATAGTTCGGTCACCGATACCTGTCGTTGTTAATAAATTATTGCTGTACGATTAATTGATGTCACGATTTTGTGAAAATTTGTTTTCATGTTTTCCGATTTAAAATAATTCTGATATACCAAAAATTTTATTTGGTGAAAAGTTGTTTTATTTATCCGGACAATTCCTCTTAAATAAATATTATATCTTCGGTAACTAAAATAAAATTGTGTTAACAAAATCTTGGATACTAATAATACATTTAAACGATATCAGTCATAAAGATTTAAAACCATTTTAATAAAAGTTACCATTGTAAATAAGTGTTTGGAGGTTGCCGTTTTGGAAGAAAACATTTTGAAGATTGGAGGTTGGTGTCTTCGAGAACCGAGATAGCAGTTGGATATTAACAACAACATCCGAGTGAACATTGCCTGCCTCCAGCTGAAGTTGAAGACATCATTCAATCGACAGGAAGGATTGTATCTGTGAGTTTTAAAATTTTTATAACCCTGTTATTGGTATTTCCTGCAATTAATATTTGTTATATGTTATTAATTAAGAATTTCAATTATTTACCTGTGTAAACACCTCTGAAGCAAATCATTTCATTTTCTTTTCTAAATTTTCATTTTGATCCAAACATTAAAATTTCTTAATTATTTGACAATTTTGACAGTTTTAATTATTTCACTTAAAGTCAGTAACGCATGCGTTAGAAAGCAAAACTTATTCAGAGCAAATTTTATACGTTAAATTCAATTTAGTATAGGATATTTCTTATACAAAATATATTATCTTCAACTAAATTTGAACCCTTTCCCCATTGAAATTATAATTATAAATTAATAATTTAATAAATAATAAATATATACATTACAATTTATATATATATATATATATATATATATATATATATATATATATATATATATATATATATCAGCATCGCAATTCTCATCTAGTTGTGAACCGTTCAATGTTAGGTGATACAGCAGCAGCATCACGTCTTCGAGTATTTCCGATAAACTCTCGTGGTATATTTATTCCTTTAATGTAAGTCGCAAACTGTCGCCAACCGTATGAGTTTGTATTTTTCGTTGTTTTAACGTTTCGTGAACCAGATCGATAATGTTGGAATGAGGAATCATCTCACCCTTTATTGTGACAGTACCCCTTTTGTCCCAAAATACATCACCGCCCGTATTCAGTATACGTAAGAAATCCTCACCTTTCTTCCTGTATGAAGTCAGCAGTGTTGATACTATTTCGTCATCTGCCAGACCTTTGCATTTCTGCGAATCGCTATTATCATCATCATCACCGCAGATTGTTATACTAGCGGGTTGACGTAACTGATTGGAAAAGTGTAGATATCTTTGAAGAACTTGATTGTACTGCTGCGATTTGTTATGGTCGGCCATTTTGGTTTCTTAAATTTTATCCATGTCGTTCAACAGATGCGTTAAAATGTGGTTTTATGTGACATCTGGTGCCTGCAAGCGCTGTATAAAATCCAGCGGTAGAAAAATCATCTTCTTCAGACTGTGATCCATAGCTATTGAAACAAATTGCACTAAGTAATGGTCCTAATAGGAGTGGTAGAAATGCGCCGTCCTTCTGCACGAGAAACTGTTTCTTCCTTTTTATAGGTTCGCCTCTCTGTGCCAGCCGTCTTAAAGTATGCTTATGTTGAGAGAGTCGCTGCTTCTGATCCGCTGACAGAGGTACACGATTTTTTAAAATGTTATGTGCACACTCGCAGATACATTTCATCTGCTTACTATTCAGACATTTCAATAAAGCGTCACGTGGACTTTTACTTAATCTAGGTAATGCGTGCAGGATATCGGTGTTTTTGATGAAAGCGTCAACCATCATAAATGATGTAATCTTTATTACTGTAAGGCTTAAATCCTTTTTTCGCTATATATACTTGGCAAATACCTTGAGGCCCGAATATGTTTGTTCTATAGCGTAGCACATCCGGTGTATTCTATTTTAAATCGAACAATAACTATCTGTGCGGGTGTGAAGTGGCATCCCGGTACGCAGCCTCTAAAAATTTCGAGTTGTAAGGTGAAATCTGTCTTACTAAATGCTGTATCTGTGCACTGCCACGTGGGTTCTTAAACAAGATTATGTAATGATCGTTGAGAGATATATCTCGCTGTCCACATCCTTGGTGAAATATGTTTTGCGTTAAGAAAAACAACCCTTTGTAAAAGTATCAATCACCGAACCTTACTTTCGCGCATTAGATCGTCAAATATTATTAAGACCGGTTTTTCACCGTCGAACAGCTCCAGGTAAACTCTTGTGAAATTCCACTGGATAATGGTTGCCACTCGCTGTAGAACCACATAAATTTTTTAAAAGCTGTATCGCAGACAGTTTCGATATTTTTAAAAATAAACGATGAAATACGATTTCACAACCCGATGATCAAAACCTTTGATTTGTCTGGTCTGTCGTTCGTTGTTTCGTTTCGTCTGTCTGTTGTCTGTTCGTTCGTTCGCCCGTTCGTTGTTCGGTTCGTCTGTCGTCTGTCTGTCCGTTCGTCTGTTCCGGGTCTGTTTCGTCTGTTCGTTCGCGTCTGTTCGTCTGGTTCGTCTGTTGTCTGTTCGTTGTCTGTTGTCTGTTCGTTCGTCTGTCTGTCTGTTCGTTCGTTGTTTCGGTTTTCGTTTTCGTTCGTCGTTCGTTCGTTCGTCTGTTCGTCTGCGTTGTCTGTCTGCCGGTTCGTCTGCCGTTCGTTTCGTCTGTCGTTCGTTCGTTCGTCTGTCGTCTGTTCGTTCGTTGTTGTTCGTTCGTCTGTTCGTTGTCTGCCCGTTGTTCGTTTTCGTTCGTTTTCTTCGTTCGTCTGTCTGTCTGTTCGTTCGTCTGTTCGTCTTTGTCTGGTTTCGTTGTTGTTGTCTGTCTGTCTGGTCTGTCTGTTCTGTCTGTTCGTCTGTTCGTCTGCGTCTGTGTTCGTTGTCTGTTCGTTGTCTGTTCGTTCGTCTGTGTCTGTTCGTTCGTTCGTCTGTCTGTCGTCTGTCTGTCTGCGTCGTTCGTCTGCCTGTCCTGTTCGTCTGTTCGTTCGCCTGCCGTCTGTCTGTTCGTTCGTTCGTCTGCCCGTCTGTTCGTTCGTTCGTTGTCTGTGTTCGTCTGTCTTGTTGTCTGCCCTGTTCGTCTGTTCGTCTGTTCGTTCGTTGTCGTTGTCTGTCTGTTCGTTCGTCTGTTGCCGTCTGTCTGTCTGTTCGTCTGTCGTTGTCTGTCTGCCCTGTTCGTTCGTTCGTTCGTTCGCCTGCTGTCCGTGGTTCCGTTCGTCTGTCTGTTGTTCGTTGTCTGTCTGTCTGTCTGTTGTCTGTCTGTTCGTTGTTGTTCGTCTGTTCGTTGTTGTTGTCTGTTGTCTGTTCGTTGTCTGTTGTCTGTCGTTGTTCGTTGTCTGTTGTCTGTTGTGTCTGTCTGTCTGTTCGTGTCTGTTGTCTGTTGCCTGTGTGTCTGTCTGTTCGTTCGTTCGTTGCCTGCCTGCCTTGTCCTGTCTGTTGTCTGTTGTCCTGTCGTCCTGTTCCGTTGTCCTGTCGTGTGTCCGTGTGTCTGTGTGTCCGTGTGTCCGTGTGTCCGTGTGTCCGTGTGTCCTGTGTGTCTTGTGTGTCTGTGTGTCCGTGTCGTCGTGTGTCGTGTGTGTGTGCTGTGTGTCGTCGTGCTGTGTCGTGTGTCGTGTGCGTGTGTCCGTGTGTCGGGTGTTGTGTGTGGTGTGGTCCTGTGTCCGTGTTCGTGGTCTGTGTCCGTGTTCGTGGGTTCCGGTGTGTCCTGTGTCCTGTGTGTTGTGTCCGTGTGTCCGGGTCCTGGGTGTCCGTGGTCCGTGTGTCCGTGTGTCCGTGTGTCCGTTGGTCCGTGTGTGGTCCGTGTGTCCCCCGGGGGCCGGGCCGGGCGGGCGGGCGGGCGGCGGCGGGCGCAGGGCCGGTGCGGGCCGGGCGGGCGGGCCGCCGGCCGGGCGGGCGGGCGGCCGGGCGAGGCGGGCCGGGGGGCCGGCCGCCCGGGGGAGCCGTGCAACCAGACGCAGACGCAGACGCCGGGACGCAGGGACGCAGACGCAGACGCAGACGCAGACGCAGACGGACGCAGACGCAGACGCAGACGCAGACGCAGACGAAGACGCAGACGCAGACGCAGACGCAGACGCAGACGCAGAAGCAGACGCAGACGCAGACGCAGACGCAGACGCAGACGCAGACGCAGACGCAGACGCAGACGCAGACGCAGACGCAGACGCAGACGCAGACGCAGACGCAGACGCAGACGCAGACGAAGACGCAGACGCAGACGCAGACGCAGACGCAGACGCAGACGCAGACGCAGACGCAGACGCAGACGCAGACGCAGACGCAGACGCACAGACACACAGACACAGACGACACACAGACACACAGACACAGACACACAGACACAGACACACGACACACAGACACACAGACACACAGACACAGACCACGACACAGACAACAGACCAGACACAGACACAGACACACAGACCACGACCAGACACACAGACACAGACACACAGAACACAGACACACAGACACAGACACAGACACACAGACACACAGACACACAGACACACAGACACATAGATAAATTCATTATTTTCGAAATCGTTAATTTGTGGTCAAATTCCTGCGACACGTCCATTTTTTATTTTTATTCCGGACTTTATGCTGTGTCGCACATGTAGATGGCGCATTTTCCGTATATGACGTCAAAGTCCATATTTTTAAATGGCAACCTTGTGGAAATCTCTGCAACTCTTTCTCTTGAGTTAAAAAAGCCCTAATTATTTGGATTATTTGAAACAGTAATTATTAAACAGTAAACGGTAATTATTAAATGTGGCATAATTCGAAAAGCGTTTTTGCTAAATATTGAGCATGTAAGTTTGTAGGGGAATTAACATCACTTACGATAGGTCTTAAAGGCCAATTGTTACTTTTATGTAGGTATCTTTGGTATAAGTTGCTTCTTAACAACATGGTGTAAATGTGTTGAATTGATTATATTCTTTGTTTTCTTTTTTAAATATGTTATTGGATTTGAATTACTTTTTTTATACTCAAAAGAATTTAACAAATCCATCATCTTGGTGTTGTAATCTCCTGTGTTAACTATCACAGTCGAATTGCCTTTATCGGCGGGAAGTACAAGAACGTTTTAGTAACTTTTTGGTTCTTTTAAAGCATGTAAGTAGTTGTTTTTTGTTCACATTTTGTTTAGGCGGACGAGCTTTTTTGAGAATGTTTGTAACTTCTAATCGAATTCCATCGGCTAAAATGGGTTCTACGTTTTTTAGTGCTACTTCAGCATGTGCGATAATTCTGTTGGAAATGTTTTTGGGGCAATAGTATAATCAAATCATTTTTCTAAAACGTCTATTGTTAAACTGCTAAGATTATACACAGTGTTATTACTATGTTCTACTTTTCTACGTGTTTTATTGTAAAGATTATTAAATTTTAGTTTTTGTCTTGCAGTTTTTTTTATTAACACGCACACACACAGATATATATATATATATATATATATATATATATATATATATATATATATATATATATATTAATTGTATTGTATTTAAAATTAACTTTTAAAGTACATACAGTAAAAGATTAACTCGAGTGGGACTTGAACCCACGACCTCCACTTTGCTAGAGTGGGGCTCTTCCATCTGAGCTATCGAGGAGGCAAGTCACAATCGATTCAAACTTGAACTGTATGTACGAAATATGAAGGGTCATGGAATGGCTTGGACGATGTCTGTTTAAGTTTAGCGTGTTGGTCATTAACTGTCATAATAATATTACGCTCGTATTAAAGTCGTTTTGAAGATGGTTCTGACATGTGAGAAAAAGGTGTTTATAGTAGAATATTATTTCCGTTCATACGGAAGAGGACGGGGCAAAAGCCCAAGTTTGAAACAAGTTCTTGAAAAATAATAATAAAGCTACACCCAGTAAAAGCGTAATATTAGCAATTGTCGCAGTGGGAATGTGTTGTGTCAGCGCAAGGGTACTTCCGGTCGTCGAAGAACAGTTTGTACCAAGGATAATGAAGAATGGGTTCTTGGCCAGGTTTTGCAGTCTTCACAGTCGAATTGCGGAACTACATCACACGTAAAATATTCAAAAGCATTCGTGGTTATCCATATCGTATTCAAACTGGAGGAAAGTCATGTTCACCTAAATGGCTATATCAATAGACAAACAACTCGATTTCTTGGATTGCTTGATTGTAGGAAAACCACTTCACAGTGTTCGAGTCACGATTTGGTGAACTGTATCGGAGCACTGTGTAATAGGTCCTTACTTTGTTAAGGACGGAAATCAACACACAGTTCCTGTTAATCAAGAGCGTTACATGCAGACCATCATCATACCTTTTGGGAGAGATTTAAAAAACTTTTTCTGCGCACGAAATTTACAGTTGAACAGGCAATTGTTTCAAGAGAATGGCGCCACAATCCATACATTTTTTTTTAACTCGTTTATTAAAGATTTTAGATTTTAACAATTCATGGATAATTACATTTTACACTTAATACTATATACAATATAAAATACTAAATATAAAACGTGTATGTGTTGGTGGTGCGCTGCTCAGGAGTCTTCGTCCTCTTCAGCGCGTGGAAGTGCGTGGATTGTTGGTTTTCCTGTGTTTGGAACGCCTGATGGCGGTGTTGAGTGCGTTGTTGGTTGTTCAAAAAAAAAAGCGGATGTTGTGTGGTGTTGCGTTTGGATTGGTGTTTCCTTGTGTGGGCTGTCCTGTTGTCGCTAGGTTGCTTATCTGAAATAAAAAGAAATATGTGTTAGTGAAGTGTAACACTATCGATATTTACAGAACAGAAAGTAATTAAAAAATCGATCCTAAATACTTATCTCGGCGCCAGACTTCGATCCGGACCGTCGTGTTTACCCTGTAGCCACCTCCTGACTGTGTGAGAGGAAACCACCCACAAGTCAGTCGCAGATTCCACCTTAGCGAGTGCCTCTGCCACCTTACGGATAACAGGTAGGGCCTTCTTCATATTGAGCCCTCCGAGGAAGGTCGATAGAGTCGAACCCTAAGGCAGATTGATCGGGCGGAGTAACGGAGCGGCGGAGCCACTCGGTACTTCCGCCTTCTCAGCCTTTCCTGCCGTCGCACGGGCGTAGCTGACCCGGTCCGAGTCGAGGAGGGCGCCGGCGGTGTCCTCTTCGGCGGTCGGTGCGGTGCTTCCATCTTCTTCCGTTGCGGAGGTTGAGGAACTTCGGGCATCCACGGTAGCTGGGTGGTCCCCACCGCAGTTAACGCACTTAGCCCGGTCGGTACGGGGTAAAGTGCATTGACTGCTGTGGTGATCACCGGCGCACTTCACACAGCGTGCTGCCGCCCTGCAGCAACGCTGTGCGTGGCGGAAACCTTGACACCGGTGACACTGCCCGATGTCGGATTTCCGCCTCAGGTCCTCGACGGTGACTCGGAGGCGGGCGACGTGCTTCACCTCCCGGATCCTCTTGTCCTCCTCGCTCGGTAGGTGTACCAAAACCAGGGGGATCGCTCGGCCTCGCTGCTTCATCCTGAAACTAGAAACTGTATTAATTCCTTGCGTCGTCAAATCGGAGCTTACATCCGCTTCGGATAGCTCTACGGGCACGCCACGTATTACTACCTTGGCAAGACGCTCGCTCCTTGTGATAGGTGTGGTACTGCGTACCACACTTATCGAGATACCTCATCAGCCTGTCTCGGTCCTGGAGTGAGGCAGGCTGTATCCGGATTCCCTCGAAGGTTGCCTTGGCCCTGGTGAAGGCGATCTTCTTCCGGTCGAGTTCGCGGGAGAAAGCAACCCAGTTCTCCCTCTGACGAAGGATTACCGGGGGTACTTTCTCCCTGGTCTCTGCTGCGGCGGTCTGCTCCATCGCTGTGGCGGTGTCCGTGTACTGCTCCAGGGCTTGGTACACGTTGCTCGTCGGTGGTGGCGTAGGCGGGCGGACGGTCTCCTTCTTCGGCCTCTTCTTCTGCGCCACGAAGTCATCGGGGCTGGTGGATCCAGGACGGGGGTCTTCACTTCTTCTTCTCTTCGGCGGCTACGGCGGCGGCTTGCGGCGGCGGTGTTCTTGTTGTCGCCTCGGCTGGCGGGGCGACGTCTTCTGCGGGCGGTGGTGTCTTCTTCGGCCTTCTCCTCTTCTGAGCGGTGGCGGGGATGGCGCGTCGCTGGCGCCCTTCCACGGAAGGGACAGAAGCGACGGTATCGGGCTGGCGGTATTTGTTGATGGTAGGTTGCCTGGCTTGCAACCGTACCATATCTCGTTGGAGTCGCTGACGTCCCCCTGGAAATCCTCGGTGTCGACCCAGAGGCACCCGTCGTCGTCGTAGACCTCTCGGCCCGGTCTATGGCGCGGCATTGTTGGGTTGATACCGGCCGGTAAATCGAATTTAACTAAATTACTAGTTAATTACAGAGTAATTAGTTCTAATTTAACGACCTGCTCTGATCGGATACCAGAACAGGAATGCACAATCCATACAGCCAGATGCTCATTAGGACTTCTCCGCGACCATTTTGGAAACAGAATAATTTCTCGTGGAACGAAGTTCGATTACTCTTCACATTCATCTGACCTTACGCCGCCTGAACAACGGCAAACAATAACAACTTATTTCCAACAACGGCGTCAACCATTATTTATGAATATTTTCAATGATCTGCAAAATAGCTATGAAGCTTGTTTACGCCGCAATGGTGCTCATTTTGAACATGTACATTACAAAAATTAAAAAAATTAATAAAGTTGTGTTCGGTACTGTTCATTTTGGCGAATACTGTACGTACGGGAATGCTGAGTGGAGACACTTCAGTTTTTTTTTGTTAATAATGTATTTACTTTATATGAAAATAGAAGCTTTCACGATTATTATTAATATTACAAATAACTATCTGCGGATAGAAATTTTCATAGTACATAAACGTTTACAATATTTATACGTTTCGAGGCCAATTGTAAATTGGATTTCCATTTCTTTTAAGGTAACATTTTTGACGACGCCTGGCTTATTTGTAGCATGGATAGTTCGGATCCAGCAAATCAGAGGTATCCGCCCTTGTTTATTATTTCAAAATTTATTTAAGTACTTTCACATTCTTGACACGTTGACCGCCGCAATAGTAAAAATTTTTCATATCTCCCGGGTAAAAGTATTTTTTTATTCTAAACCGGAATAAAGTTGAATATGAGGCCTTTGTATCATACGGCATTTTTTCTTCCCAAAGTATTTTCTTTTACTGTGAAGCGAGTGTGCATCGCGCGGGCCTAAACATGTTTTTTTACACTTTGAGGCCGTGTGATGCATGCGTGCATCGCAATTAACGCGAATAGACTCGTCCAAATTGGTCGAGCGCGATAGGATTTCGCGCCGCTCGCAGGGTCTATTTGTTCACTTTGACCTCATCCTTCGTGAGTATCGTTTCAATTGTGTCAGAAAGTATAGTTCAATAGTAAAGTTAGGGAAATGAGTGGATTCCAGAAAGGCAGTTGCATTTAGAAGCATTGTTGAACGACGTTTTATCAGACAAAGAACCTTTTGATTATTCGTCTGAAAGTTATAAGGCAACGACAAGTGGTTCCGATTCTTCTGATACATCCGGTTCTCCTGTTCAGAAAAAACATAAACAAAGCGCCATTTGCTAATCCTGATCCTAGTACGGCATCGAATCAAGTGCTTACCGACAATGCACGTGCTGGTGATTTTACACACGCTGATGAAGTTATCGAAAGGATGGTACAAAACTTTATTTGGAATAGTGATTCCTCGTCTGACGACATTCTACCGCAGTCTACAACTGATCTTCACTGGATTGGTGTGACCGGAGACCATTTAAAAAAATTTGCCCTTCTTGCGGAAGATCTGAAGATAAGTGGCTATATTATACAAAATCTAAAAGACAAAAATCCTATTGCCTTTTTTTCGCTATTTGTCGACGAGGGTCTGTTAGAACTAATGGTTCAGAAACCAACATATACGCTGCCCAGAAATTGAAAAAATTAACTTTACCCCGAGCACGAATTAATAATTGGAAAGATACTACTATTGAAGAAATGAAACATTTTTTTGGCCTTCAGATCTGGATAGGATTAGTGCAGATGCCTAAACTGGTTTGCTATTAGCCGAATAATGTTCTATATTCGAATGAAGTAAAATCAAAAATTTCTCGAAGCAGGTTTGAACTTCTTTTGAGCAATTTGCACTTCTCCATCAATGAAACTTCAGATGTATCAAACGGACTCTACAAACTCAAGCCGTTCCTAGAATGTTTAAGTCAAAAATATAAAAGCGCTGTATCCACGTCAAGTAATGTCTGCGTGGACGAAACATTGGTACCGTTCCGAGCACATCTCGCCTTTCTTCAGTATATAAAACACAAAAGGCACAAATTTGAAGTAAAAGTTTTTAAAGTGTACATCAAAGACGGTTATACTTGCGGAACTGAAAAAACAAATAGCTCTGAGACCGTACCAACGTATATTATGATGGGACTTTGTAAGAATTTGTTACATAATGGTCGTACAATATATGTAGGCAATTATTATACAAGCCTTGAACTCGCCCATAAGTTGTTAGATAGACAAACTCATTTAGTTGGAACCTTAACAAGAAACTAAAAAAAAGGAGAAAGTGTTGCCATGGAAAGTGACACTGGAGTAGTGATAATAAAGTGGTGTGATAAACGAGAAGTTCAGATGTTAACAACAAAGCACAAGGACGATGTAGTTCTCGTAAAATCACGAAGAGGAACTGAAAAACTGAAGTCAGAAGCTATCAAAGACTATAAGGAAATTAAGTGTTTCATCGATCTATCGGGCCAGATAAAGTCCTATGCTTCCTGTCTTAGGCGAAGTATCAAGTGGTATTGCAAACTGGCTATCGAAATTCTCTTAGGATCGACAATTGTCATTGCATATGTTCTCTATATAAGAGGGTTACTGGTAAAAATATTGGTATAACTCAATTCAGGGAAGAGATTGCAAAGGATCTGCTTCAAATTACTTCAAAGGAGAAACCTCCACCAACAGAGAAACATTACATAAAAGAAGTCAGCACAAGCAATTGTCATAGTTGTGTAGTCTGCTACAAAAATTTATTTGAGCTGCATGGTAGGAAACATGCAACTTCTGAAGCACCTCCTTCTCGTTATAAGTGTGTTCAGTGCAATACATTTTATTGTATGCCTTGTTTTACTTCTGCACATACTTGCACAGAGTAAAAACTGTTATCATTATTTGCTGTTCTTTTCTTTCACATGTATAATTACATTTAGTTTTGTTAGAAAGTTCATTACTAGTAAGCCTTGTGAATAGTATTTTTTTTTACTATTTTGTTGATTACTTATCACTTTTTTAGAATATACGTCGAGTTGTATTTGTTATAATTTACATCCTTACAAAGCGTATTATCATCGCCAAAAGTAGACAAAAATCCCTTCACATAAAATATATGTTCAACTCTTCATACAACACGTTTTATAAACTTTTCGCCGTGGCCAAATTTTTTTATCGGGCGGGCCGTGTACGTTTATATCCCGTAACATTTCTATTGCAACGCGAAGCACGCCTGAGCTACGCGGCTCACAGCATAATTGTACATGCGAAACATTTACGAGTGGCGCGGCCCCTATATTAGGTAGACTTGCGAGTCACAGTTGATTCGCGAGGCGGTCAACGTGTTAACACTATTATTTAATAAATCTCTAGCTTTACCTAACAAGTTTAAGTAAACGATTTATTTGACTACTACCTAATTGCTTCGTCAACTGTACTAAAGTACCATGGGGAGCTGCCTATATCATGTGTCCCTTAACATATTTTCTAAGGAAGACCATAACGGGAGGCAAAAATGAGCTATTTTCAGAAATAAAGGACGCCCTTTTTCTACTAGTACAATTGTCCAATTGCTTAACTCTTTTCTCAGCTATGACTTTCTTAGGTTATTGCGCAGTTGCACTAGTTTTTTAACTATTAGTTTTATAGACTTTGCAGTCGGCTACCGCCAATGCATATTGAGAATAAAATTCTTACAAATTGTCGAAGAATCTGTTAACATTATGTAGGTTAAAAAACGTCCACCTTAACGGGTTACAATCTTCCGGCTAACAAACACTGAGGTTTCCACGTCTTCTTAGGAATAAACACAAATTACTTGTCTGAATGGCAGTTAAGCCAAAACTCATTTTGCTATAGATTTGAATGTAGTCACGGAGACTGTTCTTCTTCCGTGAAAATATGGCGTAAAGCATAAATGGGTTTCAATCAGAATTTCTGCGTTTCTTAGCAATGTATCTTTAACGGGTTTGATGTTTTGCTCCATGTTCTCTGGGGTAGCAACTCCTAACGGCTTCCCATGTTCTTGTTCTTCTGTAAAAATACGGTTTACACCACAGTTTCATGCTATTATAATCAGGATATCTGCGTTTCTTAGCAACATACCTTTGAAGAGTTTGATGTTTTGCTCCATGTTCTCTGGTTCAGCAACTCCTAATGACTTTCCATCTAAAGATCTTGTACAGCGGCAAATTAGAGTTCCAGTTCTTGGCTTCTCTTTTCATCACACATATAACGTAATTAATAAAAAATGATGATACATAAAGAATCGCGTTATACTCAATGGGACCTGTTCCTTTGTGGAATCAACATCTTGTGTCAGAGGTACTAGATTTGGAGGTTACCTATCAATTGCTCATTGTGTACTATCAAAGAAAAAATGTCATTAAAATTAAGGCCGTTGGCAGCACAATCATAACAAGCAGGTATAAAAAAATAACTTCTTATATTCATAAACAAAAGTTATATGGTTATAGGTCAAGTATTGTTGTATCAACGAGACACCTTGGAGGTTAAAAGCTATCAAGCAACCTGATATATCTTGCCTAAAACCAGTGGGTGCAGTCGAGTCCATGCAAAATCTCACCAAAACGTTAGTGGAAAGGTTCACCAAGATGTATCGCCATTGTTCACGTAGTATTGGAGGTGTCCACAAGGAACTAGTATAGGTACAAGAGTTTGTTTTTAACATTTTGGCCACGACAGAAATTGGTAGCTGGTAACGTTATTAATAACGAATTCGTACACTGTTTACTGTAAATAATTGTGTAATGTTTACACGATTGTTTGCTAGGTTATTTTTATATTAACGCAGATTAACGTATAAAGTATGGTCACGTATTTTGCAAAGTGCATTTGAATAATATTTATTAATTTAATGTTATTTCTAAGGCTGTCCTAGCTGTTACTATTGACTATTTATTGATTAATTTATGCTTTTCTAATATTGATAATTTATTGATCAGTGATTAACAATTATTATTCATTTCATTAAATACATAAATAAAAAGCTTACGTCGTGTAGGATTGGAACCTACGACATGACTAGAGTACCGATCTAACTAACTGAACTATCGAGATACAAGCCCCAATCGATGTAAAGTTTACCTCGAGTAGGATTTGAACCTACGACATGTATTTGCAGGGTTCTAACCAACTGAGCTATTGAGATCGATGTAAATTTTGTCTTTATGTATGTAGAACTAACATAAATTCTACTCGAGGTAAACTTTTCATTTATGTATTTAATAAAATGTACAATAATTTTTAATTACATATTTACCTTTGAACTTATTCGTTCATAACAAAACTTATAATAATTTAATATTAATTAGTCAACTTGCTTTATTGGTAAGTGTGAATCTTTACGATATACTGCAGGCTCACATTGCATTATTATAAGTAATTTCACTGTAATCTCATTATATTTAGAATTTACATAATTTCTACATACCTACATAAAGACAAAATTTACATTGATTGGGGCTTGTATCTCGATAGCTCAGTGGTAAGAGCGGTAGGTACTCTAGCAAAGTACATGTTGTAAGTTCAAATCCTACTTGAGGTAAACTTATTATTTATGTATTTAATCAAATGAATAATAATTTTTAATTACATATTTACCTTTGATCTTATTCGTTCATAACAAAACTTATAATATTATTATAAGTCTTTTTTTAAACTTATAATAATTTAATATTTTTAGTCAAGTTGCTTTGGTTGTGTGTATTTTTGCGATACTGCAGACTCAATTCTATTAATATAAGTAATTTGACTGTAATCTCATTATATTTAGAATTTAGATCAGTTCTATTTACCTACATACCGAAAGACAAAATTTACATCGATTAAGGCTTGTATGTCGATATGAAATAAACTAAAATTACCTGCTGAACCACAGCTTGTATGCAGGTTATGGACCATAGCTCTGTTATCTAATTAATTCTCTAATTTTATTTTAATAACAGGTAACTTACTTACAGTTAAAGTTTCTTAGTTTATGTTCTGGTAATCTTTTATAAATTGATTCATGAGTTAGTTAGTTACCTTATAATTGATTTGATCACGGAGTTGCTGGATCCTTTTCTGACAAAATGGACAGTTCATATCAGTAGCAGCCTAATATACATTTATTCTTTCTTGATATTTGTTGACAATGTAGGTGCAGTTTGTATATGTTGGAGATTTTGCAACCTGGCTGCAGTACTTATACCTACTCATGCTTTTCTGAACAATGCTCGCAAATGGATTTATTTTGCAGTCTTTAGTTTTGTGGTTAAATTGGTGGCAGTTAAAGCATTTTTTTATACTAAGGTCCTCCTTCATGTGTAGGGGAGCGAAGGGTATTGACGCTCAGCGGGTAATACCGCTCAGATGATGTTTCTAAAACCCTTCGTTATTGCGGATTTAAAATTGGTGTGACAACAGTGCCTTGTAAACGAATCGTTGGCTGCAGGTACCTTCTCATTCAGTCTGTTAACGTTTGAGTAGTGAGGTTGAGATCCGCTGTGCTGCTGTTGTTATAATTTCACCCAATATTTATGTCAAGGTTTGTATTGGTACTTTTCAGTTTTTGTTTATTACTTCAGGCGATTGAATAAGTTAGATATAACAATTACAACCTATATATTTAATGTGGATAATTATGACTAATTGTTGTTTGATCCCCTATTTTATAAAACATTATTACATCGGGTAATTGCGCTCATAAATAAGCGCAATTACCCGAAGTGAGCGTCATTTACCGATTTTACAATTTGCTATTCATTTTAGATGCCTAACAACCGATTACGTCGAACTGAAAAACTTTCCTGGTCTAAAGAAGCTATGAAATCTGCAATAGCTGCAGTTATGTGAGGTACGAAAATTCGAGAGGCTTGCAGACAGTATGCAGTTCCTTGTAGTAGTCTACGAGATCGACTAAGGAAGGGCTATTATGAACCAAGACTAGGAAAAAAGCCGGTTTTTACGGTAGATCAAGAAAATGACATTAAACAACAAGTACTTAAACTAGCAAAAATGTTCGTCGGATTGACTCCTCTTCAGCTTCGTCGAACGGTATTTGAATATGCAGGAAAAAATAAGATTCGATATCACTTAGTCTTAATTAGTCGGAAAAGATTGGTTATATAGTTTTATGTGCACACACCCGGAGTTAAGTTTCGGAAAACCTAAAGGCACTTCATAATCGAGTGACAGACTTTAATAAAAAGGAAGTATAATTATTTTTCGCTATAAATTCGAACAAAAACAAATTTATAATATGGATGAGATCGGGATTACGACTTGCCACAAGCCATCGAGAATCAATGGACCCAAAGGACAAAAACAAGTTGGAGCCATTATAAGTCTAGAAAGAGGAAAAACTACCACAGCGCAATGAGTGCATCTGGAACATTTGTACCTTCGAGGTTTATTTTTGCTCGAATGAGAATGGCCGCTGCTTTGGAACGTAATGGTCCACCAGGATCTCTGTATCGATGCTCCAAAATGGGTGGATTAATAAAGAACTATTTCAAGAGTGGCTGAACCATTTTGTAAAGTTCACACAAGCAAGTCAAGAAAATCCAGTTTTGTTGATTGTGGACAAGCAGATCATGGGGTGTGACAATGCTTAGCATCCCCCGCCACATATCGTATAAGCTTCAGCCATTTTTTATATCAATATTATATTGATTTAACAAATTTAAAATTGTAGCAGGTAGTTCTCCCCTTTGTGACTTACGATTGGAATAAATGTAAGAAAACGTTCCGTACTTCTCTATTTGATGAAACATATCTCAGCACTACAGTCAACTGATAGGTATGAGATGTCTGGTGTCGAATCGACGCTTATTGAGAAATATTTGGCTTCAATAATTTCATTAACAATGAATTTTAGAACCTTACTTCCCAATATTTCAAAAAGTTCCTCGCAAATTGTTGAAGACAAATATGATTGTCTTCCTTTTCCAACATTACCATATTTGGCCAAATGCGAACTAAGGAACGGATCGTACTCCGCGAGTAATTCTAGAATTCCCAAATAGTTGCCATTACGTTGAGAACCAAGAATTTCATCATCGCCACAAAATGCCAATCCACGGGATGATACAAATTTAATCACTGAGACCACTCTTTGTAAAACTTTCAGCCAATATTCTCTTTCTTTGTTGAATGTGATTCCCAAAGAGGTGACAATTCGGCCGTGAATACGCCGTCTACTAATCAATGTCCGTACACATTCTCGGTGTGAGTCACTATTTTCATGATGCATTTTTCCAATCAGAGAATCCTGTTTGAAATTGAGATTGGCTTTGAGCACCACCAAAAAGAACACATGGGAAACAGTATACTTTTCCAGTAGATGGAGAATACATGAGCCACTCCCGTTTAATTTTACCACCACTTATATGTTTGCGAAAAAACATTGATTGAGAACAAAATCTTTTGCTATCCTCGTATTATCGGCTTGAAGCAGAAAAATCACCCTCAAAGTGTTGATATTCATTAGGATCTCTAGTACACTAAAAGTCTTGTTTTTCATTGGTAATATTTTGCCATAAGCTGATGTTATTCTAGTATTCTACTCCTAGGTGGACTACGCTTTGGTGTAGTAATTGGACCTCGGCCTCACGTTTCGTTGCACCGGTAAAAGTAGCTGTTTCTTGATCCTGGTTACTCCGTTTGAAACACTCGCAAGGAATCTCTACTGGGTCCGCCGCCATACTCGTAGTTTGGCTAGCGGACGCTGCAGACTCGGACGTACTGGGTGACGGTTGATTTTCCGTTGATTGGCGACTAAATCCGAGTTGGAAAAGGTTTTGTGTCTTCTTTAATATTTCATCACGCTTGTTTTCTTGCTCTAGTCGCTTTTTACGTTTTTCTGAACCACTTAGGTGTTTTTTTTCACGGGTTCTTCGCACATATTGTTTTCTAAAAAAAAAGCGCGAATAGAAACCATGCGAGAGGAATAGTGATAATTTCTATAATATCTACTCAAGAAAAATTTCGACACTTCATAATCGTCGAGTGTATATCTCGTTACTGGAGCCATAGGAGCCTATACGTACCTATAGGCCTTTTTGGCCCTCGGGCGCCTAAAAGGCCTACGTTTTTATATTTTACCAGTTGACGTAACAACTAAAAATATTAATAATTCAAATTTCTATTATATAATGTATTTTATAGATAATCTTATGTTGAATTGTTGTATATAAGTTTGAAACGAAAAGGACGCCTCATGAGACATGAAGGATTAGTACGCGATATATTAGTCGCTGAAATCGGGAAGCAGAGAGGTAGGGGTAGACCCAGGCTGGATTACTGCTCGCAAATAGTTAGGGATGTTGGTTGCACTACTTTTAGTCAAATGTGTAGGTTAGCTCAGGATAGGGAACGATGGAGGTACGTATCCAACCAGTCTTCGGACTGAGCACTATATAATGATAAGCTTGAAATATTTGACTAAAAAAAAGAGGAAAAATGAAAATTGATCATTTACTTAATCTGATTTCTATGTTGGAAAACAGAAAGAATTTATCTCGCCCATTCAACGTATTTTTGTATAACGAATATAAAGAATTCACTTTAAACGTGGAGATATATTTCGCGAATTATCTTATATTATTCTTTGATGTATTGACTTTCAATATATTCATGTTAAAAATAAATTTTGAGCACATTCAAACGTCTAAAACTCGATTTAGATGACTGCCTCACGGAAATTTCGTCAAGTATTGGCTCATTTGGCTCCAGTAACGCGATATTCGATAGATTAAATTAAATAAGCACGTAAAATAAATTCTCACAATCAATTATTATCTAACGTACCTGATAACTTCTGGTTTTGAATTACACTCGTGCTTCGTCTCGCCGATTTTTTCAAGGCAGTCTTTATTTAGTCTTTAAAAAAATCTCGAACACATAACTTATTCAAGTTCGTGAATATTTAAACACAGAGCACAAACTTTTTAGATTAAAATAATACTCACTAACTCACGGTCATAAAACTCACGAATCGCAGTTACATAACCTATTTTTATCACACCATACAACTACGTTACGGAATGCATCCAACGAATCAAGGGTTTCCCCTTCGTTATTAATAGAGATATCGTTATTCAATGTGGACTAGGATTTTTTTCAAAAATTTTTAAAAAATCGAAATACCTCGTAAATACTTCATTTTTGGTATAGGGCATTGTGCACAAATTTTATCTAGAATTTCCATTTAAAATAACAAAGTTGACGTCTACTTCCGGTATAACCGGAAGTGCCACATTCAGGATAATATTATATTTGAACGCAACGTCATCCAAAACTTACAGATTCGTAATTTCAGATTTTTAACATAACTGTATCCGCCATTACTTTTAATAAAAACTCTTCGCGCCACACCCTTTATGAGGTTCACCACAGATGGTCGGGCATCTGGTTCGACATGAGTATTGAGCAGGTCCTCATGCGGACTATGAAGAGCTATGGAGGACTCACTCGTGGATGCGGTGTAAGCGATTCTGTGCTTGCTAGATGGACATTGGGCATGCTGTGCCTTCAAAGCATTTGTGAACAAATAGAATTGTTCGTTGATGTTCGCTCAGAGACATCTGAACAGCATGTGGACATGAGACCAACCCGAGTAGTGAGCGACAACATGGACATTGGTAAACTGCGCGAATGGTTCACTGAACACCCCCCCCCCCCCCATTCGTTCACATCCAGGCGATAGTTTCTCTGAGCACAGGAATCGTTGGTCATGGCGAAGTAAACTGTCACTTATATAGGCATATAATGCATGAAGAAAGTGGGGGGGGGGGAATTTTAAAGACTTCAAACTTAAACGGAAGGATAAGGTCGTGACTCTCGCTTCCGTTTCCTGCTCGTTGAAAATTGCTGGTAAAAAACTCACTGTTGATTCTCCAGCGTATCTGCGTTGCCAAAAAATCTGAAGAAGATCTGAAAGAATTGTTCAAGTTTGTACTCGCACCCTTCCCTATATCACTCTTCACTGAGGAGGGAATGCGCAAGGGAACGAAGTCTGCAATGTACTCACTCTTCACTCCCATACAGGAAATCAACCTTGGCGACAGGAAATGTAACGTGATTGATGGAGCATACCTGTTACATAAAGTGCTGTGGAACAAAACTCCCACAACCACATTCGAGATGCTGTGCTCTACGTACATCAACTACGTGCAGAGACACTTTGGGAGCAATGTGATTGTTGTATTTGATGGATACCCCACTAACGCCGGCTATCAAAGCACCAAACTCGCAGAACCACCAAAGTCGTGCTCTCCTCGTCTACCATGGTGACCATAGCACAAGGAAAGTTCTTGGCAAACCATCACAATAACATCGTAGCAGCGTAACAGACATATGAGGACGCCGACGTGATGATCGTCAACACCGCTATATCCAAGGCCAGCGAATTCGACATTACTGCTGAAGATGTGAACATACTTATTCTGTTGACAGCATTATGTACCTCCAGTACAGGGAGTGGTCCCAGTGTCCTCTAGTAGCCAAATTTCTGCTCCTTTCCACCCAAGGATATACTTTTCCTCCGCGCAGTGAGTATTTGTAACACCACGTCAGCACCGTGTGCACTGGGGAAGAAAATTTGTAGCACCTACATGAAGAATACCTCCCTCTCTGCAGCAGTGGCTTCGTTTCTCACATCAAACGCTACTCCTCAGCAGATCATCGACACTAGATAAAAGTTCCTGGTAGCAGTTTATGGAGGCGACATAGACAATGACAACCTTGACGATATACGGTACCGATTATTCACACGATCAGTGACAAGGTCTCAATTGCTACTAGCCTGCCTACCACTAACAAGGGACGCTGCCAAGTACCACTCCCTCCGCACTTACCAGCAAGTACAGGCGTGGTTAGGTAATGAACTTCTTCCATCAGTTTGTGACTGGAGCTTAACCACGCGAGGGGTACTACTATTCACCACAACCAGAAATGCTGCGCCGGATGACATCCTCCAGATTGTTTCCTGCAAGTGCAGCAAAGGCTGTAGCACTGGAGCTTGCAGCTGCAAGAAAGCAGGTCTCCGGTGCTCATCAGTGTGCAAGCACTGCACAGGCCACTCCTACGAAAACGCCCCCGCAACTGAACGAAATGGACTCACCAGACGTAGTAGACGAATACGACGACAGCGACGACGCCATTGACAGCCTGATCGCTCAGGAGGACGACGAGTTGTTAGAAGCAGAACAAACAGCTAAGAAACCCCGACAGGAAATGTAATGAGTACAAATGAGTACCTATGATATGTACATGTATATTCTATAATATATCTCTACTTCAAAATGTATGCCTTGTGAATAACTTAATATTGTTAATGACATACATTTTTTCCACGAAAGGACGTAGTCTTTTTTTGTACCTGCCCTGAAATAATTAACTAGTGGGAGGGGGGGGGGGGGAATATCGATCCGAAAAGTCGACATTATGTGAATATAGTTGGCATTCATCAGAGAAGAAAATTAGCTTTTGTGAAGTGGGGTTGGGTGTGGGAAGGGTGGAGGTGGTTGTTCAATGTTGGTGATTGTAACCAGTAACCATAATTACAGCAATATTTCATGATAATTCGGGTATAACAGAAGAAATAAGATGGAATTTTGCATTTTTTAGCGAATTTTAGCCATCTTGGTAAAGAATTGACATACAAACATATTTGAACAGTCAATATCGTAGGAAATTTAACGCTCTACAAAAAAGTATAGGAATGCTTTTGCCGTAGGACATAAGGAAAAAAAGTTATTCAGGGAAAACTGGAGGAATGTCGAAAAATTTACAGGTTTCCCCCTCCCTCTTTTCGCACAGGGACCTCGAGGTTCAAACTTGAGAAAATTTTAATTAACCATCCCTGAACAACATCCCAAAGTTTCATTAACTTCGGACCTTTTTCCACCTAACCCCACTTTTTCCAACCTGTCGACTGGACTATTAGCCTTAAGTGAGCGTCAATACCCTTCGCTCCCTTAATGATTTCCAGCCTACATTGATCTCTGTATTTGCTAGTTTGTTGAATGTTGTGCCTCTTGTTTCTACGTATATGATCCACACAAAAGCAGCTGTTTTTTTCAGTTAGGTATCTAATTTTCATCTGGTCTTGTTCGTTTATACTATGGTTTTGTAAAATTAATTCCTCTACGAGTCTTTTTGTTGAGTCTTCGTCTGTACTTTTGACTATGATAACTCCGTTACTGATTTTTTTAAAGACTGTATTCCTGCTTTAGCTTTAGCAGGATTTATTTTCCTTTGGACTTCTTCCTTTGTTTTGTCACCTGTTTGATTAATTTTAGGTTTAATTATGATGCTTGGTGGTTTGGTTTCTATGTTTGTGTTCGTATCAAGTTTTCTTTCCGAATCTTTGGAGGTTATGTTGGCATAAGTTTCTTTACTACTACTACTAATTACACTCATTTTTATTTCATCACAGTCGTTTTTAATTTCATTCTCTTTCATTAATATTTCATTTATATTATTAGTTAATTCTATTCCACCGCTTTTTACGATTTATTTCGGATTTACACTTACATCTAACTTCATGTTATTTACGAAAAACTTGCAGTCATAGCACAACCACATTATAATGTCTTTAATTTCCTTTATTTTATTTAATTTGGGTAGGTTTATTTTTACACAGATAATACAGAATCTTTTTGCACATAGTCCACCGCACTGTATACTTTTACCATCATCTAAAACTGTTTTATTGCACCTTGCACAGGAAGAAGCTTATTCCGCCTCTCCTTCATCGTCGGCCATCTTTTATCTATATATTTTTAATTTACTTGCTACTGTGTGCTTTAATTTTATTGTACTGCGATGATGCAGGACCCACATTGATCTATTGTTTTACTGTGTATGTGATACTTGTAAATTATATCGTTTAGTTACTGGGTATTGGAAAACAACCCAAATACTGAATTACTCTTACATGTAAAGTATTCTACAACTGGAAAAGGAAAATGGTAAAAAAATAACACTAATTAAATATGTATATTTACACAACTACACGCTACATAGAAATGATTAAATTTAAAATCAACCTTTTTCCCACTACAAAAAACATTATAAATAACTTTTTATGCATTCGTGTTTGTGCCTTTTTACCTAATAAAATTGGCACGCAAAAAGGTTGACAGCGTCGACTAAGATTTGTTGTATTTACACTTACATTCTACATGTATATCACATTCTTTACACGTGGCTGGGATTAAAGAACAATCAACGTTTAATTTATGTAAAACAACAATGCATATAAAGAATTTTTTAAGTGTAATTTAACAAAAAAAAGTTTACAAGAACAAAAAAGAGATTCATTCAAAAGCTGCACAAGGCACTTCAATCCTAAACCCTTTTTAAACACAACCATTCTCTAGAAGAGATATTTTGGTACTTTGGCAGTGGTGAAAAATATACAATTAACACATTACAATATTACATTTTATATAAACTAGATTAAATATGTGAGATTAACATATTTAAATTTTCGCATGCGGCAGTTTTTTTGTGTAATATGGTATTGATTTTGCTACTAGTCGTTACATTAACTAACTACAATAAATAAATATCTTATGATTAAAAACAAAGTAAATTTTGTTAAAGACTAATAAACCTTACAAAAATAATCTTTGATGATATGAGGAGGAACCCAACATAGAGGAATGTATTGATAGTTAAGAGCTTGATATTAGCACATTTATGTTTCACATAAATATTTATCACACTTTCATCTCCGTAATTAAAGATAGAGATTTAATTATTATATATGTATTATATAAAAATTACATTAGCAGATTTTCATAACTACTTCCGGTTGAGCGAAAATCTGACATTGTAATTTTTATTTTCTTACACTAAGTCACATTTAAGCTCTATATAAAATTTATAAATTTGTACATATGTATTTTGTTCGAAGCATTTAATCTAATTATGCATTCTAATGCAATTTTGATAACGTTAATACCTACAGGGTGTTTTTTAAGCATACAACTTGTAGAGAGCAATATTAATTAGCTGCAAAAAATTAGTTTTCAAAAACCTACTGTACTCAAAAAACACCCAGAATATTAAAATCCAAAAGTCATTCAGTCAAAAGAAGTTTATATCGACATATTTGTACGTGATTGGTTTTTGTGCGTCATTTTTAAAGTAGATATCAACCTACATTACCAACACTTTAGACAGGAAAGCTGTAAGAGGGAAATAAAATATCTATTTTATCATGTTAACTGTGATTTGTAGATTATTCATTTCTTAAATGTTAATATAAACTGTAGCTGTAAGTGCCAAACATTTGATTGCTACTTATGCAATAAGTATTTGAAAAATGTTATCTAGGTGTCAAATAAAAGTTTAGAAACCTGGGTATTCCAATGTATTACACGTACAGAAAAAATAAATACTTGATTTAAGCTGTTTTTCTTTACTGTATTCGATCATTAAGCTTTATGTGAAAAACATTTATAAAAAACTATGGCCGTTTTGTTAAAGATTAAAGAGGAATTCTCTGTAGGGTATAAAAACAAGAGGTACATAAGTAGTTTGAATATCATATTTGATTTTTGGTTGGCTGTGTAGCCAGTGCATGTAAGCAGACTAATTAAGATCAACTCATTGAGGAATAGAAGGGATTAATCAACAAGAACACTTCTTGCAGAAAACTTGATATTGTAGGGTAAAGTGGGGGAATGCCGGTCCTAGGGGTAATGCCGGACCTTAGAGTTCTCCTCACTCTAGGCACCTTCAGTGCGAACATCCGTCGATACACACGCATCTATTCACACTACAAGATCAGTTTGAATTTGAAAGCGATTGCTGCATGTACACAGCATATGGGGTAATGCCGGACACGCCGCTGGGGGTCTGCGCCATTACCCCATTATCTCTGATAATGGGGATAATTGGATTGAGTATGAAATGAGTCTTTTGTTTTAGATGCCGCGTAAATACAGACGAAAAACGCAGAAGGCTTCGTGGACTACTGATGATCCCCAGGAAAACTTATCGAGTCCCCAGTTGGGTCGACCACCCGTTTTTTTCTCCAGTTCAGGAAAATGGGTTGGTCGAACAGATTATATATATTTTAAAACTTTTTGGGATAACATAGGCACAGGTAAAGCAAAGTGCTTATACTTTTGCCAAAATTAATAACCTAAAAAAACCGTTTACGCAAATTAACAAATCGGCTGGTAGAGATTGACTAGAAGGTTTTTTAAGACGCAATCCTCAAATTACCTTGCGCAAGTCTGAATCTACTGGCGTAAGTCGAATAACAGCATTCAACCGAGAGGAAATTAGAATATTTTTTAAAAATTTGAATAGTTTAATGAAGAGATACAAGTTCACCCCAGCGGAATATTTAACGCTGCTGAAACTGGGATTACCACGGTTCAGCATCCCAATAAAATTTATGCCAAAGAGGGCAAAAAATAGTGGGCTATTTAACTAGTTGAAAAAAAGGAAAAACCACAATCGTCATGAGTGCTTTTAGTGCAACGGGGATTTATCTACCGCCCATGTTTATTTATGCACGTAAGCGGATGGCCGCCTATTTAATGAAAAATAGCCGACTAGGAGCAATATATCTATGCTCTGATAACGGATGGATCACCGAAGAGCTATTTATCGTGTGGTTAAAGTACTTTGAGCGCTTCACTAAACCGTCAAAGGAAGATTCTGTATTGCTGGTACTAGATAATCATTCCAGTCATTTCTCACTGATGCTTATAATTTTTGTAAGGAAAGAGGGATAGCTATGCATACAATACCACCGCACACCTCCCACCGAATTCAGCCACTTGACGTAACGTTTTATGGCCCACTAAAGGCAACTTATAACTCCGCATGCGATAAGTTTATGCAAACTCAACCAGAAAGCAAAATCACACCAGATGATGTTGATGAGCTCTTCATCAAATATTTTGGGCGTGTAGAAACGCTTGAAAAGACCACAAAGGGTTTTGAGGTGACAGGCATTTATCCTGTCAACCCAGATATTTTTGAGAGGAGGATTTGATCCCCTCTGAAAATTTAAGGCCATCAACAATTTCAACCTCCGAGAATAATAATTTGGATCAAACTCCCGCTATTGATTCAATCATTTTGAAACCTAAAACTACCGAAGTTCAAAATGGGCAGACTGCATCCATTCAAGAAAAATTAAATGTGTCATTTACCGAGATCATTTCTGTTCGTAGTTGTTCTGGTACTAGTCTAATTAAGCAAAAGAAAGATTCAGTAGTATTCACATCTACGCCAATGTAAGACATTCTGGAGAAAAAGAAAACGAAAAGCAGAAGAGAAATTCAGAAAACGAATCGAAGGTCAAAAGGGTTAAGAGACAACTGTTTACGTCAACTGATGGCATATCGAGCAATGCATCAATTCTGAAGAAGCCTGCCACCCGAAAAACCACCAAACAAGTTAATTACTACGACGAGAAAAAGTCTGATAGAGAAACTACAGAAGATAGAGAAATAACTGAACATATCTGCACAATGGTTAAAATGCGTGATGTGCGCCGGATGGGCTCATCAAGCATGCACCAACGCAGAGAACATTTATTTGTGATTTTTGTCAATAAATTTTACCTGCCCTAATCGTATGTTTTTTTATTTGGGGTAATAGCGGCCTCAACAAGTGTGGGTAATACCGGCCACTGTTTGGTAGTTCTAACAATGTTATATTTCTTATTTATGTTGATATTGGTTTTTGGTAATAATGTAGTTTGATTGTATATCTTAGCTTTCCATTGGTTTATAAATCATTTCTCTATCTTCAAAAATGCCATCACAATTACAAAAATTGCTTAGGGGGCCGCCATTCCCCCACTTTACCCTACATATGATGCTTCATATGATAGCAAACATAAACAGGTATAAAAAGAGGCCTTTTACTTAATGTAAACAATTAGCTAAACCTAGCCGACGTTCAGAGGAAAATCAAACTACGAAAAATACTTTAGAATACACAATGAAAGCACGGTAATTAATTGCTGGTTTAATTTTTGAGATCTAACAGCTTCATAGTTTGATTTTAATGAAATTACAAATTTATATCCGGATGTTTATTTAGTTATCCTGATGACTGTATTTAATGTAATATTTTATTTAATGTGTCAAATTATTATGCCGTTTAGCTCAATTTGCAGTGGCGGCTCGTGAGTTATGAAAGAGAATGGGCATAAGAATACCTATTTTTTGTACAATCCATTCTCCTAGTTTTGATGCTGGAAAAGACGTCTATGACTTTGTTGTCAAAATCCGGGATAGAATGGATGAATTTCTTTTCTATTAATAGGACCGCCAATGCGTCCAGTCGATCTTCTGACACTCTTGCTTCTCAGAAAAGTTTTAATGCGTTTGAGGGTGGAAAAACATCGTTCACATTCTGCTATCGACATGGGCTTTATACAAATAATATCCAACAGTTTGTATGTTTCCGTCAAAACCTTTTTTAGGTTGTTTGTTATGAACACTAAAAGTGACAAAATACCACCTACGCCACACATGTCATTCCGCTCATAAATTGCTAAAAGTTCAATTTTCAATTTTACTCTGTCCAACATAGGATAAGATTCCATAGTTTCATCAAAATGTTTTTGTGGAAATCCATGTCTATGTCCATAAGTTTGAAAATTTTGAGAATAAAATAATTTAGTTGCACTTAAGTAATGCCTAAAATCAAATCGGTCGCTTATTTGGCTTAAAATAGTGTCACATACTTCCTTTGTCATAACAGCTCTGTTATCTCCAGCTGTCGTTTTTGTACTTTCTTTGCGTTTTTGATTGTCATTGTCAGTAGAATTTCTAATTCGAATAATTTGCTGTTGGAATTGTTCAATTGCTTTTTGTAGTTGAGTACTGTCAATCCCGCGCGTTTGAGTTTGATTAAATAACATTTCAACATGTGGCATGATGAAATTAAATATTTTCAACCAGTAGAGAAATTCCGGGCAGTTCAAATATTTCAATAAATCACTTGCTTCACTAGTACTAACTGAATCCATCCCATCTCCGTCAATAATTTTGTCTAAACATGCTTTGAAAGAATCCTGGTGTTCAAATAATGTGTTCACAGTTCGATTTTTGAAAATCCAGCGGGTAGGAGCAGCGCATGGTAATCTACGTTTGACTATTTCATCAAGATTTACCGTTCGTTTTGGCGATCGGGAAAAAAGCTTAAAAATTACTCCAAATTTGCAAAGAAAATTTAAAAATTTTTATTGTACTGTGCCGCTCGTTCAATAGTGAATATAATGTGCATGTGTAAATGTTCTTTTGATAATGGCTTGGACACCATTTGTCTTACCGCTCATCACGTAACTTTGAGCGATTAGTTTATTGTTATCAGACCCAGAAGGAGAATTTAAAATAGTTTGCAATTCATTCATTCAGCATTATGTCCACCCGGCTTAAAAAAAACAAAATCGTTCCGCCTATTATTATACCTAACGTCGTTTTAGTGCTGATTACATTCATAATTAGGTAAAATAAATCTTGACGTCCATTGAATTACATTATTTTTATCGTAAAATCCAATTTATTTGCACAACCAAGTTCCGTTGCAGTGACACATTTGTAATTAATGGCCAATTAACATTTTTGTTAAATTGCTTTAAAGCTTATTTTCTTACAAACTTTAATATTAAAAAAAAATTATTTTACTGGAATTTTCACTTTCATAAATTTACTTGTTTCAGTTCAAACATGAATTCTGTTGAAGATTTTGAAGTTAAGTTCAAGCTGATAAGTGTTTTTGTGGCAATTTTATATACATTTAGGTCTTTAATTAAATTAATTAAACCACACTGTACATTACGGGCTTCTATTACCTAATTTAGGTTCGATGTTCCCCAAAAATTTAAGTTTTATCACATTTTGATAATACTTCTTAGTAATAATGAGCGCCTAGCTCTAGTGAATTTTACCATGTCCAAATCATTGAATATTATACGTTATATTAATTAAGTCATTAAAAATCCCATGATGCAAAATCGTTTGTGTAATGGTATTAATGAAAAAAGATACCAAGAAACAAAACCAAAATCTAACAAAAATGTATAACTTATACTTCAGTCATATTTGGTTATAACTGTTGTATATTCAATTGTAAACGAATAATATAGGATTAAAATTCTAAAACACAATAGTATATTAAATATTAAGAGCGGCTCGCTTACATTAGGTTCTTCATTGGTCGAAGACGAGGATTGCAGACATCGCTTCTCTCAGTCTCCAATATTGTCTGAGGCCAGTTAAACCCGTAACGCTCGTGACGCTTATACTATTTCGTACTGTGTCTTCTTTGATTTATTTGGTTGAGTACAGAAAGCGAAATTATAGAGTATTCATGGTTTCCATAGATACAAATGCGTGGACGAAATATTTATTGAACGTTCTGTAGAAAGGTAAGTCATCACTTCCCGTCATCTTTGCTTTTAATAAACATAGCAACCAATTATGAAAAGTCAAGTGAACCTACCGATCTAAATGTAGGCATGGTAAATTAATAAAAACAAACTGAACATTCTTATTTCAGTTTAATAAATTTGATACAAGCATATTCGCAATAACTATATTCACAGCCTTGACTAGAATCAAACTACAAACAACATAATGACGTTACAAAAACCAACCACTACACGTAGAGTCCAATGAGAAGACACGAATATAAATAATAAATATCTAAACAAATTCTATTTTTGATCTTTGCCAAATTAAAGCATCAAACAAAAATAAGCTACTTTGTAGCGCACATTACTCTTAAAGACAAAAATCACAAGCACGTTCAACATTTCATGTTGATACCTATTATTGTCACATAAATAAAATATATACAGTCTAACCACTGATTACAAAATTTTTTATTGAAAGATTATTTCACTCACGATTTATCGTTGTGTCGGTATTTCTGTTTGACTATCATCTTCGCTTTCGGTAAGTGCAGCTAGTTGTGCATCCGGTAATATTGTAAGATGAGTTGCATCGGACTGAAGCGTACTGCACTCACCTGGTGCACCTCCTGGTTCTTTCTTTTGCAGAGCCTGTACAAAATTCTGAAACATGACTGCGTACTGACGTCATTTATAATTACAAAAAAAGTTACCTGACTTATAACGTCACCATGAGCTGTGCGAACTTGATATAGATATCTATACTTTTTCTGCCGTAGTTCTGCTTTATCGACTCTCGTTTGTCCCCTGTGAACACTCGAACTTCTTGGTTTTTTACGGCCTGCAAATACTGTTAGTAATCATAAGTATTAAAATATCACGTTCAATTCTTTAAGCTTACAATCAGCGTGATAAGTCCCTCGACCGGTAAGAGCAAATTGTATTATCAAACCGGCACAAACAAGCGCGGGCCATATGCCCAACACTACCCAAGAAAACCAGCATGGAGCTGGGGCTACAGGACGTAGGGATACTCTTTGCCATACCCATAAAACCATAGCTACCCTTTCCAGAAAATAATCGACTGCAACTGATATAATCGCCGCACCGTAAATACTTGTACCTAATATTGTAAGACCTTTAAAACAAACATAAATGAAAAATTCTATAGTTTCTATACCCTAATTACCTTTTCTAAAGTATAAATTAAGGACGGCGAAAATAAGTGCGGATACTAATAAAACACCTACGCAAAGCCAGACGGATCCCTTAGGTGACGTTTCCAGTATGTGATCAGCAGCTAAAAGTGTCGCTAAACCCAAGAGTAAACCCGTGTGCAAGCCGCTCATAAACAATCCAACGTACTGAACTAACATAGTAATTAAACCAAACAAAAATCCAGCTAATAAAGCTACACCTAAAACAAATTATTTTCAATGCTTAGTAATAAAAAGTGTATAAATTACATACCAGCATTTCCATAGGGCGGCATTAATTCGCCTTGAAGACATATTAAATAGACTAGACTTGATGCAAATATGAAGCCAGTGAGAAACATAACAGTCTTGAAACAGCGATAACCTGAAATTATAAGCGTTACTGTTAATAAAATTACCATTAAATAATGATAAAGCAAAAAGATAAAAAAGGAGGCAAGTATTTGAAATGGAAGAGTGTAGTTGTTTCCTTACGAATTATTTAGTTAATTTCGAAATTTGTACTAATTGCAAGTTGTACAAGATTGTTACGAATTTAAGGTTTTGTTTACTTTGAAAATTGTAAGAAATTAGAAACAATATTAAATATAAGACATTAACAACTTACTTGAGCGTTGTTTTGTATAATAAAATTTGGTTTAACAGATGATGTATGTATATATATATATATATATATATATATATATATATATATATATATATATATATATATACATACAATACATACAGGTGTCCACAACCTCTTTTCACAAAAGAAAACTGCAGATTCTAGAGCTGATTTTATGTCGATTTAACCTAAATTACCTTAACACAAAAATACTTCCTAAGAGAGCTGGAGCTCTTGGAAGATGGCGCCCTAACATCGGTTTAATTCAAATATCTTCAAAATGGTTTCCCTTTAAATGATAGCGTTCTGTTCATTTATTTAGTGGAATATGCCCAATCGTATGGCGTGAATATGATTTTTTAGTTGTACTCATAAGCGGCTCGTTTGGGCGCGGCATTGGACAGTTATTCATAAGGTTTTTGTTTTTCAAAATTTCGCAATTTTAACATAAAGTTTAAAAAATTTCGATTTTTTCATAAAATAATGATACTCTTGTCTGAAGTCGCTACGACGCACCGTTTTCGAAATAAATCGATTTGAACGTTTCATGTGTTAATCATACTTTTATAAAATTAACTAACGAATTCATTTACAATAAAAAATCTTTCACTTAGAACTGATTTGACACTTTAACCTCAACTAGTATCTGTAATAACTACTAGTTATTTTGACGTTCACGCAATTGTTGTTTTGTTTATTTTCCATAATCATCTTTCATAATTGTAAATGAATTCGTTAGTTAATTTTATAAAAGTATGATTAATTAACACATGAAAAATTCAAATCGATTTACTTCGAAAACCGTGCGTCGTAGTGACTTCAGACAAGAATATCATTTTTTTATGTAAAAATCTAATTTTTTTAAATTTTATGTTAAAATTGCGAAATTTTGAAAAACAAAAAACTTACGAATAACAATGTCCAATGCCCCGCCCAAACTAGCCGCTTATGAGTACAACTAAAAAATCATATTCACGCCAAACGATTGGGATATATTCCACTAAATAAATGTACAGAACGCTATCATTTAAAGGGACATTATTTTAAACATATTTGAATTAAACCGATGTTAGGGCGCCATATTCCAAGAGCTCCAGCTCTCTTAGGAAGTATTTTTGGATTAAGGTAATTTACGTTAAATCGACATAAACTCAGCTCTAGAATCTGCAGTTTTCCTTCGTGAAAAGAGTTTGTGGATACCCTGTATACAAGATTGAAGTCGAAAAAATAACATGACAAGTTCCTATAAATTTTTTTCCTCCAGACCCCCCCTACGGAGATGTGAGCTCCTAAACGACGCCGCTGGAAAGAAGTTTTTCTTGAGTAACTTTTAAAGTACTTGACATAATTTAATAAAAATTCAGTATGATGGCCACCAGTAAGGGCCTGTTAAAATAGTATTCTTGAAACATATTTAGCTTGTTTAGTTTACCAGGGATGAACTTAGTTGTACACCATAACGC
The DNA here is from genome assembly GCA_036346205.1 of Vesta saturnalis. Classification (NCBI taxonomy): domain Eukaryota; kingdom Metazoa; phylum Arthropoda; class Insecta; order Coleoptera; family Lampyridae; genus Vesta; species Vesta saturnalis. Next base: position 654,921 of record JARFJB010001443.1, read on the forward strand.
CTACATTTTTAATACCCTGTATGATAAAGATCTAAGAAAAAATATTTTTAGGTAGCTTGAACCTTTACCTAAAAAAATGTATACTTGTTTAATATCGATAAAATGAATTATTTTCGAGAAAAAAAAAATAAACGAATTAATGTTTTATAATAAATTATTAAAAAAAAATTAAGCCAGTGTTTTTTCGAATTTTTACGAGAAAACACTCTTTTAATAATAAATTAGGAAAACCAAATTAAACATATTAATTATTTAAAAAATGTTGCAAACTTAAGTGAGTTTATTGACCCACGAGGTATAATTTTATTTCTTGTTCATTTTATTTATCTTCACTCAAAAAACATATCTTAAACATTCCTATGATAGGAAATAAATAAGTAACCTGCATTTTAGAACTTGCCATTTGTCACATCGCTGATCCATTGATCCACATTAATTTACTTTAAATTTACTGATTTTTGGATTTTGTGGTGATTTGAATTGTAAACTTATTCGAAATATGGAATCTACTTTTATTGAATATGCAGATATGCATCTCATGTATGGTCTCTTGAAATCCGCCGAAACATGTACTTTATGCACGATGGGGCACCACCTTATTTTAGCGTTGCTGTGCGGGAATACTTAAATAACGTCTATCCAAACCGTTGGATAGGTACAAGTGGACCTATCGCCTGGCCTCCTAGATCTTCCGACCTGACGCCTTTGGATTTTTACCTGTGGGGACGCCTCAAAACTTTGGGGTATTCCAGTTCGGTTGATACTTGGGAGGAGCTTCTACAGAGAATCACGTTTCATTGTGATGTGCTGAGGAACACTGTGGGGTTATTGTGGCGGGTACAGCAGTCCTCAATTCGTCGTGCTCGCGAGCGTATCAGACTTCACGGAGCCCATGTTGAACCCACTTATGAAGTTTTTAATTAAATAAAAATGAAATATAAATTCCTTTATTATTTTTTTTCTCGAAAATAGTTAATTTTATCGATATTAAACAAGTAGATCTTTATCATACAGGGTGTTAAAAAATTTAGGCGTTAAGATGTACAACTTAGTCCATCCCTGGTAAACTAAACAAGCTAAATATGTTTCAAGGATACTATTTTAAAAGGCACTTACTAGTGGCCATCATACTGAATTTTTATTACATTATGTCAAGTACTTTAAAAGTTATTAAAAAAAAACTTATTTCCAGCGGCGTCCTTTAGAGGCTCACATCTCCGTAGGGAGGGTCTGGAGGCACAAAATTTATAGGAACTTGTCATGTTATTTTTTCGTCTTCTATCTAAATCAGAGATATATATATATATATATATATATATATATATATATATATATATATATATATATATATATACAGGGTCCGCCAAAAGTGCGTGGACGAAGCTTTATGAGTGTATACAATATCGTTTTCAAAATTATTTATTGCAGGATTGTGTGGGATCTTTCGGGTTACAATTAGAAAATATTTTCGCAAAAATTACTACTCGTATACAGGGTATTACAACACAAAGTTATATTTTTTTAATTAGAACATACCGTATATTATTACAAATTTGGACTTCCTGGTTAATTTTAAGGGCACTTTATTCACTAAATGAGGTATCTTAAACGCGCAATTTAGGCGCTGCATTCCATTTTTTGAAAATTTAGAGGTTGAAAAGAAAAATTGTAACAACCGTATGGAGAAATGTGTAACACAAAAATTTTAATGGTTGATTAGTCATAGACTGTGCTACATAAAATTGTAAAAATATCTTATCTTATTTAATTTTCGAGATATCGTAATGCAAAGTATAAGATTTTCAATCATAGATAACTTCATTTTTTTTAAATGGAAAGGTATACATTGTTTTACATTGTTAGATAGGACATTTAATTACATTTTTTTATGATATAATATTGCTGGTATTTATGTTTTGCCGTTTTTTGAAAATCCAGCTTTTTTACTGAATTTGCAAAGTTTAAGATTTTTAATCATAGATAACTTGATTTATTTAAATGGAAAGGTATACATTGTGCTACATTGATAGATAGAAAATTTAATTACAATTTTTTTGATATAACATTGTTGGTATTTATTTTTTGCCGTTTTTTGATAATCCAGCTTTTTTACTGAATTTATCGATTTTGGAAGAAAATAATATTAAATTAAATGTTCAAATCGTAGACCACGCTGATTTAGACAATACTGAATTCTTTTAATAAAAGAAGCTTCAACCCGATCTAACATATTAGGAGTAATTGTAGCAAAAACATTTCTAATTCGCAATTTCATATTCTCAGCAGTTGTTGGTTCTTCCTCATTTACTTTATTCTTCACAAAGCCCCAAAGAAAAAAATCCAATGGAGTTATATCGGGAGATCTAGCTGGCCAAGGTATCGGTCCTTGTCTTCCTATCCAATTTTCGTGAAACGTCGAATTTAACCACTGGGTTACAATTCTGGCATGATGAGGAGGTGCCCCGTCTTGTTGGAAAAACATACCTCTTCTTTGAGCCAAAGGTGGTACATTCTCCAATAAATGATATAATTCGTTTTCTAGAAAATCATGATATTCTACCCCAGTGAGTGTGCCATTGAAAAAAAAAGGACCAACAATAGTTCCGCCGAATATACCTGCCCAAACATTCACTGACCATTTATTTTGAGAGACTAACCGAAATTGGTGTGGATTTTCATTTGAATAAAAATGAAAATTATGTCTGTTCACAAATCCATTTCGATGAAATGTACATTCGTCGGTAAATAATATCCCCGATATAAAATTTTCGTTCGCATTTAACTGTTATTGAACCCACTGGCAAAAATTAATTCGATTTTGAAAATCTTGTTCTTTCAGCTCTTGATGTAATTGTACATGATAGGGGTGAAATTTATTTTTCTTTAACATTCGTCTCACGGAAGTTTGACTGATTTCTAAATTGTCACTTAATTTCGGAATACTAACGTGGGGGTTTTCAACTGTAGCTACAAGTACACGAAATTCATTTTCTTCATTTGTAACAACTTTAGCTCTTTTGTTTTTAGGATATCCAACACTTCCAGTACTTTCAAATCTTTCTAAAAGATTGCGAAACGATTCTTCTCTTGGTTGTCTTCGATCAGGATAACGCTGCCCGTAGATTCGATGGGCCAATAAACAATTTTTGTTTGATTCTCCAAGCACAAATACCATGTCAACTAATTCATTTTGCAAAAAATTACTCATTATAATTCTTAAATAAACGTATTACGTATATGATGTTCGTAAAGTTAAACGTCAAACATTCACACTGCAATAAAGTAATTAACTCAGTTACGTTTGAACATATACGCGAAATGACAAAACAGATACTATTGCTGAATTTTGTTTCTAATATTCTTTTGTTTTCATAGCTTGATGTGATTTAAACAATTATACATACATATGTAAATCTACGAAAATCGACAAATTCAGTAAAAAAGCTTGATTATCAAAAAACGGCAAAAAATAAATACCAACAATGTTATATCAAAAAAATTGTAATTAAATTTCCTATCTATCAATGTAACACAATGTATACCTTTCCAGTTAAATAAATCAAGTTATCTATGATTAAAACTCTTAAACTTTGCAAATTCAGTAAAAAAGCTGGATTATCAAAAAACGGCAAAACATAAATACCAACAATGTTATATAAAAAAAAATGTAATTAAATTTCCTATCTAACAATGTAAAACAAGTATACCTTTCCATTTAAAAAAATCAATTTATCTATGAATGAAAATCTTAAACTTTGCATTACGATATCTCGAAAATTAAAAAAGATAATATTACTATTTTTACGATTTTATGTAGCACAGTCGATGACTAATCAACCATTAAAATTTTAGTGTTATACATTTCTCAATACGGTTGTTACAATTTTTCTTTTCAACCTCTAAGTTTTCAAAAAATTGAATGCAGCGCCTAAATTGCGCGTTTAAGATACCTCATATAGTGAATAAAGTGCCCTTAAAATTAACCAGGGAATCCAAATTTATAATAATATACGGTATGTTCCATTAAAAAAAATATAACTTTGTGTTGTAATACCCTGTATACGAGTAGTAATTTTTGCGAAAATATTTTCTAATTGTAACCCGAAAGATCCCACACCATCCTGCAATAAATAATTTTGAAAACGATATTGTATAAACTCATAAAGCTTCGTCCACGCACTATTGGCGGACTCTGTATATATATATATATATATATATATATATATATATATATATATATATATATATATATTTCTGGAACATTTCCCAATTCTCGTAAATATGTAAAAAAATATGAAAACAAATTATAGTACTAATGCGACTCATTGTCTAACGGACTTAAATAACAATTACCGCACAAAATACACAGTGTAAAGCTTACATTAACCAATACATTGCCTAACACAAAGCAAACCCGAACTCGACTAACAAACGTATAAAAACACTATGCCTACGCACAATTCCGAGTACATTTAAAGTATTCAAAATACAGGGTGTCCAAATAAGAGTGATAGATTTTAAATGTAAATGCAAAGCTTATTAATTGCTCTAAAGAGACGAGGTTTGCACTAATTGAATTCGTTTACTCAATAGTTTTTTTTAAAGTTTGACCAAAATTTTATCCCATTGATACAGGGTGTTTTACTAATGTTGGTCAAATTAAAACGAAAAACATTGATTATTTTAAATGCAACGCCCTGTATATTTCGATGGCATTCGGAAGAGGGATTCATTTTCTGTTCAAAAATGTATAGTTTCATATCTTTTGTTTTCTTAACAACAAATATATTAGAGTTGTTACGTACACTGCAGTTTTCTTTATGTAAAAACTGGTATTAAATAAAATTAACAAATTCAGTAACAAAACATAACTGCAATTTAATACACATAATAAGTCAATTATTGGATAAGGGATGTAAAAATTACAATAAATGCTGTATGTGCCTACCCTATTCTTTACTCCACAAACGCAAGCGAATTTTTAAATTTTCAAACGATTTTTCTAACATGTCTGGTGTAATACAATTTTCCATATCGTTCCTAATGTTATTTTTTAGTTCTTCTAAGTTGTTAGGCTTAGGACATACTTCACATATACCCAGAGAAAAAACCTGGGACTATTAACTCAGGAGAAAAAAATGATTTAATGAATCTCGTGCCACCACTAAATAATGAGGTAGTCCGCCAGCTTGTTGAAAGTAAAAGATGTCTCTTAGCCCATCTTGAAGTAACTGTGGATAATAAAACTGTTCCAACATATCCGTTTAATTTGCATCTGTCACAGTTGGTTCCGTAAAGAAAAAAGGTCCATGGATTTTTTTCTGAGACAACGCACACCAAACATTAACTTTTGGAGTTCAAATTCTTTAAAAGTGGGTTCTGCAATTATGTTTGTTACATATTCCGCTAATATGAAACGTTGCTTCATGAGACATAATTAACAACGTATTAGGTTCATTTCTGAATAATCTTGTAAAGTTTCGCATACCATTAGTCGTTTTTCATAATCTGAGTCATAGAATTTTTTGTAGGTACGTCATTTTTGGAAATTTCTAAAATTCCAGAAATCTTTCTAATTGAAATTTTGCGATTGCCACTTTTTAATAATATTCATAGAAGGGGGATTTTTACCAAATTTTCTTCTAAATATTCTCCTTGTTCGAGTGGTAGATTTAGTTTCTGCTTACATTAATACTGTTTGAGCTTTTTCTGTGACTGACTAAATCATTTTTAAAGTAACTTAGCACATTAAATGACTTCCGTTTTTATGAATTGTCAAATTTTCTGATTTTGTTTTCATGTTCCATTGTCGGAGCAAGACGTGAATTATTTTACTACCTATATATCAAATTATGTTTAAATAAAGGAAAACCACAGTGTTACCTGAAAGCTCAAATATCTTTGTTGTTAAGAAAACAAAAGATACGAAACTATATATTTTTGAACAGAAGATGAATCCCTCTTTTGAATGTCATCGAAATATACAAGGCGTTGCATTTAAAACAGTAAATATTTTTTCGTTTTAATTTGACCAACATTAGTAAAACACCCTGTATTGATGGGATAAAATTTGAACAAACTTAAAAAAACTATTGGGTAAACGAATTCAATTAGTGAAAACTCCATCTCTTTTGGGCTATTAATAAGCTGTGCATTTACATTTAAACTCACTCTTATTTGCGACACCCTGTATTTTGCTAACGCGTTCTTATCGGGTATGTAGTACGTATTAATATTAAACATGTACAACTGTATCATAGTAAGGGTACCAAAAATATTATAGAAGTCTCGACTGATAAACCTAACATGTTTAAGGCAGAAGCTCAAGTAACAAGGATATGTTTAATGATAGTTTGTTATCAAGTAAATAATCAGTGGTAGGGTAGCAACGATTTAGTATTACATTATTGGAATACAAATCTTTACGAAACGTACGAAATAGGGTTCGAGCTAGTAATCCGAGTGAAGATGTGGATTGATATTAAGTGCATATATGCAGAGGAATACACGTTAGGTCCCTCATTAACGTATGTTCTTTTAATTAAATCTCACAATAAATTAATAAGCCTCACTAAATTGTTTACACTTGTCTCCTATTTAAGCAATGCTTTAAGTAATTTAAATTAGGCTTGTGGCGTGTCAAAAATAAACACAACTTAGAAAAGAAATCCAACAACAAGTAGATTGTAATTTCCTTTTTATTTTAAATCATTACTTTATCGTCGCTATTTGTTTATAGAAAATATTCGTCGCTACTCTCATCAGATTAGATACATTTTTAGTTTTGATAATACAATATTCAATTATTTTGTGCACATTCTTCTGTCAATAGATTTATTTAAAAAGAATTCATTTAGTTTATTTCAAGTATCACCTCATGTTCACAAGTCAAAGTAAATTAACTTAAAATATAAATAACGCTTTATTTGGGAAAAATGGTGTAAATTATGTATAAATAATATACGTTTTTCCCAAGTAAAGCGTTAATTATCTCAAATGGGGAAAATTTCAATTCTTGTATAAAAATATAGGCCACTAAATATACAGAAAGAGAAATCATTCGTTTTATAATTAATTTATCAGAAAATTATAATACTCTTGTAACCATACATTTTTGGTCCTTCACTGCCAGATCGTGCATACATTTATTAAGTAAAATTTCAGGACAATTTTAAAGTTATTAAGTTGTAAAACTTGGCAGATACTTGGTGTTATCGTGTACATTATTTGGCTGTTCGCGCCCTCTTGCAATTAATAGCACTTTTCGTTTCAGGTTTTTTGAACAGAGATAGCATCCAATAGAATGTCGACCACTTCCAACTTCGTTGTGAATTTGCCAGCACGGTAACATTCTAGGTACTCAGTGGCATTCGGGCTCTGACACCTTTTCATTTTCCGTTAATCCTCGTAACGTGTCGTGTTGAAAGAGTCCCCTCATGACGAAGTTAGCTCAGTTTTCTAACAAAGTTTAGGTTTTGGTTACGCCGTTGTCGTATATTTTTGTTTTTCTCTTTCTCATATAAAACTGTTATTGGTTTTGTAATCACCAAATCCAACGTAGCCTCTATCAAACAGTTATCAATCCCTCGCATCGAATTCTGTGCAGGCGCTTTGCTCGTCAAGTTGGTCAAATAAGCATGCGATACTTTTCGAAATTTCGTTGATATCGACATGTTTACGCTTTGACCGATTCAACCATCGCACTTCCTTAGATTAGCTCGCTACCTCGACAATGGAAAGTAATTGTTAGTGACCGCATCGCTTACATCCATAAGCGTATCCCTCCTGATTGTTGGCATCATGTACCGTCGCAGCAAAATCCCGCTAACCCTGATTGTCGTGGTTCATTTCCAAGTCCGACCCAGTCCCATAATCTTTCGTCATTGCTTAAGATGCAAGCTATCATAGCATACAAATTTCGCGTTCGTTGTAACAATGAGAATATTGACCATAAGTGCATAGGTCTCTTGTCAATCCGTGAAATCCAGGGATTTGTTGTTTATCGCTAAAATAGTACTTCGTGTCAACCCCTACCGAGATGGTGGTCGTGATAGTTCAGAAAATTTGTCGTTACCTTGTGAATCTAAACATCCCAAGTTCATAAGAAAAACTTTCATACTGATATTCTACGATATTTTTTATACAACAGAACTTTTGGGTTACTTCTGCTCGTCTTTCCATTCGTCGCTATGTACCCAAATGCAATCTTTGTTTTCGGGTGAGTTCCACCGCTTATTGTCCCTCTACAGGAAATTTGCTTTTTCTTCTAGTAAGATAGATGAAACTTTTTAGTGTCGTTGGTTGTAACTTTTCCACACCTCTCATCATAACGTCCGTTAGGATTCGTAGTCATAAGTTCTAAAGCTAATCTTTGCTTTTTCGTTTGTTTTTCCACTAAAGCAGTGTTTGATTACTTGGCAGTTATCGCAGAAATTGAATTTATACTTGAATCAAAGATAATTAGTAGCGATCCTAATGACCTCAGTAACCTAACTTCTGGTAACTTTTTAATCTTTTATCTTACCGACTCCTCCTTACCTTTCATACCAATCATACTGATTGTGCTGGAGGAATTAGTACTTACGTAATCTCTAGCAAGAAAACCACTGGGCTACAGACAAACAATTCAGACTTACAAATGTAGGAACTCTAATCCTAGTTAAACATACAACCACACCCCCTTATAGCGACACTTCGTAAGAACCATCCTGTATAGTGTATATAGCATAATTTAAACCAAAGCGCATTATACCCTTTAACCCTTTGTTTAGTTTGCCATCAACTTGCGCATCGACAATACATTCTTAAGTTAACATTCGTTCATTGTAGAACGATGTAATTGAATTGTATCGCTTCGATTTTGGGAATGCATAAAGCAATAATATAATGTATTCGCATTTCGCCCTGTTAAAATTCTTAAACCCGTCAGTGTCGTCACCATAATGTATTAATCGCAATTTAAATCAAGTTCGAATCGCAACAATGGAAACTTGCTATATACAAAACTTAGATAAAAAAGAAGCCCACACGAATAAAATGTAAGTGTCTTTTTTATTTTAAATCAAAAAATGAGATGCATGTTTGGTTTTGTTAAAACAAAATTTAATTAGTTTGCACATATTCTGTTAATAGATTTATTTTAAGAGAATGGTTTTAGTTATGAACTTTCACCATTATTACACATCTTAAAATACTTATCTTTTTGATTTTTTTTATGGTGTATTTTTATATTTAAGTTATACAATCTAAACGTTTTGATAACACTTACAGTTATCTTCGCCAATAGTAATACTATCTTTCAAAATTGTTAAAGATGTTGAAACAATTTTGTGAAAATTGAAAACGCAAACATAAGCCTTCTATTAATATAACAGTTTGATAAACGTATAAAGCCAACCCTGGAATACAATTTTAGTGAAGAATAACTAAATCATTAATAAATTAAATATTGTTAAACTGCCTTGCAGATGACAAATCAGAACACCAGATAACGGTCGAAGGCTACAAGTGAAAACAAAGAACAAGTTTAATAAAATTTAATCGAGTTATAATGTAAGTGAAAAGTTGTGAAAAACTTTAATCTGAAATTGATAAAAGCATTCACAAATAGAAACTTAACATAAATTAAAATAATCCAGTTAAATCTAACAAAGAAATACCTTTGTCAATAAATGTAAGTGTTATTTAATAATAAAAACACAATGTAGTACGTTTTATATAATTTTTGTTTTAATTTTAATTTCAATTACTTATTTTAAATTATAGTGCAGTGATAATTTAACACATAATTTGTAAAGCATTTACTTCAAAAAATTGGAGTAATTAAATCTTTAGTGGATCGAGCAAAACTAGTGATCGTGAATTTTTGAAAGATGAATATAAATATTTAACAAAACCCTTTCAAGCTAAAGGTTATTCACTTACTGCTAGACATAACCATAAAGAAAAAACAGTTCTTAATGTTAGTACTGCTTTTCTTCCTTTTATAACTAATGTTACAGATAGAATTGAAAAAATCCTAATTAATCATGTTATTGGGACTGTTTTTAAATCTACAAGAAAAATCACAGAACATTTAAGGTCACCTAAAAATGTTTCTAAACCCATTATCATCTTATAGAGTGTATAAGTGAATTTGTTCATGTGGAAAAGTATACATTAAAACCACAAAACGTAGCTTTGCTGCAAGACGTAAAGAATATATAAAATTTTGTAGATTAGGTCAACTAGGAAAGTCTGCGGTAGCTGGCCATGCTTTAAATAAGTTAAATCATGACATTCAATTTGATAATACGGAAATATTGTCAAGACAAACTCATTATTAGCTTCGTTTACAACGTGAAGTTATTGAGATATAAAAACATCCTAATAACTTCAATAGGCAAGAAGAAAATTTTCGCTTAAATAGGTTTTGGTATCTTGTAATTAAAAAAAGGCACAATGGTACGTCTTAATTTTAATTTTAGCTTTTGGTACGTTTAGGTTTTTGCTGGTTTTTTTTCTAGACCTTGAAGTAAATGCTTTACCAATTACATGTTAAATTACCACAGCACTATAATTTAACATGCGTAGTTGAAACTAAAATTAAAATTTAAAATGATATTAAACGTGCTACATTGTATTTTCATTGTTAAATAATACTTGCATTTATTGACAAAGCTATTTCTTTGTTAGATTTGACTGGACTATTTTAATTCATGCCAAGTTTCTATTTGTGAATGCTTTTATCACTTTCAAATTAAAGTTTTTCACAATTTTACACTTACATCATAACTTGATTAAATTGGTTCTTTCGGTATGACATTTTTCACTGTTAGCCTTCGACCGTTAGAGGGTTTCTAAAATTGTATTCCATAGTTGACATTATACGTTTTTCAAACTGTTATATTAACAAAAGGCTTATGTTTGCGTTTTCAATTTTTCAAATTTCATAAAATTGTTTCAACATCTTAACAATTTTGAAAGATAGTATTACTACTGACGAAGATAACTGTAAGTGTTATTGAAACATTTAGATTGTATAACTTAAATATAAAAATACACCATTTTAAAATGCATTTAGTTTATTTCAAGTAGCTGTAGTTAACTAACCAAAAAAATTTAATTTAAAATACACTGTTAACTAAATAAACAAAAAAAATTAATCGTTTCATAATTAATCAGCAAAAAATTCGAAATTGAATTGGAGCCCGGGAATATCCGCTTTGAGGTGTCCTGATTCCAAGAAAAGGGAAAAATATATGTGCGTGCGGGTGAGAACGCTTGTGTGTGGATCTACGTTAGTATCCATGATAACTATAGATTCATACGACATACGTCCTTGGAATTTCGTATCTAAGCTTGTTTTCATTTCTTCTGACCTGATTAGATTTTTAGAGAAATCCAGCTGCGGAGAGTGAGGGTTTATTAGCCGCAATTTTACCAAATATTTCTAACAGATGTATCTTTCAAGGATGTAAAAAGACTAATGTATAGACGCGTAATTGACGGCAATAAATTTCTTAAGGTGTAATTTAAGTATTCGTTAATTTTTTCAATATTTGAATAACTTTGTAGAAAAAAACTGTTGGCATATCTTTTTAAAGATAAACTTTACACAAGTTTTCCTTGCATTTAAATTTCTTGATAAAAAACCAAACAAGACTTAAAAATGAAGATTTAAAAAGTATAAACTGTATTTATATTTTTTACACACGGTCGGCTTTGAAAATTTTTTCCAAGTTGGCAATTAAATCTAAATGTCTGTTAACGTTTATCTGACAAGAAGGTTTAAACGTCTATTTGATGTATATTGTTTATTACATATTTAGCTTTGAACTTATTCGTTCATAACAAAAACTTATAATAATTTATATTGTTTATTGTTTCTACGACGTTGCCTATTTTGATTATGGACGTATTACTAGAGATTGAACATTTCTCCTAAATCAAGTATGTTCATGAAAATGTAAACTTTCACCGTTATTATACATATTTAAAATACTTAGCTTGTTGGCGTGTTTTCCTGAAAAAAAGTCGTCAGCATTTTGAAAACAATCTAGACCATTTTCGACTTGATGTCATTATCGTTATTGAAAACATCGAAGAAACCTTTATTAAAGATAATTAAATTTTGGATATGTACTTTTAACTGCCACGGAAAACAAGTGTACATCTCACGCGGCTATGTATTTGTCGCTGTGTTCTTATATGGGCTTTACTTTCTTGGTGGCTTGGTAAACCCATTCGTGTATTTAGCCTAAGTAATTGAAATTCTGGGTTCAGGCAAAATGTATCTTGAAAAAAAAGTATAAGATTTTTATGGAGGAACTACGTTTGTTTATTTTATTGAATACATTGTAAACAAGTGTTTATAGGGTATTTGGAAAAATACAAAAGTGTGTTTTTGTTCAAATCATACCTTAAAAATGAACTATATGTAATATAGCTATATTTTAGATCATGAACATCGCTATACAATAGAATTTATAGCACTGAATACATTTGTAGCGTGAGAATTTAGTTTTCGTCTATGCTTTCTGTCGACTTTTGCAGAATTTTTGGCACTGCAACAGGAACATCTTCTTTGCGCTCAGATTTGCACTTCTTGCAAATGATGACCCGCATCTAGCAGCTCCCGTCGAATTGAAGAAGGCCGATCTTGTGTAGGAATTTTGGAAAGGTCGATTTTATTTATCTATAAATCCTTTACACTTACTATAACCGACGATTGAAGATGGTTTTTGAACTACGCCTCCTCTCTGGTTAACGTCTACCATTTCAGCAGTATGTTTTGTACTCAACATGAGGACATCACGCTTGTCCTTAACAATGTCTCCTTATTTAATGTAGCACCAGTCACTTCATTCGATTCAGTTTTATATATATATATATATATATATATATATATATATATATATATATATATATATATTATATATACTCTTTGCTAATACAACGTTACACGAGCATTAGAGCTCATGCATTGGCCACATCGGATTTTTGTAATATCAGTTTGGTTGGTATATTTAAGCGTAGCATTTTTACAAGTTTTTAATATGCCGATAACGCTAAGCCACACCTCGGCCGTAATTCCGCTCATACCCGCAAAACTATCGTTTCGTAACGTGTGATACATAATTTATTTTGTATAAAAACTATAAAAAATAGTGATTTTTGCATTTTAGCATATTATGGCAGGGTGATACAGATGATTTTTTGTGTCGACGTCAACAATTGTTATTAAAATCAATAAACAAAATTGTTGTACTTTTTAAAATTACATACCTGTTGAAATTAAGTTGGCAATACTGACGACTGACAGTAACCAATATAAAAAATACAATACACCTCATTAGTGTGACGTCAAAATTGTTTGTGAAATTTAAAATTTTGGACAATTCATATTTTGACGTCTAGAAATTGTCCCTTATCGCCACGTTGTTAAGGTTTATAATAAAATGGTCCAAATTTGCGACATATTTGTTACGTTATTATAACGAAGTAAGTGACGAGAGGTCTTGAAATGTTAACCATGAAGCTTCTATTTGTGTCTTATAAAAAAATTTCCACGTAAAAAGGTCCACAATTGTTTTTATTTCGAATTGACGATGAGGATGCAAACCACGAAAAGTCAACTTAGTTACGCCATACGTCGTTTTGTTATGATTACCACATAACCTCCAATATTACTTATTCTCAACTCGATCATATATCATAATTAAAGAACATGAATATTATCATCAGATACAGGGTCAGTCACATATTTAAAAAAAGAAAAATGTTATTTAGCTTTGTTTACCCAAATTGATTTTTTATTAATTGAAATTATGAAAGATGAAGAGCAACATGTTCTTTTTGTACAGTTTTTATTTAAATAAGTACACTCCTTATTTATTGTCGTAATACAAGCACTTACTATGTATTAAAATTATATTGATTTACATGAAACACATGCTGATATTGTTAAGTAATAGGAATAGCAGAATTTCAGGAAAATGTTTATACATATTTTTAAATGTTTCTTATTTGTTTAAAATACATATTCTATTGTACTGTATGAATGCATTTTTTTAGTCATATACTGACTTCCATAAAAATTACAACACCTAGAATTTATTGAACGATTTTATTAAAATTTTCGTCAACGATGTCTTTCATTAGAACAAACAAACGATTAAAATTTGAAACCAAAAGAACAAAAACTAAAAATGCTTTTTTCAATAATGAGTTGCAGCGCCACGATTTGTAATGCACTCATTTAGACGGCGTGGCATGCCATCAATCAAGTGATCTATAGCCTGTGGTATATCAACCCAAGCTTCTTGAATTCGTAGCCGGAGATCGTGCAAGTTATCTGGAGGGTGTGGTAAATTTTCCAGTCGCCTACCGACCTCATCCCATATATATTCAATGGGCGACGAATCAGGCGACCGAGCAGGCCATGGGAGGACGGCAATGTTAGCTTCTTCCAAAAACGTGTTGTAGTCCTTGCCGTATGAGGGCGCGCATTATCCTGTTTGAAAATAGGATTTTCCAGCCCCAGAAGATATGGAAGCGCGACGGGTTCTAGCACATTGGCAATACAACCAGTGACGTTTAGGTTGCCAACCATGAAGACCAAGGGTGATGTGCTACCGTAACATATTGCACCCCACATCATCACTCCTTGTGTGAGGGGTGTGTTGCGTTCCACAAAAAATGTTGGATTTTTACGTTCTCCACGAATACGTCTGACCCTCCTACGACCATCGTGGGCCCACAAGCAAAATCGGGACTCGTCACTAAACAATTCGATGCCATTCTTGCGCCCAATTCGCTCTTTAGTTGCTCCATTCTAGCTTGCGTAGATGGTGAAGTGGTGTAAGAGGAAGACATAAAAATGGACGATATGAACACAGCCCATAAGATTATCCGGGGATAAACAGGTGACATTGACATTGTGGGTCCTATACCTCTCATCCAATCATTTGAAATCGATCGAGTTGTTGAAAATCTGTCTCTTGTGGCCAAAAGTCTTAAGCGACGTTATTCGCGATCTGTAGTCCTGTGGGGACGTCCAGATACAGGGCGACGTTGTTGCACCCCTTCCTTGGACCATTTGGACCAACATCTCAATACCGTTGTAACATTTCGGTTTACACGACGAGCAATTTCTCTTAGTGAAAGTCCGGCCTCTCTCATCCCAATAATATGGCCATGTTCAAAATCGTCAATTGGGAAAAATGTTGATGTTGACGTACTTTTGGCATTGTTGCCAAGTTCAGAACGAAATTGTGAAAAAACAATGTGCAAAATTGACAGTTAATTACACATTGATTGGTTTATTTCTTCAAAATTATTGTTACTAAGTGGAAAGGAAAAAAATTACTAGATAGATTTTATTCAAATTTTAATCGTTTGTTTGCTCTAATGAAAGACATCGCTGACGAAAATTTAAATAAAATCGTTCAAAAAATTCTAGGTGATGCAATTTTTATGGAAGTCAGTTTATAAATCCTTGACCTCCTTAATTAACGGGTAATTAAAATTAGATAATGTTCCACAGACCTGGAAGATTTTAGATGCATTAGGTCTAAGTGGTGCTGTAATGCAATTTAATATTTGTAATATTTTCATTCTTCTATTTGTTCGTTCAACATGAATTCTAGCTTTTCCTATGGCTGTGGTTTGTTGGATTTCTAATGGTGTAAATTGAGCATCAGTTAAAAACGGTGGAATATTTAAAGAAACACCTGATGGTAAAATATCTTGGATTAAAAATCAATTATGTGCTAACAAGAGATCGCCTCTCTACAATAACAAAACACCACAATTTTGAACAATTTTTTTATCAGAAGTACTGCCTACATACAATTCACTAATGAAAGTAATTGTTCCATTTGGGGCAACCCCTATTAAACGTTTTAACGTAGTTCGATGTTTGTAATTGCTATAAGTTAGCTTTTGCTTCTTCAATTCGTGTGGAATTGCAGTT
This sequence comes from Vesta saturnalis, assembly GCA_036346205.1. NCBI lineage: Eukaryota > Metazoa > Arthropoda > Insecta > Coleoptera > Lampyridae > Vesta > Vesta saturnalis. The sequence goes on from JARFJB010001443.1 coordinate 670,876, forward strand.
TGTATTTCGGTACAACCAACAATCTGCAGTTTGTGAAATTAACAAATGCAGAACATTATTTTTGACTAATTTTTCAAATAATGCACAATGCACCACATTAAGCCAGATATAAATGACATTAGTTACAGTAGCTGCACTGCAATTAAACCTTATTGCCAAGTCTTCAAGTAACAAGTTGAGTCTTAGTTTCATTTTAATGTCATCAATACTTGATCACGCTTACTGATTTTGTCCACTGTCCATCCATTGGAATAATTGATCTTGACTTTATTTAGATAATTGAACACCACTTCAAAAATTTCACCACCGGGAAACCCAGTGTACATCGATATAAGAGAATCGTTATTCAATAACTTTTCATATGATACAGATTCTAGTTTTTTTTTGCAATGTGTTAACATCTTTTAAAAGGTTTTCGGATTAAGTTAACACTGAGGACGTTGATGGTTGATTTAATTCAATTGTAGACTTTGTTACACGTCCAAACCGCACTAGGCGTCGTGCAGGCTTACCAAAGTAAGAGAGTTGCCAAGCTAGCTACAGTGGAAATGTGCAGGGTCGATATAAGGAGCAAAGCTCAGTAGGGGAAAAATTGGCCTCAGGCGCCACCACAATCTTAATTTTTGTTGAAGTAAATAGTCAGCAGAGATGTTAAATTAATCCGACTGTGGAAGACAGGATTGCAGCCTACTCAGTAAAACCATTCACCACTTAAATTCACCCACACTTGAAAAGAAATTGATCCAAAAGCTTAAGAAAGTTTTGAAATACACGGGTCGTCGTAAACTTATTGAACACACCCCGTACATATGAACATTCCGAGTCATAAAACGTTAATTTGAATACTTTTTAAGTATTCCTCGTATACCTATAAATTTATATTTCTAACTGTTATAAAATTTTTGAAATAAATAAACAACCCCAATTTAGAAAAGGATCAAAATAGTAAAAAAAAAGAAATTGGTTTAATAATTTTTATCTCAACAAAACATTCGTTAGTTGCTGAAAAATTTAAAAATAGAAGGGTCAGTGCTTTCATCACAAATAATATCTTTATATTTTATTAATTTAAATTTTAATACTTCAAATCTCTAATTTATGCTTGATAAAAATATTCTATCAGTAGTGTTCGGTATCTGATTGACTGTAAAATCATTCAAAATAGTTAAAATAAAATTTTGTAATCGATTTGGCTCATTACGCAATTTCAAATCGATCATAAAACTCAAAATAAACAAAGATTAATTTCAATTATCAATATATGTGACCCGTTAGGTAATTGATAGGTTCTAAAAATTTATCTCAGCTAACACAAATAAACAACAAAGTAAATTAAATACTGGATATATATTGACAAATTTGCAATTGTAAATATGTACACATACGTGCCTTCAAAATTCACTTATTATCTATTAAAAATTCCCCAAAGATCTTAATACTAAACTCATTAAAATAGATAAAGTTCGATTAGTAAAATGAACAATGATTAACCCAACAAGCAAAAATTAACCCAAAAGATAATCGTACTTGCATCTGAAACTAGTTCTTACACATTACGTTAATTAATCCTTTATCCGAGATATAGTGAAGTCCATATGGTCTGTTTCTAGTAATCCTTTTTAAATTTGCAAATGCACTATGCACAACACAGAATGCATTCGGCCGTAACACTCGCGGGCGCAGGAGTGCCTGTCGTTCACTCGCGTATTTCTCATCTGGGCTCTTCGCCTTAACATATCACATGTTATGCTTTAATGTTTGCCCTTCAAAACATTTAACACAGTGAATAATGTTTACTTCCACTTAAATATATTAAAAATCTTATTTGCTTTGTACAATTGGTTTGATGTTATTGTCGATTGTACACATCTACTTCATTCAATGTCGATGATGATCACCAACGTCTTAACTAAATTTACAAACTTTTAGTTCGGTTACTTAAAGGGCTACTTTAGGCTTTCTTTTTATTATTATCGTCGCACGCTCTACTACTGAACACTATCAACAAAATATTTGCTGTGTTATTTTCAAATCTGCTTTCGCACTTTTTTTTAATTTCCCGAGGAAAATCACTATTTTCTTCAACTCACAATAAAACTATTTATTTATAAATGTCTATATATGGTTTATCACCTTATGGGTTATCGCAGCCGCTATATATGCGCTGCTACTAAACTACAACTTTCACAAATAAAATCCAACACTAACCATTCTAATGGTCCCTTCAAAAACAACGCGCGCGATCTTTACTTAAGCTGTCACCGAACGATTCTAACTAAACCCCCTATCCCTTCAATTGGACTCTCTTATATACCCTTCTGCCAGCCATATTATCAAAACGTCACAATATATTCGCGCCAACAATCACAATCGAGATCTCTCACGTTTTTTTCGTGCAAACTCACCACATTTATTACATTTAAAATACATTCCATACTTTTATCAAAATACTGCATATACACGATGCGTCAAAATAACCTTACAGCTTATGGCTAACAGAGTTTTAATTTTCTTTACTAAAACACACAAACAATAAATAAATGAGTTCTATATTTCTACTATATTATTTAACTAGACATCTTCGGACGTTTTCGTATTACAATAGTTGGAGATGTAAAAACTGTATTAATATTACGTTGGGATAACGTTGGCAGGTTTTCTTTGTTTCCATCCACAAAGTGACAAGCTCAAACTAAAGAAAACTTATTTGGTGTCGCATCAGCCCTCTTGTTAATAAGCAACTTAAAAAATTATCTAGCTTTTGGAAATAATTACTCACCTTTGTAAGCCACTTTTCTTAAAATAATTAAAATTGTTTATTTCAAGTTGCCTCGGTCTAGTTCAGTCGGTTCTCGTACTAGCAAGAAAAGGAATGGGTTCGTTTCGGTAGCTAGTTTTGATTCAACACTGTTCACAGTGAATGATTAGAATATAAGGTTTTGATACTTATATTGATCTATTTTCTATATAACTAAATATTTGAGCATAAATTACTAATAAAATAAAAACAAAATATGTACAATAAATAAAGTATGCAATTCTATCCCTGGACTCCCGGTCTGGATGGACGGCCCTGGGCGGCATGTGGTCGTCTACTGGATCCTGAGACGTTTCTGTGCGAATTAGAATTAATATTACCTTTACCTGTTTATCAGGCACTCGCATTATAACAAAAAATCCTAACAAAAATGATTTTTTAAAATTATTTAAAAACTCTTAGGCCGGCCCTGTAAACAGTGGCAACTAGGAAGTCTACTTACAGTGCTAACGGGATCGCACGATTACGTAACGGGGCAACGTTCGCGCTTGCGTCTGTGAGAAGGTCAGTTTCGAAAAATCAATACTTTAAAGTAACATTGGTGCGCATAACTATTCTCACATGTGAGTTGGCTTTCAAACAGAATAAATGGTTGCATTTACTTGGAATTTCTATTAAATGAATTTTTATATTTGTACAATATAAAAAATTTAACTGTTACAGTTTATGATGAATTAAATAAACATACAGGCGTGCCGGGTGCTGGTTGATTAATTACGGAAGTATTTACCCTAATTATTAGAGAATAATAAATTTAAAATTGGATGTTAACTAAAGTACGATAGGAAAATGTTTTCTGCATTAATTCGGTTTCGCGTTTAATACGTAAACTTTTCTATTCACACGAGATTTATGCTAATTGTTTAACAGAAAAGTAACCAAGATTATTATTTAGACGAGATTTTAGCACTACGGTACCGGAAGTAAACAATTACTTCAATTGTTTGGAATGAAATAAACTAATGTTTCTTACTTACACGATTATCCTCCGTATTAAAATGAAAGAATTTAAACGTACAACGTTCGTAATTGATGATGATGCTGGTAAGGTGTTCAAACCTTCGGGAACGAATTAGTTTGTTGTTTCATTTGTTGTTTTCAGGTGTGGAAAACTAACTCGCGGTACAGGTACGTGCTTCTTACCTGCCATTAACTATGCAACTAACGGACGGGGACGCGCAACGTTTTTCCTATAGATGGAGGACCGCTCGAGTGATCTCTAAACGGCGCCTGGTACTGATGTTATCTGCAGGTTGCGGGCGCTGTTTGTTTTTATTGCTTGTTTTGCCTCGTATTAAGCGTATTTGTGTTAGTAAGTGTAATATATCTTTGGCGAAGGACCCTTTATAAGAATCTGGGACTAATCCGTTGTGTGCTGTATAATTAAGGTGACGACCTTTCTTCCCAACGGAGTAAGTGCAAGATGACTATGGGCGTCTGAGCCCGACGTAACACCGTCCTTTCTGCGTATCGTGTAATATTGTGCAATAAAACTTACGTGTTTTTACCATTAGAGTACATCAACCAGTAGCTTGATGATATGGAGATGCTTCTCAGGCGGTGTTATCGAGGTGACTCGACCAAAAGATGAATATTCTGACAAACGCGGCGGTCTACAAATCGGCGGAACTAAATAACGCGATTAAGAGCGGCAGGCGCGCGGTCGGGTTTCTGTATTCTCCGGTAGCGCGTCGCGGTTTTTATGGAGAATCCGCGGTGGGTGGGTCCAGATTGGTTAAAAGTCCGGAGGGGGCTCTGACGTAGAAAAACTTTCGATTTTTTTGAAATTAACGTCGGAGGGGGTTATAACATTAATTATTTGTTGATTTCTGTGAAATTTGATTAACACGGGATAGTTAGCAAATAATTAATGATACGAAAATTTAGTAAAGGATGCTGGGTCTTTACACCTTATTAGCTTCAACCATTTCTCTTTCAGTACAGAATCCGTGGGAAAGGAAAACATCATACATCCACTGTTACATCGGTGGTTACAATCAGGTGCAAAATACAAACCCATTGCAGGTAATCAAAATGATGTGTAAAATTAGTATAAAGAACGGTAGAGGTATGCAAAATGAAATGGAACGCTACGGTATAAGAATGGTTTAATTGACTAAATTAGCTACTTAATAGGATTACTTATAAGTAAGACTTAAAGGGCAAATAGGTAAGGTTAATATACAATTACTTCAACTACTTGATTCCCCGTTATACTTGATTTACCCCTTTGAATCTCCCGCTCTATTGGGAATTTTTTGTTATTGTGTTGACAACATTGGCTCGCAAAGATGCCAAATCGGGCATTTGTAAATAAACCTGCAAGAAGTTGACATCTTCCAAGTTAACACAATTTTCAGCTTTTTAACACATTTTCTGTCGTTTTTTGGCAAGTAAATATTACATAATACTTAGTAATAGCTACAAGGAACATAAAATAAGTTATTACATAAGGTATATGTATATTTAAGCTTGCTTTATGTGAAAGAGCCGGTTCTCTACGATCATGAATTTAGACGCTGGACGCTACTTTTGCAAAATTGACCTACCTGGGACACATGCCGGGTATACTTGATTAGGAAATCATGTATCCCCAATGGCGGGATGCAGGTAAAGTAGCTAACTATTTTTGTTCTGTTTGATTTTAGATAAGTACCTACTTAAGATGCCTTATTTTTATAAGAGGAAGCCAGGAGCGACAGCCAGACGTAAAAGACCAGAACCTTCAGCATATCCCAGAGCATGACCATAATTTGCCGAGTGGAAGACATTCAAGCAGCGGGGGACCGTTTAAGACGCCGACAAAGAATCCGAAAGATGTCCAATATTTTTCTCCAGAGGGTGTTCTTCCGCTACCAAAGGCTGGACCCCGGAAGGAAAGCAATCGCGGTCGGAAGAGAGGACGTTGTCGCGTTTTGACAGATACCCCCGAGAAAAATGAAATTCAGGCCGAACAGAACGCACGGTAAGATGTTTAATGAGAGTTAATTGTTAGATTGTTAAATTGTTGCACTGCCTGCTTCTCGCTCTTGAAATCAAACAATTTAACAAAGACGACGAATCGATATCAGGGCGGCACCTCTAGTCAAAATCCTATTCTGAAGGCAGCCAAGAAAGCAAAAATTGCCGATAGTTCTGGCTCCGAAAAGGATTGGTCCGAAAGTGGTAACAGTTTGGACGATGTCAGCACCGAGAGAGAAGAAGATGAATTTGAAGATCAAGAAATTTCTTTAGAAGAAGAATGCAATTTCATTGCTGATGACTTTGCATTGGTTGATTTTCAAACGAAGGCATACTACATCAGGATTGTCAAACAATTTGAGGAGACTGATGTGTTAGTTAGATTTATAAGGGAAGGCAAAGTTAGTTTCATTTTGCCTGTACAGGACGATGAGAAATACGTGGAAAAATGCCGAATTAAGAATGTGTTACCACGACCAACAGTTAGGCGTGGTTTTCATTCATTTGCTGTAGATTTTGGAAAATTAAAGGTCTTTTAAATTATACTTAATTATGTTCTCAACTCTTTCATTCCTGATGATTTCCCCTATGACCCCGTCAGGGATCATGTATGCCAGCCATTGAGATCAAGTATCCCAATGCCCGGCATACTTGATCCCAGTTGTCGACATCTGGATTAATTAATATTTTCAAGAATGTTCAACTTGGTATTAAATAAAAAGCTGCGTTAAGTGCGCAAATGATGCAGCTAACTTACAATATTATTACAGATTCGATAACTCTTAAAACGTCAATAAAAAAAATTAAAACGTGAAAAAGGGATCAAGTATGTCTGATCTCCGCTACCTACTAAAAACTACTACTAACCTAATACGTTAGTTTACAACAATAAACAATAAAACGAACATTAACCCTTCAGTGGTCGCGCGGGATACAACTGTATCCCTGTGATGTTTAATTGCATACTGCGCATGTCATGGTTTAGTAAATTGCTTCATGCTTTCAGTACCTCTCTAAACATCTATTTAGAGTGACGTGTGAGACTTGTTAATTTGTTGTGTGCTGTTATTAGTAAATTATACGTCGTTATTTAGTTTGGGATACAAGCGTATCCCCCGCGATCGTTGCTGTTTCAACTTTTACTTGAGTTATATTCAATATTTTGGTTTTACGTTAAAATTGAGCGAATCACGTTATATGTACACATTGCAGACGATATAATGAATAGAACTAGCAAAGATAGCAGTCAGTGGCTAAAATGGCTAGATGAAATTGAAGGCAACGATAATGATAACGAATTGTATGGCATTGAGGATGAATCCGAAGATGAAGGTGATTTTCTAGAAACTGTACACACTGACACAGATTCTGAACAAGAAGCCGACGCGGGTGAACGTATTTCTCAATTGAGTAGTGACGATCATGGTGTTCCTTATTACATAGGCAAAGATGGTATTACAAAATGGAAAAAATGAATTCGCGCAACACACGCACAAGAGCGCATAATATTTTTCTACGTAAGCCTGACCCAGTAGATGAAGAAAAACATGTTACAGATGTGCTAGACGCGTTTAGTTACTTCATAAATTCAGAAATCGTCTATATAATAATAAATTCCAAATATATATATATATATATATATATATATATATATATATATATATATATATATTAATTTTCAGGTTTTCGCGAGTGCTGGATTTGAAGTTGATGTTCTTCCGGGCTTGGTCTCGCGTCGATTCTCCTCCATGGTTCTTAAAGAACTCCTGGTAACTCGAACTGAACTGTTCAGTTCGAGTTACCAGGAGCAGAACACGAAGACTTGAAAATGGCAGATGAGATTATGCCGAAACGTCGTCATTTCAACATCGGTTCTTTTAAGAACCATGGAGGAGAATCTACGCGAGACCAAGCCCGAAGAACATCAACTTTATATATATATATATATATATATATATATATATATATATATATATATATATATATATATATATATATATATATATATAAATCGTCACAAATCGAATTTCTCACGAGAAAAAGATGCAAAACTTACAGCTGCTTGCGAAATTAGATCGTTATTTGGAATTTTGTATCTTGCTGGGGTGTATAAATCAGGAAGAAAAAATGTTGCAGACCTATGGAATTCAAATGGTACCGGTATTGAAGCAATTTATTCTACGATGTCTTATGACCGGTTTCAGTTTCTTTTGCGTTATCTAAGATTCGACAATATCAATGATAGGATTATTCGCCGTGATACTGATAAACTGGCTGCAATATGGCTAGTATTTGAAATTTTCGTCACTAACTGCAAACAATCATATATTCTCGGACCATTTCTGACAATTGACGAGCAACTCGTAGCTTTTTGTGGAAGGTGCCCATTCAGGCAGTATATTCCTGCAAAACCTGCCAAGTATGGTATTAAGGTTTTTGCACTAGTCGACATAGAAAACATGTTTACTGTGAATCTTGAAATATATTGTGGAATCCAACCTGCAGGGCCCTACGAAATAAATAATAGTGCCGCCGAAGTTGTAAAAAGACTATGTACTGTAGTGAAGGGAACAAATCGGATTATTACTATGGACAATTGGTTTTCCAGTATTGAATTATTGGACACCTATAAATTAACAATGATAGGTACCCTAAAAAAAATAAACGCGAGATACCTCCTGAAATGGTAAATACTAAGTTAAGACCTATCCGTAGTAGTCAATTAGCATTTCAAGATAAATGCACATTAGTATCATTTGTGCCGAAAAAAAATAAAAACGTTTTGGTTTTATCCACAATGTTCCATGATGATGAAGTCGCCGAAAACACTAAGAAACCTGCTATGATTTTGGAGTACAACGATACAAAATTTGGTGTGGACGTGGTTGATCAGATGTGCTCGAATTACAACGTGTCAAGAAACAGTCGGAGATGGCATTTGACCATATTTTTCAATTTAATGAATATAGCTGCATTAAATATACTACAGCTATTACTGGCAAATAAACAGAACGGAAAGATGGTACGTCGACATTTTCTTCTATTCTCCTTCAATGGTGTTAATGCGGCCACAAATGACAAAAAGGGTATATGCTCAAAATTTGCCAAAGAATATTAGACAGAAATGTTGAATACTGCTTGACATTCAAATTCCGAGCGCATCTTCAACAAACGAAGCCGTTCCTCCAACAAAAAACTTAAAAACTGGAAATGGTCGATGTTATATCTGCCCCAGGAATAGGAATAAAAGAACATGAATGTTCTGCGATGTTTGTAATAAATGGATTTGTAGGGATCATCATCAGAAAATTGCATACATATGCCTAAATTGTTCGAATGACGAAAATGGCCCATTAGATAACATTTAAGTTTTATTTTTATATTTATGTTTATTATTTAGGAATATTTAGATTTTAGTTTTATTATTATGTTACTTCCGAAAAAATATACTTAAATCATTTTTTAAACCTTTTAATTTCTTTAAAATTAATATTTGGTATTAAAAATGTATATAAAATGCATGGGATACAACTGTATCCCACGCGATTGCTTACGTAACAAACTTCTGCGCGACCACTGAAGGGTTAATAAAAGGCAAAGACTTAGGAAATATGGTAACGAACAAAGGAATAACGAGAGCGAGTTGAGAATAAGTAATATTGAAGGTTATGTAGTAATCACAGCAAAGTGACGTATTGCGTAATTAAGTTGACTTTTCGTAGTTTTCGAATCCTCGTCGTTAATTCGAAATAAAACACGTACACGGTAAAGCGATTAGGCTTTGTGTTATGCCAAATGTTCGATTATGTCGAATATTCTATCAATCTGTCACTACAGCGAATACCAACTGTAATTTAGTATTATTTTTGCCGGAAAACACATTTGCGGTCTGCATATGCCCTACTAGAGAACGAAGGCACAAATTATTGTTAATAAGACACAAAGTAGGTACTTTTAACAATTTAAACAATTATAAACTGTAGGTAGATGGAAATCTGTTTAATTTTAGTAAACAAGAAATGATAAATCTGTATGTTGTTAAATCAATAAAAAAATTGTTGTAGTTGGCATAAAAAAGAAAGATAATAAAAAAATGCGTCGTATCATATGTTGAATGGCTGGCGTCGAGACGCGTAGCGCAAGGCTGCGGTAATCGATCAGCTTCTGCATCCCGTGATGCTGCAAGGCCCCGCCCGGAACTTATCATTCTAGTTTCAACACCAACATTTGTTATGTTGTGAATGAAAAGGTTTCTATTAAAAATTGTTGGAGAGTAATCGATGCAATCAGGCTTAAAGTACGAACTTCCCATTTTAATTACTGAAACGAATGTAGCTCCCACTAAATTATAAAGCTAGGTTCATCCAATCTAGATTTAACAAAAGACACCTATTGAATTGTTGAATGGTATCAAAAACTCATTTTAAATGACACAAGGCGGCAATAAGTCATTCAAATACATAGAACAGATATGTGGAAACATGTAATACAAATGTTAATATTGCTTTTGTGACAGTTTAATGTCAACACAACTTTTTGGTAGCTGTTATTCTATCGCTATTAAGGTGATTCGAAAATAATTCCACTGTTTTTCGATTTTTTCATTTATTAAGTTTAAAATTTTATGATTTTTACACCATTAATAACAGTAAATAAAGCAGATTACAAAAAGGGCGAACAGTGAGTCCAGAAGTTCTTGTTGGGAATAACTACTTGTGACTAATGTAGTTACACAAGTTTTTTTTTTCTTTTCAAGATAAAAATTGACATTTGCATGACAACAAGAATAATAACACTGCTATAAAATAGACGTATAACGTTGCTATGGTTTGAAATATGTCAACCCATTCACCTCAATTTCCTCGAAGCGTTTGGTATGCAAGAAAGATCCACTTACGTAGGATTTTATAAATTACTCCTAGTAATCAAACATTTTTAGATATCTCCAGAGATTAAAATCTAGGTAAATTAGATTATAGTATCGTGAATCGTGTAGACCATAAAATTAGTTCCATTCTTTTTACTGCTTTAGGTTATTTTGTAAATTCGAAAAGTCGTCAATTATTGGATGTTAAAGTTAGGACAAAAACAAAAAAGTTGAGAGAAATATTTATAAAGTGTAAATTATAAACGAAAAGGTGAACTGTTATAAAAAATTATAGGTCTCAAGAGACAAACAGGTTTAAATTTATGAAGATCCTAGCAAAATGAAACTCATTTTTAAATTATTTTCTTAGGGTAAGAATAATATAGGTGATGGTCTAAACAGCGACATCATCTACAAATGGGCGCACACGTATTCAAATGGCGGAATATTTATTAAATCCTTTGACAAGGAAAGAGAGAGCACGCGTAATTCCGGACACCAATTTGCGACTATTCGGCACCAAAATGTTGAAAGAAGAGAGAGATATATGCTATCTGTCATATTAGGGAATGAAAATACATAAAAGGAAAAAAGGTTAATATATTCAGATTGTTCAATGAAAATCGGAACTGGTTACTTCAAAACGTTGATGAATCATTAATTATATCATGTTACTATCAAAACTTGAAATAATTCTCTTAAAATATCAGCCAGTTGCAAAATATTTAAAATTTACAGGCGTGTTGTTTAGTTTACTCATATATTTTACTTGTGAAATGTAACTGCTTCGTTTTTACTACAGCTTGTACATCCATACGCTGAACACACTACCATTGTACCAAATTAAAAATAAAAATGTTTAATTCAAAAACTCAAAATGCACGAACGACTCTAAAGTTTGTCTGGCATCAAACAAACGGCGACCGCTCACTTAAAGTGAAGAAAATTAATTTAACCGAATTAATTAAATCTTGTTGATCGACCTATTTCCACAGTTTTTTGCTTTTATAGCGCGGCGTTTTGGAAGCGAACTCTGCTTCGTCATCAGACTTAGTCCTGAGAAGGACTGTTTTCGCACTCGAGTTGAATTCAAATACTAAGATTTTTTTTCAAAAAAAAAATCAGTTACAAAACACAAGTGCCGTTTCAGACGAGCGGATTTTGACCGCGCGTATTTTATTCCGCGCTGAAATAAAATCGCGCGGTAAATTTTTCACACCTTTCACACGGACGGGACGGTTTCAGCGGCAAATGTCAGTCGAGGTTTGTCTCCACATTCATGGACATTTCAAACAGAAATAATTTTAACAATGTGTGTGTTGCGTATTTACTGTATCGTCGATTAACTAAGAAGAAAAATGGAAGAAAACGTATGTGGGTCCACCCTCTTGTGAGTACTAGGCTGACTGAGGGAGCGTTCCATTTACTTTCCCAAAATTTGAGGAAGTACCCTGAGAAATTTTTTAACTATTTCCGTATGTCAGTGGAAAGTTTTGATGAATTACTCCGTATTGTTGGTCCCAAAATGACAAAGGCTGATACTAATATGAGGCAAGCTATATCGCCAGTGGAAAAATTAGCTGTGACTTTGCGATAAGTACACTTACTTTATTACGAGTATAACTAGATTATTTTAAATGTCGTTTGAATTTTGCATGTCTACCATTGGAACAGTAAACACACAATTAAAAATTACTACTCAAATAAAACGTTTATTCGGTACTTATTTAACAAACAAAATAATTAAAATATAAAATAAACTGAATATCTATGTCGTTATATGCATAAACAAACATGAAAAGGCTTTGAGCATTTTTGAACACATGAAACTTTATCCAATATACAGGGTGAATCTTATCTAATCCGCCAAAATTAAAGGCGTGCTAGAACTCATCATTCTAAGCAAAAAAGTTCATATGTACATGGGTCCGGAAATGCTTCGTTTCCGAGATACAGGGTGTCAAAGTTGAAAAAAGAAATCGCGTTTACTTCAATATCTTTCGACTGTTTCGAAATAGTTTCATGAAATTTCGTATACGGGGTTTTTTTGGGATGACAAATTCAAATTTGTGGTCCATTTGGTTGTCGTTTCTAGAGGGCGCCAGCGGCAACGATTTCGACACCTTTAAATCGTAGGAATTTTTTTTGCTACACTGTATGCCATTTTGGACTAGAATAATCGATTCTCCTATCTTTTCTTCCAAAAAAAGGTATATCTTAGTGATGTTGCTAGGAGCAACCCTTTCCGAGAAAAACGCTTTTAAAACTCATGATGCATACACATTTTCGGAGGGTATTTTTTTGACAGGTTTATCAATAGGAATTTTTAATTGTTACTAAGTAACTTACTTGTTTACTTATGTACTTGCGTTCATTGATAATAAAATTTTAATAAAAAATCCATAATTAAATACGATAGAATGCCTAGACATACAACATGTACACTTTTAATATTAATTTTTTTTCTTTTTCTTTTTTTAAGGTTGGATATTTTAGTGCTCCATACAAAAGTTAGTTTTACATAAATAAACATTGTGAGTTATAAATGTCTTTTTCTCGGAAAGGGTTGCTTCTAGCGACTTCACTAAGATATACCTTTTTGTAGCAGAAAAGACAGGAGAATCGATTTTTTTAGTCCAAAATGGCATACAGTGTAGCACAAAAAAGTTGCAAAGATTTAAAGTGGTCGAAATGGTTGCCGCTGGCGCCCTCTAGAAACCACAACTAAATGGACCACAAATTTGAATTTGTTATCCCAATAAAACCCCGTATACGAAATTTCATGAAACTATTTCGAAACAGTCGAAAGATATTGAAGAAAACGCGATTTTTTCTTTCAACTTTGACACCCTGTATCTCGGAAAGGATGCATTTCCGGACCCATGTACATATGAACTTTTTTGCTTAGAATGATGAGTTCTAGTACTTCTTTAATTTTGGCGGATTAGATAAGATTCACCCTGTATATGTAACAAATATCTCAACTAAAAAATTTTTATAAATGTGTGATATCATCTCCATGTGAGGGTGCTGGAGAAGCAGGCTGGATATCATTATTGTAGTTCATCTGCTGATGGACAGACATGAATTGTTGATTTGTATATTGCAATTGTGAAGTTGATCGTTGATGAGACATAGTTAGTTGATTTTCAGACTGCATTTGGGGTGATATTTGTTGATGCGGCATAAATTGTTGATTGTGGGAGTATTGCGAAGGTACTGGAGGATAACCAGTAGCATGTGGATAACACTGTTGATTATTTTCTCCCCTTTTTATTTTTCGTATAATGTTAAGAACTTCAACTCTGAACTCCATAACTTGCTCCTCGTTAAATTTTCTTATTGTCGGTAAAAGAGATTTGAAAAAATCTGCATGCTCGTCTGTTGTTTCTTGTTTACTCTGGCTTTGGAGATATTTTAGAAATGCTTCTTCCGCATTCTGCTTGCGTTTGATGTTACTGTTAGTAATGCGTTTCTTATTAGTCTTTAATTCTCGTGCATTCTGTGTTGCCGATGTCTCTGGTTCATTAACATTTTCATCTTCAATTTCTTGTTCTGTTTCGTCTTCTATCGTTTCACCCTCAGTTCTATCTTCAATAGTAGATGGACTATTCATACTGGAAGCAGTTTCCTTAGGTATTGTTACTTTTCTTAAAAATGAAAGCTGGTCAGCGTACAAATATTTTCTGTGCTTCTTATCAGCAGACCCGGATGGCAGACGCTTTAATTTATCAAATTTTACGAAAGCATCTCTTAAATTCTTCCAACGGTTTTCCACAGCTTTGCCTGAAAATAAGCAAACCGAATTACGCCCGAATTCCGACCCCTTATTTTTTTGCTTAAAAAGTGTTATTGAATACTTCAATTCATTCTTATTTTTAATATTCAGAGCAATCAATACACCCAACTTTCTTAAAAACAATAAAAATATATTTTTTCTTACTTTTTACAGATATTTGGGAAGTGGCTGTTCATTTCTACACCTTCATTATTCTTATAAAATGGGAACGTCCACAATTAGTGGCATTGTACAAGACGGTTGTTGTGTAATATGGAACGAATTATTAAACATAGTAATGCCACCGATGACAGTGAACCCCTGGGAAGCTACAGCTAAAGATTTTGAAAATCATGCAAATTTTCCGCATTGTATCGGTGCAATAGACGGAAAGCATGTTCGAATTATAAAACCCACATCTACTGGAAGTTTGTATTACAATTATAAGAACTATTTTTCCATCGTTCTACTGGCAGTATCTGATTCGAATTATGACTTTACTTATGAGGATGTTGGCTCTTACGGGAAAGAGAGCAATTCTACAATATTTCAGAATTCCACATTATGGGACCTTTTACAAAGTGATCGTCTGAATATTCCAAAAGCAAGACCATTGTATGGCACACAAGGCCCTGAAATACCATATTTTTTTCTTGGTGATGAAGCTTTTGGACTTTCTGAACATGTTCTTCGCCCGTATGCGGGAAGGAATTTGATACCGAAAAAACGCATATTCAATTACCGATTATCTCGTGCCCGAAGATATGTGGAATGTGCTTTTGGAATACTATCCAATAAATGGAGAATTTTTCATAGGCCGATAAATGTATCATTAGAATTTGCCATTAACATAATGAAAGCTTGCGGTGTTCTTCATAATTACGTTCGAAGGAACGACGGATACGTATTTCAAGATACGATTTCGATTAATGGACTTGACGACTTGCCTAATGCTAACAACATTCGAGCAGGAAGAAGAGTCAACAATATAAGAGATGTAGTTGCAGAGTTTTTTGTAAATGAAGGTGCAGTCCCATGGCAAAATAGAATGATTTAATGTTTGATGTTTAAAAGTTTAATGTTTGATTATATTTTTTGTGTTTATTTAACAGTAATTTATAATAAATGATGTAACTTACCTAGTAAAGATTGTTCCGTGCTAGACGTCTGTTCGTAATTTGAATAAATAACTTTACACACTTCCCTCCAGGCATCGCGTTTTTTGTATCTGTTCTTATACAAATCACAACTTGTGTCCCATAGAACTGGTCGTTTTGTACTTCACTTATTAAAATGTCTATATCTATTTTTTTGTCGCATGTTATGTTTTCAACTGATTGTGATTGTTCGCAATCTTCACTGTTGATTGATTCACTGTCAGACATCGCAAAAGTGCAAGTGAAAGTTTAACACAAGACTGACAGATACCAAACCAGCCGCGGTATTGCCGCTCGTGTGCAAGTCTCAACTTGTCGGTATGCACTTCGATGTACCGCGCGGATATTTTCCCGGGCGGTTTGTAGAGAAACCAGCGGATGACACAAAGCCTCCGCGCGATATTTTTTCCGCGCGGCGATCGTGTGAAAGCTCAGGTAAAAAGAACGGATACTCAAGAAACGCGCGATAATTTTTCAGCGCGGAATAAAATACGCGCGGTCAAAATCCGCTCGTCTGAAACGGCACTATATAATAGAGAATAATCAAATCTTTGTCGTACGGAGCTAGTTTATGAAAAAAAGAAAAAAAAAGACAATGGTCATACCAACAATTTATAACGCTTTCTTCAAATATACAGAAGACAGGATGTTTCATTCGGACAATAGTTGCTATTTTCAAGTTGTCACTTCTTTCTTCCTGGATCTCTTGCATAACGGTAGACACTCATCCACAAAGAGGTGTGTGAGGATAGCGGGTGTTTTGGAATAATGTGATTTAATCTTGTGTATAATTAGGCGTTGATTATGCGCTATTTTGCACGGTTGAAATTAAATGTTATGCCCCAATAGGAAATAAGTTGCAGAAAAAATTCCACAAACACAGCTAACTTCACGAAGCGCAAAAATTTTGGATAACTCACTCATTCCTTTCCTATTCAGTAATTAGGCTGCATTTTGTACCGTTAATATAAAATTTTGCGCCCTTATAAGTCAGAAGTTGTTGCGAAATTACACTGATACGGATAACTTTACAGTCGTAAACTTTTCTGCATAAATCACTTTTTTCTTATGAATCTTAAATAAAATTGTGCGACTCCACAGGAAATAAGTTATTCCAAAAATTACATCGATAAAGCTAACTTCACAACCTTATGAATAAAGTAATATTTTCTTGCAAAATAATTAGGCACCCATTATCTGTTGTTTTGTGCCCTTAACATAAAATTTTGCGCTCCTACAAAAACAAATTGTACGACGCAGCTCACTTCACGGCCGTGAACTTATGCAAAAATCATTTTTTTCTTATGCTGTAATCAGAACCCAATTATGCGCTGGTCCGCGTCGCTAAAATAAAATATTGCGCCGCAGTGAATTTCTGCGCATAATCAGCATCTAATTACTTCGTAAGGAAGAATTTAGTTATGTAGGTGTCGATGTAATTTTTACAATAACTAGTTAATTATAGTGGCGCAAAATTTTATTTTTACGGCATCTAAGTACTGCACAAAAAATATTTATTCAGAAATTCGTGGTTGTAAAGTCGACCGTATCCACGTAAATTTGTACAATAATTTGTTTCTTATTGGGGAACAAAATTTAAGCTTAAGAGCGCAAACAGCGTATAATTGCCAACTAATTACTGCATGAAAAAAGATTTATTCCGAAGTTAGCGGTCGTGAACTTAACCGTATCGATCTAATTATTACAATAATAAAATAGATGCGTAATTATCGCGCAAGAAAAGATTAATTTGCTCATTAGGCTATGAAGTTAGTCTTGTCAATGTAGTTTTTGCAAAAATTTAGTTCTTATGGTTGCAAAATTTTATTTTAGCGAAAATGTGACGTCTAGTTATTGCATAAGAAAAAATAATTTAAGTAAAAGTTCACAGCCGTGAAGTTATTAGACGTGTAAATATAATTTTTACAATAACTTGCTTCCTATAAGGGCGCAAAATTTAACTACAACAGCACATAATGAGTGCCTAATTATGGCGCAACAAACGATTAATTTATACATAAGGATATAAAGTTAGCCTTGTCAATGTAAGTTTTGCAATAACTTATTTCCTCTCGGACCAAAAAATTTTATTTTAAAGACGCAAAATAGCGTAAAATTTGCCGCCTAGTTACCGGATATAAAAAAATTGATATATGAAAATGGCAATGAATTTGCCGTGTCAATGTAATTTTATAATAACTTCTTTCCTATAAGGATGCCAAATTTTACATTAACGGCGCAAAATGATACATAATTGGCAAAATTGATTTTGTGCTGAAGTTCTCGACTGTGAAGTTAATCGCGTCATACAATAACTTGTTTCCTATGAGGGCTCAAAACAGAGCGTAAAACAGCGCATAATGCGTGCCTAATTATCGCTCAAGAAAAGATTAATTTATTCTTAAGGCTAACCACGCCGATGTAATTTTAGAAATAACTTATTTCCTATGGAGGCGCATGTTTTCACTTTAGAGGCGCAAAACGGTGCATAACTGACGGCTGATTACTACATAAGATAAAAATGATTTATGCACACAGCTGTGAGGTTATCCGTGTCAATGTAATTTTACAAAACTATTTCACTATAAAGATGCAAAATCGCGTCTAGTTGGTGCCTTATTACTGCATAAGAAAAAAATTGTTTATGCACAAGGTTACCGCTGTGAAGTTATCTGTGTCAATGTATTTGTATAATAACTATAGGAGCGCAAAATTTTATTTTAAGGGTACAAAACAGCACATAATGGGTGTCTAAGTATCTCGCATAGGGTTATGAAGTTTGGAGTAACTTATTTCCTGTGGAAGCGCAAAATTTTATTTTAACGGTGCAAAGCTGCGCATATTTGCGCCTAATTATTGCATAAGAAGAAATTGATTTATACAAAGGTTCACAACTGTGAAGTTACCCGTGTCAGTGTAATTTTACAGTATCTTCTTTCCTATAAGGGTGCAAAATTTTATTCTAACGGAACAAAACGGTTTATCAAAAGTTTGTGGTTCAGTGAAGTTAGCCGTGTTTATAGAATTTTTGGCAACACTTATTTCCTATTGGAGCGCAAAATTTAATTTCAACGGCGCAAATGGCATACAATCAGCGCATAATTATACACAATTTTAAATCACATCATTGAAACAGACCAGACTATTTACCCACACTTCTCACAAAGTTAACTCTCTAGAGGTCAAATACGCCACGTTTATCGACTTCACGCTTACCTGACACCTTCGATAACCTCAATATACCCCTTATGTGCTTTCATTTGCGGCGCCCGTTTTATTGCCTGTATCTGATATATCACACTGGAAATAACTACGCCAAAGTGGTCACGCTGCCGCTTTCCTTGCGGACTATCAGAAACGTCTCGCATGACCGGCTGATCCCATCTGAACAAATGGGTTTCAAACAAGCACGCCTGTACCATAAGCTAGTACATCGCCATCACTAATGAAACCAGTTACTACACCGCTTAATTACCCCTAATTACTGCAGGGATCTATTTTCGTGCAGACAACGTCTCGATTGTAGGTGGATCGCAGAGTCCTTATAGGTCTCGCTACCACTGAACACGTCAATCAACATTAGTACATACACAATATTATGGGCGAAAATGGCAATAAAACGTTGTAGGTAAGATTTTGATCGCCGATAGCTCACTATTTTGGGCGGGATAAAAGCCATAAATTTGTAATAAATCTCAGAAAATAAAGAAAACAAAGCGCGCACCTTTCGTTGTGCTCGCTCTCCAAGAAAAATTAGCCAGACCCTTGGAGTTGTACTGCTATAATGCTTCAAAATGCAAAAAAATAATAATCATATATGAGACTAATCGCCTCCAAAACAAAATTGTCAGTGACCGCTCATTTTTACTCAAAATCAAACATCAAATTCAAATGCTTCGTAGGTTTCAAGTACGTTTTAAGCTCATAAAACAAAAATAAAGATAAATCAAGAAATTACGTTAATTTGCGATATCAAACTTTGTAAAACTTTAAAATCCGCTTCTGACATTTAATAACCAACACTCCACCCGTAATTAAGAATAATTTTCCATAAGAACCGGTGTGTCCTATTACCTGCATACAAATAAAATACTAAACTAGTTTTAATAATAAAAATCTCATGAAAGCCTAATCAAAAAATAAAATTATAGCAAGCAAAAAATAAAATAATCGCCCCTAACGGAACTAAAACTATTTTAATTGTGCAGTAAAGTAATCAGTTTTATAAAAGGCATTATGTAGTTAGCAAAAAATTATATTAATTAATCCCTTCGTTAAAGCTCACGTCAAAAGTAAACAAATAGTAAAGTAAAAATAATTTATAGCTTACACGTGTGAAATACGGTCCGTTAATCCATAATCGGAATTACCTTATCAATAAAATCGCTGACCCTTACAGATCCCAAACCTTTTGATTTAATCAAACATAGAGTAAACGCTATTATAATTATTAAATCCTCGCAAATAAAACATGAATAAACACTTCGCCAACGTTGGGATCAACTGATTACCATAATAATAACTCTATCCGTCACCATAATATAATTTGCCTAAAAATTGCCGTCTCAGAATAACCCAACGAGAAAATTGCGCATATTTACACGATTCTTGAATTAATTACAAAATTAAAATTACAATAAATTGTTAAAATGATATGTTATAACTTCTGCATTATGATCAGTAGTGCATCACCAATTCATACGGATGTAGATTTCAGCAATCCCACTTTATGTGTTCGAATGAATACGAGACGTTTCCTTTATTCAACGTCATCAATAGATAGAATATCGTTTTTAGCGCTAACGAAGCAACGAAAGATTTCAGGATAAATGTCAATACGAAAATTTCACCTATTTAAATCTACTAGTTGCAGAAAACCTATTATTATGATTATTATTAACACAAATTAAGGAAAATTTACAAACTACTCGCATATAAGTGCTAATAATGACAAAGTCATAACAGAATAAATTGTGAATTATTAAAAACTGCTAACATACAAACATTAAAAGATTGCCTCGAGTGGGACTCGAACCCACGACATCTACTGATTAGGAACTAGTACCCTCGATAGCACAGATGGTTAAGAGCCCTACTCTAGATAAATAGTGGTCGTGGGTTCGAGTCCCACTCGAGGTAATCTTGTACTGTTTATACGTTAGCAGTTTTTAATAATTCACAATTTATTCTATTATTATTATTAATCACAGTATGGATCGACACTTGAGTAAAGGCGTAACTACATTTTACGGCAGAATGTCTTTACGTAATTTTAAATATAAAATAAATCTAATATATTATATATATATATATATATATATATATATATATATATATATATATATATATATATATATATATATATATATATATATATATATATATATATATATATATATATATATATATAGGGTGTCCCAATAGTGCGTATTCGGTCGATAGCTCCTTAGCCACTAAACTTAGTGAGATAAGTTTAAATACGAAAGTTGTCTATTTGTATAAGCTGCATAATCTAAAAATAGTTTGGTTTCTACAGGGTGTAATATAAACGCGGTATAATATAGAACTTTTGATTTTTAAATAGAACACCCTATATACTATTTTATTTTTCGATTCTTCTTATAATTTTACACCTTTTTTATAAGAATTACTTACAAGCTAAATCTTACAGTTTTGGAGATATTTGCAAAGTTAACTAAAAACTGACATTTTTATGTAGCAATTCAAGTAGGCGTATCTCAGTTATTTTTAAAGATAAAAAAATAATCTTTGGTATATAATTTATTCATACATGAACTTACTTTAATCTATTGTCAAAATTAGATTTCAATATACACGGTGCGCACAAAAATTAATTCAATAACATAAATTTGAAAATGCTATATCTTCATTTTTTAAATGGCACACCCTATATTTTTTTAATGCCCTGTCTTCGTCTATTAATCGGTTTTTGGGTTTTTAACAGCGTATACTTTTACATTCCAACCTACATATACATATGTAGGTATAGAAGGTTATGCAATCGACTTTTTTTCACTATCCCTAAATCGACTTATTAACTCATTTTACAATGTTTGGTTAAGTTTCGCCAAGATCGATCATGATGTCTGTGTGGATCTGTGTGTGGATGTATGTTAGTATTCACGATAACTCTAGAACGAAAACACATAGCACGTACTTAAAATTTTGTATTTAAGCTTGTTTTCATCTGTTTAATCCAAAAACCTGGAAACGCCGCTACGGAAGTTACCTCATACAGACCAATCAGCCTCTTACCTGTGCTCCCCAAGGCGCTTGAAAAACTCTTGCTCAAACGCATCCAGCCACTTATGGACGACCTCAACGTAATACCAAACCACCAGTTTGGGTTCAGGCGGAATCATGGAACAAGTTCATCGATTAGTCAGCAAAATAAACCGAGACTTGGAAAACAAGCGTTATTGCTCAGCCATATTCTTAGATCTGACATAGGAATTCGACAAAGTCTGGCACCAAGGGCTTCGTTACAAAATCAAACGATATTTACTCCACACTCTTTATCCTATCCTCAGCTCTTACCTTATTGATAGATACTCCTATGTCAAATACCAGGACATACACACCAAACTATACCCCATCCACTCCGGTGTACATCAGGGCAGCATTCTCGGGCCAGCCGTATAACTGTTATACACGTCTGACATCCACACATCCAGAACGACAGAAATCGCCACATATGCTGACGATACTGCTATCCTGGCCTCCCACACTAATCCAGCAAGCGCCACCCGAAATTTACAAACCCACCTACATAAATTACAACTCTGGTATAAACAATGGAGACTGCAAGTAAACGAAACGAAGTTGACTCATGTAACATTCAGGTTAAACCGAGCTACCTGCCCTCCCGTAACAATGAATGGAATACCCATACTACAAGCAAATGATACTAAATACATAGGGATTCATCTGGATAGACAACTGAATTGGCGCAAGCATATCTTCACCAAGCGCAAATAATTGGGATTAAAGCTCCGATAGATGTTCTGGTTAATAGGTCGAAAATCAAGCCTCAAATTGGAAAGTAAACTACTTCTCTATAAAACCATACTCGGACGCATATGGACCTACGGGATTCCACTATGGGGGACCGTCAGTAACTCCAACACAGACGCGCTTTCAAAATCAAGTGCTCCGAACTATAACGAACGCGCCGTGGTACGTTACTAATGCAGTGATCCATCAAGATTTAAATATTCTTACAGTGCACCACAGTGACAGAATCCAAACTCACCCAAACGAACTTACGACCTCTGTGTTTAACGAAGGAAACCGACGTTTGAAAAGATTTAAGCCATATGACTTACCACATCGATTCACCTAAAAAAGCAAACAACACTCCCTGGCGCTACTACCGCGAGCTCAAGCAATCAGAGGGTACTCATTAGAATACCTCCCTTCGCGCCACTCAAATGTCCTCGTGTTAAATTTAACTACATAAAATGTATGTATTATCCACCTATGGATAGATTGTACGAAAATAGTTATAATAATAAAAAAAAGCTTGTTTTCAATTCGCTTGGAGCTGATTAGATTTTGGGAGAAGCTCGGCCGCGGCGAGGATGGTTTATTAGGAGCTGTTTTTTATTTTTATCAAATATTTCTGAAACAGCTGTATATTTCAAAAATATAATACCAATATGGTAGAATTTTTTCAATATAATAATAATGATTAATTTTATACGAAAATGTGTAAACATATTTTTTAATGAAAATTTAATTTTACGTAACTTTTCTTTATAAAGTTTCTTGATGTAAAGCGAAATACATGTAAAAATCAAATAAATATGATTGAAAATGCTTACGCTGTATTGCTGTATTATCGATATTTTTACAGAAGCGAGCGGCTTTGTAATTCTTTTTAAGTTAGCATCTAGATGTCTACTAACATCTGACATGAAATTTTAAACGTCTGTTTGACATAGATTATTGTTTTTGTTTTTACAATGTTACCTATTTTCGTAAAGAACTTATTATAAGCGAGGCTGCATAATTATCCTAAAAATATGTGATGTGGAACACCACACGACCTTCGAACCTAAAAAATGCAAATTAAAAGAAACGTAATAATTTTAATAACATTTTTTTAAGATAATTATGCAACCTCTTTTATAATAAGTTCATTGCAAAAAAAAGGCAACATTGTAAAAACAAAAACAATAATCTATATCAAACATGCCCGGTTTCACCAACAACAAATAAAGCGTTAAATAGTTATTGAATGAATAAATTTTATTCTCCAGTTAACTATTTTCCTGTTTCACCAACAGCTTCATGCTTTCAGTTAACTATTTAATGAATAGGAGAAATGTCATTGTGAACGAACCATATATTTAGGCACATTTGATATTTGACAGTATTGTTTATGTTCACTCGTGTGTTTAGTGAAAATGGATGTTATTGGAAAAGGGAATAAGCGGGAAAGAAGCAAAAATTATTTGGAAGAGGAAAAGAAAATTTACTTTTAATTATAGAAAAACATAAGTCAGTCATAGAAAATAAAAAGACTGATGCCGTGTCATCCCAACAAAAAGCACGCACATGGGAAGAAATTGCTACCAGTTATAATAGTAGTGCAAAAACGGGAGTGAGGAGTGGCAACCAATTAAAATTATTATATGATAATTTGAAAAAAACTGCGAAGAAACACAGGGCTGATGAAAAAGTAAAAATGCCAATATTAAAGTGTGTTTTATTAATATTTCTCATCGTTATACAATTCAAGGTCGAAGTGTACAAGACGGGTGGAGGCAGCAGTTGCTCGCAGCTCTCTAACTGCGATCTTCGCGTACTTAATTTACTTGGGAAACAAGTAGACGGGCACAACAATGATTACGATAGTAATAACGACATAGTCAACCCTTTACACCAAGGTAATTAATACCTACAGAGTATCTAAATATAATATTGATTTTAATAAAGCATAAACATTACATAATTATTACAGAAACAATCACCGACAAAATAGAATTCTGCGAAATAAATGATGCGGTTATTGTTGAAGAATTAGAAATACCTGCGACGAACCATGCAAACTACAGTTGGGAGGATAGTTTACCAGTCACCAGTGAAACACACGAAGTCACTAACTTACTGCAATGCAGCGCTGGGGTAGTCAACAGCGGCCAGAGTTGCATTAGTGCGAAGGTTTCATCTTTCAGCCCTAAAAATATAAGTAACAAATTTTTTAAAAATGTAAAAAAACGAGGCAAGGATGGTGCAAATTATTATCAAGAAAAGGTTTTTCTTATGAAGCAAGAAAGACATAAAAAAAGATGGAGATTTTAGAAATAATAAAGAAAAAGGAAGAATGTGAATTAAATATTACATTGTTGGAGTTAGAGGATAAAAAAAAGAATTTACTTCTACATAAATATTGGATATAGTAAATATTGTTTGCTTAGATAATATGTGCGTGTTGCGTGTGTATGTACCTTGTAAAAACTGTGTTTATTAAAGCTGTCCTAACTCCCATATTTTCTTGATCAATATTTTGAAAAATATTTCCTGCATCTTCAAAAGCAGGTATCGCAATTTCCGGATCTTCAACAGGCATATTGTCTCCCATATTAATAGCAACATTATGCAGTACAGCTGTCGCTACAATTACTCCTAATACCGTGTCAATTTTTAATTGTAAACCCAAAGACAAGCAAGGGAAACGGCGTTTTAGGACTCCAAACGCTCTTTCAATAATATTACGTGTACGGATGTGGGCATAATTATAGCTGTGTTCTGCTCGTGTTTGTGGGTTTAGCAACGGAGTAAGCAGATATTTTCTACATGCGTATCCACCATCTCCTAGAAGATAAGTATCAGGATACTCGTTGTTTTCTAAACGAGCCCTAAGTAACGAATCATTGAATATCGTGGAGTCGGTGTACTTCCAGGCATCCGTGCTACAATGTCTCTAATGATCAATTTATGATCGCACACTGCCTGGGTGTTAATAGAAACCATCCTTTTCGATTTCTATATGCATCTCCAGAATCTCCACCGGGTGATTGTACACGAATATGTGTACAATCAATAGCTCCTAAAACACATGGGAAACCAGAAATTCTGTAAAATCCGTTTTGGCACTGGATTATTTCATTTCGATTGCGAGGCATCTGCACAAAACGTGGTCGAAGCAAAGCGATGTGGTGAGTAACTTTTCTTATTATTCTACATATTGTAGCTTTAGATACATTAAAGTGATCCCCAACGCACAACTGAAATGATCCAGTTGCATAAAACCGTAAGGTTATTAATAGCTGGTTCGTTGGACTGGTGGGACGGTTTCTGTTATTAAGCCATTCTAAATTATTGCCAATCAAACGCAAAATTGCCTCGACGCACGCTTTCGATAGACGAAATCTATTTCGGAAATCAACGTTATCATACTCTATAATCGGATTTCTTCTCTCTAATATCAAACGGCGGCGTCTATGAGGGGGCTGATAGTCTTCAGATGAACTCGAAGATGACGATGAAGATGATGTCAAAAGTCTAATAATTATTGTTTTACAATTTTTTTTAACATTATAATAATATCAATAAATGTGTTTTCAACTTACCTATTATCCATGTTGTCCGTTTTCAAGTGAAATATTGAAAAATAACACTGACAAATGAAACCGGAGATATTTCTTCGGTTAGTTTAACCGTCACTTTAACCAACGAATAACGCTATTTATTGTTGGTGAAATGAAAAGAGTCACGAATAAAGTTAATCTACTAATAACGCTTTATTTGTTGTTGGTGAAACCGGGCAACAGACGTTTAATCATGTCAGACAGAGGATAATAGACATCTAGATGCTAACTTAAAAAATTGAAAGAAATGAAATAATTTTAATTATATTTTTTTTAGGATAACTAGAAAACCTCTTTTTTATACGTTCATAATGAAAACAGGGAACCTTGTAAAAACAAAAACAATAATTTATGTCAGAATGACGTTTAAAAGTTAATGTCGGGTAGAGATTAATAGACATAAATACATGTTAACTTAAAAAAAAAAATTCCAAAGCCGTCCGCTTCTATCAGATATCAAAAATACAGTTTAACCATTTTCATTTATATTTAATTAATTTTTAGCCTTACCTTGAATTATACTAAAAAACTATAAATTTTACATTAGGAATTTTGCTAAATTACGCGTTGTATCAAAAAATTCGTATAATTAATCTATTATAATCTATTTCAACCTGGGAAACATACTGAGTCGATGTATTGAGAACTGTTTTTTTAACATAACCTGTTTTAAACTTACCCCTGTAGTTTTTTGCTATGGAGTAAGTGTAAATCAGACAATTTACACTTACCCCGTTGATTTGCCCTTGTGTTTTATTCACTCCAATTTTATTTATAGGTGTTATCAAAGGAAAAATATGGTCCGTAACTATAAAAGGACTTCAAAAAGAGCTGCTTATGGTGAAGTTTCCCTGAATAGAGCTTTAGATGAAATAAAATCAGGGCGAATGAGCATCACAAAAGCAAGTGAAGAGTTTCGTATTCCTTACATTACCTTATACAAGCGAAAAAATAAGCTTCGAGACCAAAAAAGTAAGACGAAAGGGCGGCTGCCAGTCTTTTTTCCCGAAGTCGAGAAACAAATACGCGGATAACTTGAAAATAATGGAGAAATGGGGCTACGGCTTATCAACATCCGAATTTAAAGAAAAAGTCAGAGATTTTGTAATGAGAATAATATTCCGAACCCTTCCAAAAATAATATTCCGGGAGACGACTGGATCGCTGGTTTTAAGAAACGACATTGTCTATCCGTGAAGAAACCACAGTCTCTGGAATACTGCCGGAAAAAATCGATGGATCCATTCCTCATAAACGCGTATTTTGACCTGTTGGAAAAAGCGTTAAAAGAGCTTAATTTGATGAAATCCCCGGAAAGTGTGTTCAACCTAGACGAAACGTCATTATGCACAGATCCCTGGCGTCTAAAAGTACTTAAAGCGAAAGGAATACCTTCATCTAGAACAATAGCTGGGTCAGGAACAGATAATATTACAGTTCTAGCTGGAGTCAGCGCTGCAGGTACGAAGCTTCCACCATTGGTCATATTCAAAGGTAATAACGTGTGGTCTTCATGGATACCAGAAAAAGGTGATGAAACGTTTAAAGATATATCATTTGCCGCAAGTCCCAATGGATAGATGACTTCTGAAATATTTCGAAATTATTTTATGAAATCTTTTATTCCTCAAGTGGCAGACCAGAAGCCTATTCTAGTAATTTATGATGGTCATGCTTCCCATGTAGGCAACACACTAATAGAAAGTGCCCGAAACCACAACATTCATATTCTCAAGCTACCACCACACAACCGCCATTTACTCCAACGTTTAGATTTAGCAGTGTTCAGAGCTTTTAAAGCAATATGGGACAGGAAGTCACCAAGGAGTGAGACTACCAAAGAAAACTTACTAGCGCAAACTTGGTCAGAAGTTGAGCTTGATATCATAAAAAATGGGTTCAGAAAAGGGGGAATATTTCCCTCCAATAGGAAAGTTGTTCCAGAAGAGAAATATGATATAGAGGCGCTGAAAAGATGGAAGCGAAGTATCAACAGCGGAACGGTTTTGGAGCAAAATAAAAACGACAAAGATGAAGAAAGGACTTTGAAGCAAAATGAAAATGATGAAAGAGAAGAACAACACGAAGTTGACGACTTAATTTATAATAATGGCGATTTTGAAAAAGCCCTTCTTGAAACAGTCAAGTTTAGAGAGAACAGTGTAACCAAATCCAGAAGGCAGGACAAATCACTGGCCGAACTTTTAACATCCAGTCCTCGAACATTTGAGCCTGGTGAAGAATCTAGCTGCATCCCACTTTCAAAGGAAAGCAGTGAATCCATGTCCTCACTCAATGAAAAGCTATTGATGAGCCAGTTGAGCTATAAAAGAAACTTCAACCTCAAACGAACAAAATGTGTCCAAGTACGAAAATGAAAAGTTGATCTCTACAAGTTTCCAGCAGCTGCTTCTTGACTGTTAAACAGTCTTCTATGGAACCAGCTCCAAAAAGGAAGAGTTTAGCCAATGGTACAGAAATTATCACAGCCAGATCCAGTGACTCAGCACACAATATAGGATCAACTTCAAACACAAAGAAACTGCCTGTGATTTCAAAAGGAAAAATTAAAAAAAGTAAGACTGTTTACAGGCAATCTCAAATCCAATCCTCTATTGATTCCGAAGAGAGTGTCTTGTACGAGGAGTCTGATAAAAGTTTCAATTTGGAGGAATCTGATAACGAAACGTTCCCTTATATAGAAATGGACAAAGATAATACTGTGGCTGGCAGTTGGGTCTTGGTTTCTTACGTTTCCAAAAAAAGCCTGAAACATTTTATAGGCCAAGTAAAATAAAAATATAATGAAGAGTACGAGGTTAAATTTCTGAGAAAATGTGAAGAAAATTTTATCTGGCCGTCAATTGAAGATGTTGATGCGGTTTCATTCGAAAATATAATCACTTCCTTGCCTTACTGTAACTCGCAGAGGAGCACTCCATTTTCCTGTAAATTTTACTGGATATAATATTTAGGTTAACCCTAATTTTTTACCTACTCACTTCGTGTGGCTAGTAGTATACCCAATAAACACCTAAATTTAAGTTTTAGTTCATGAAAATGTTTGTCAAACGTATTTTGAAATAAAAAAAGTTTTGAAACATTTTTGTAATAATTTCCACACATTTATATTTGACGGCTTGTTTATGCAAACTACAAAAAAGTTGGTAACTTTTTCAAAAAAGTTAATAAAACAAAGCAAATATGTTACTTTATTCCACAACGTTGAAATTCTTATTTCCGAAAATACTCATAAAAGCCAATTTTTAGAAATGTGCGAAATTCATAAAAATTCAAATATTATGAATAAACGTAAAGACATAGAAGGATTTAATATTATTTATTCTTATTTACTTTCAAATTAAATAATCAAATCATACATTTTTAATGTCAGTTGCCAAATTGATTTTTCAGTAAAATTATAAAATTTTATTTTATCCATAAATTTAAAATATTTGTAAATAGATATACTTGTATTTTCAATGTATTTAATTTAATCCTTTATTCGTAGTATATTCCTGAAGAAGCCTTAATATAAGGCGAAAGCTTGAATAATATAAAAATAAAAAAATTTTAAAATTAACTAATTATTGCTGAAAAACCCGAAGAATCACAAATATCAATAATTATAAACAGCAGAAAATAAGAAATTTATTATAATATATATATATATATATATATATATATATATATATATATATATATATATATATATATATATATATATATATATACAGGGTGTTTGGTACATCGATGCAAAGATTTAAAGGGTGATAGAATACGTGATTTTGAGCCGATTTAAGCAAACATACCCATATACCAAGTGTTGCCGTTTTTGAGATAATGCCACTTTTAATATTTCTTGATTTTACCGTACTTTTCTGCAAATATTGAAGTGTACAAGAGTAACAAGCCGTCTTATCGCAAACTTATACTAAGTTTTTTTATTCCTTATGAAGTGATTGTTCATATTCTTTTATCAGAAAAGCCTAATATGTCTTTGGTTCTTGCCTAGAACTTCTTAAACATGAAAGTTTTAATTTGTAAAAAAGCAATCACTAAAATTCAAACGTGGATTTAGTCTAAAATCTTTCGTTAATTTTTTTCCAATTTCAGTAAAACTTCCTTGGGCAATGGTCTTTAAGATAGCATGAATAGATTTACAAAAGATTTTTACAAACTGGAAAAATTGAATTTAATTACCAAAATACCCCCTAGGCGCATTCGCCAAAACGTAAAATAGCCCTTCATTATTTAGTTTAAATAGTTTAAAAAAAGCAGATTTTTAGAAAATGTCCGATTTATTAAAACATTAATAGTATTATTATTGGTGTTCAAAATTAGTACTGCACGAGGCAATATTATATTGAGTATCAAGAACAGTAAGGGACGTTTACCGGTCGCCGGCCATGTTTGGAGGCTGAGCGATAGCGAATTTGGCCGGAGACCGGTACAACCCTTAATGTTCGTGATGCTCATACTGTTTTTTGCACGATTGTATTAACCCCTTGAGTCCCATGAATCCAACGGTGGCATCATGGAATATTTGTCCCTATATACCAATGATGCCACATGTGGCATCACATTGTATTGTTAAATAAAAAGTGGGTATTGGCGTTGCAGTTTACTCTACTGAATTGGTATATGACGAAAATTAATTAGGAAGGGATTAGCCACGCCTAAAATTTCCAGTTACGTGCTGAATAGATTCTGTTTGAGCCGTTAGTTAGAACCTTGACGCAGGCTACTTACGTTGGCTTGGAGGTTAGGTGGTTGGGCTATTTAAAGAGCATTTGTGTTTTAATAAAATTATGAGTGAAAGTGATTCGTCGTTTCTTGACGACAGTGACGCCGATCCAGATTTTTTACCGGGCATCTCTAGTGATGATGATAATATAAGTGACAGCGATGTAGATGCTGAAAATGAACTGCCAGTGCCCATAGGTATGGGAGATTTTCAAGTAGTGCCTGATCCTTTTCAGGTATATGATTGAGACAAATGTAACGTGGGTATCTATCAATAATACTTTTACAGGATAAACGAGAGACAGAATTGACTAAATTTGAACCTCGGTTTTATGGTATTCACCCTGCCATAGAAACAGAAATTTTTAAATGTGCTAGAGAGTGTTTCGAAGTTTTTATGTAAAATACGGTTATGAAGAATTTGTGCAAATGGACCAATGAACGGAAAATACAGGATCTCTTCGTGTACATAATTTACTGTGGAGGGAAGTCAGCGTAGCTGAAATGTATGTGTTCGTGGTATTTTGTTTGTTTATGGGAATTGTAATTCATGAATATTGGAACCCAATTTTTTTCAATTCTGAAGTTCCTGCGATTTAGCAGTCCTAGAGCGTATGTACAAAATCGATCACTTACTCGCGTTACTATGTTCTTTGCTGCTTTACGAGACAACTGCATGAACCTAATCGATGTTGGAGAAACAGCTGCAATAGATGAGTGTCTTCTTTTATTCAAAGGTCGACTTCATTTTCGTCAATATATAAAAAGTAAGCGTGCACGTTTTGGCTTGAAGCTTTTTTGTCTATGTCCAAGCGATCCTGAGCTTAGAGGGTATACCTATAACTTTAGTCTGTATATTGGAAAAGATATATACCATTTAGAGCACATCCCCAATTCGCAACATTTATCCATCTCCGAAAAAATTGTAGTTCATCTTTTTCAAAATCTATTGGATGAAGGTCGCGAGGTTATTGTGGACAATTGGTACATGTCACTAAGATTAGCTGAATTTATGCTTCAACGGAAGACCTATATTACAGGCACACTCACAACCAGAAGAGGTGTCCCAGGTGAATTAATTGCAGTCCCTCTTCAACCTGGACAGTCCTGTTTTATAAGAAAAAACAACGTGCTCATTGTGCGATATAAAGATAAAAGAGACGTGTATGTACTAACTACAAAATTGACGGCAGGTTTTGTAGACAAAATCCGTTATGAAAAGGTCAAGCCAACACACTGAAAAACCAGAACACATCGATCACTATAATCAAAATATGGGAGCTGTGGATGCAGTCGATCAGGATATCGAACTGTATGACTGTGCACGAAAAATTATTCGTGGTTCAAAAGTTGGGATTGCATATGATACAAAGAATGGTATGCAATGCAAAAGTATTATACAGTCAATGCAACAACAAACCAACATGCAGAATGTTAGATTTTGAAAAAATACTTTGCGAAGAATTATTGACTTATTACAGTGACAAATATAAAGAAGAAAAAGCTAAAAAATTTGAGAAAAGTAAAGAAAGTCATGTGTATGCTAGCAACTTAAAAGAAGAGGGTAAACGTAGGAAACGCTTTTCGTGTGTCGTATGTTACAAAGACAATAAAAAAAGAAAGTATACATCAAATTACTGCGCAACATGCGAAAAAAAACCTGCGCTGTGCTCGGAGCTACATTTTGAAATGTACCATCAAGAACTGTTAGTAAATTTTGGTTTTGTTTATTACATATTTCATGTAAATTATGAATAAAAATATATTCCATATATATTCCATATGCTTCCATGCTCATTTATTCCGTTTGTGGTAAATGTAAAATTTTTACAAAATTAATTTCTAACCCCCCGGCCTGTTCCATGCTGTCTTAGTCCGCCTATGACTTTTTGACTTAAATATTTTTATAAAAAAGTCAGATATGTCCCCGTTCCACATTCAATAAAAATTCTCCTAGGTAAAAATCAAATTTTGAGAAAATAAACTTATAATCACAGTCCCCTTTTTTAATCCTTTAGTACGCCTCTGACTTTTGACTTAAATATTTTTATAAAAAGTCAGATATGTCCCGTGCCACATTCAATAAAAATTCTCCTAGGTAAAAATCAAATTTTGAGAAAATAAATTTATAATCACAGTCCCCTTTTAATCCTTTAGTACGCCTCTGACTTTTGACTTAAATATTTTTATAAAAAGTCAGATATGTCCCGTGCCACATTCCTTAAAAATTCTCCTAGGTAAAATCAAATTTTGAGAAAATAAATTTATAATCACAGTCCCCTTTTTTAATCCTTTAGTACGCCTCTGACTTTTTGACTTAAATATTTTTATAAAAAAGTCAGATATGTCCCCGTGCCACATTCAATAAAAATTCTCTAGGTAAAAATCAAATTTTGAGAAAATAAATTTATAATCACAGTCCCCTTTTTTAATCCTTTAGTACGCCTCTGATTTTTTTCAATAGTTTATTATGCTACAAAAGTAATCCCCATACTACATGTAAACAAACATACTGTTCAAACATCAAATCTTATCAACTTTATTTTTTAGTAAATCTGGTATATCAGTGCATACTCAGATATCAGACCTGGGACTCAAGGGGTTAAATTTCCCACAATTGAAATTATTTCCACTAAATAAACGAAAAGTCAAAAGTGACGTTTTAAATAGCAATGTAGATTCACTTGAAAATAAACTCGATTTTGCTAAGAAAATTTTACATTCCAGTGTTAGTGAGGTGAAAGAAATCTTGAATTCAGAAACAGTTTCTGTAAACTCAAGTACTGGGTGGAGCGATAACCGCAAAACATTGTCTAAAAATCTGCTTTTTTTAAACTATTTAAACTAAATAATGAAGGGCTATTTCACGTTTTGGCGAATGCGCCTAGGGGGTATTTTGGTAATTAAATTCAATTTTTCCAGTTTGTGAAATTTTTTTTCTAAATCTATTCATGCTATCTTAAAGACCATTGCCCAACGAAGTTTTACTGAAATTGGAAAAAAAAATAACGAAAGATTTTAGACTAAATCCACGTTTGAATTTTAGTGATTGCTTTTTTACAAATTAAAACTTTCATGTTTAAGAAGTTCTAGGCAAGAACCAAAGACATATTAGGCTTTTCTGATAAAATAATATGAACAATCACTTCATAAGGAATAAAAAAACTTAGTATAAATTTGCGATAAGACGGCTTGTTACTCTTGTACACTTCGATATTTGCAGAAAAACACGGTAAAATCAAGAAATATTAAAAGTGGCATTATCTCAAAAACGGCAACACTTGGTATATGGGTATGTTTGCTTAAATCGGCTCAAAATCACGTATTCTATCACCCTTTAAATCTTTGCATCGATATACCAAACACACTCTATATATATATATATATATATATATATATATATATATATATATATATATATATATATATATATACCGGTTACATAGAAAAAGTGCCATGGATAGTGCCACGCCATAGAGGACACTTAAATAAGAAAAAAAGTTCCTATGAACTTAGGTCCGCAACGCCTTTGTTTAAAAGATATAGGGTATTGAAGTTTAATTATTTTTTTGTTTTTTTTTAATATCTTTTTACAATGATGTAGTAAGCGGACGAAATTTTGTATACAGGGGGCTTTTTATCACGCAGTATTCAAATATGACCTTAGTTCTTTTATTACTAATAGAGGGCGCCACATACAGGTTTCCATCTTGTTTGAATCGGTCCTAACTGTTTTGCCTTACACTGTATGTCATTTTCGACTGGAAAAATTTGTTTTCCCATCTTTTCTGCGTCAAAAAGGTATACCTTATTGAAGTCGCTAGGACAAACGGTTTACGAGAAAAATGCATCCGATGCATGCAAATTATCCAAAAGCGCCAAAGTAACTTATTTGCAAAAACAATGACATAACACAAGATGTTCAAATTGTTGTCCTTGTACTTGAATACATTTTTCAATTCTTCTTCCTAAGGATTGATGGCATCTTTGAAATATTCCTGGGTTATTACGGAATCTATCTGCGGATTCCATAATTCTTATCCATAGTTGCTCTTCATTATGTATTTCTACAAAATAAACATTCATGAATCCCCAAAATGAAAAATCGAGGGGATTAAGGTCGGGACCACGAGCTGGCCCTTCATCGACCAATCCACGTATTTCCAAATCTCCTATCCAAAAATTCCCTTGCCAATCGATAAAAGTGAGCTGGCGCGCCATCATGCATGTAACACATTCCACCAATAATAGACAATGGAACATCCTCTAATAACGTATTTAGTTCAATCTCCAAGAAATTTCGATACAGTTCACCTGTCAATCGATTGGGCAATTAAAATGGGCCAATTAAGTAATTGTCAATTATACCTGCCCACACATTAATAGAAAACCCACATTGGTGACATCTAATTACGGTTTGATGAGGATTTTCATCACTCCAATGGTGCATATTATGTAGGTTCAAGAACACCATCACGACTAAAACCATCATCATCAGTAAACAAAATTGAAGAAAAAATATCGTGTCTTTAATTTTGCAACCATTCGCAAAATTGTACACGTGGAAGATGTCATGTTCTAATAGTGAATGAACCTTTTGCAAATGATACGGGCGAAGAAGCTGTTCATTGAAAATTTGTCTAACTGATTCATGGTTAACATTTCGTACCGCTGAACTTGTTTTCCTGGTGCTTGTTCTCGGATTATTTTCTACCATTCATAAAACAGTTTCTTCGTTTCGCACAGTGCGACGATTTCTGGAAATTCCACTATTAACTTTTGGTTTTTTAAAACAGCATCTTCACCCAAGCGCCTATGTACGTCAATAAACGTCCTGTTATGAGGAATATGCCTTAATGGATATCTTTCTCGATAGATACGTTGAGCTCCGGAAGAATTTGATCTAGCTTCGCCGTAACACATAATTATGTCCCTGTATTCTTCAAAAGTGTAGTGAACCATTTTTGAAAGTAATTTTGAAAAATCAATAAGAGAATCATGAAAAATTTAATCAAGAACACAAAATACTTCTAACAAGACAATAATATTTTGACAAGTGTCATAGATTTCGTTTGTTTTTTCGTAAATTTCCATCGCCTGTTATTTTCATCACTCCAATAGTACATATTATTTTGTGTTCCTAAAATGGTTCACTATACTTTTGAAGAATACAGGGACATGATTATGTGTTACGGAGAAGCTCCGTCAAATTTCTCCAAAGCTCAACGAATCTATCGAGAATTATATCCTTTAGGACAGGTTCCTAATGTTCGAACATTTATTGACGTGCATAGGCATTTGGATGAAGATGGGTGGTGAAGATGTCTGTTTAAAAAAAAAAGTTAGTAGTGGGAGTTTCCAGAACTCGTCGCATTGTTGAAAAGGAATAACCTGAACACATTATTAGAAGATGTTTCATTGAACATTGTTGCAAGAGTGGACTTTATGCTTGATAGCAAGCTAGCTCACTTTTCTTGAGTGGTAAGGAAATTGTTTGAAAGGAGGTTTGAAAATAGGTGGATTTGTCGTGGGGGGCTTATAATAAGATCACTGCTCTTCAGTAATAAAAAAAACTAAGGTCATATTTGAATTCTGCGTGATAAAAAGTCCCTGTATACAAAATTTCGTCCGCTTATTATATCATTGTAAGAAGATATTAAGAAAAAAACAAAAAAATAATTAAACTTCAACACCTTATATCTTTTAAACGAAGGCGTTGCGGACCTAAGTTCATAGGAACTTTTTTTCTTATTTTAGTGTCCTCTATCGCGTGGCACTATGCATGGCACTTTTTCTGTCACCCTATATACAGGGTGACCCAAACTCGATGGCCAAAACGAAAACAGCTGATTCCTCTGGCCAAAAGGAACAAAAAATTGTTAATACAGGGTGTGTCTATTATTGATGGTTTCCAAGATGTTAACTTTTTTTAATTTTTTCTATTTCGTGGACTTATTTTTTAAATCACGCTGTATCTTCCAAACTAGAAGAGTTACAAGAAAACACATTAGGAGAAATTTGTAGAAGATGAAATTGCCTTAAAGAATATTGAATTCATTCGAGACAAACTCATCATTCAACATTTTTAATGACATAATAAATTCAGAAATGATTTTTTTTCAAATCCCAAGACAAATTTCCAAGAGGAATATTTTTCCAATAGAGATGGAGTTGATACATGGCCGATAAAGGAAAAGCTTCCTTTTTTCATAAGCTTCACAACGATATGAAAAAACTTATGGTTGACGTACTAATTACTGAATTGTTACAGGAATACACCTCAGGAAAAACTTTTAGAGCATAAAATTACCTTCAAAAATATGGTAGAGTAGATGAGAATTGACGATTTGTCCCTCACTTTTCAATCAATCTGTACATTTGCGGCAAGAAATACGTCTCCTTTACTGATATCTTTTCATCACCGTAGCAACGACTTGACATTAGTAAGTTAGTTGTCAAAATTTGTTTGCTATTACAGTTTTGCTGATTTCAATACGAGTTCTTTCTGTTGTAGTGATATTGTAATTTAGTTTTTGAGTCGTTCTTGTTCTTGTTATTATTATTGTTCCTGTTTGTGTTCGTGTTTTCCTTCCTGAGTCATGTTTTCAAATGAAGAATATGCCGATATTCATTATTATTATGGTGTTGCCCAAGGGAATGCGAGTGAGGCTGCTAGACTGTATGCAGCTGCTTTCCCAAGAAGAATTCATCCAGAAAGGAGAGTTTTCTCTAGAGTACACACTACTCTAAGAGAGAGAGGATCTTTAGGATCCTAAGAGATCAAGAGGAATTTCATAATGTTGAGATGATTGACGACGTAATCCAGCATTTCGAAGCAAATCCTGAGACTAGCTTGCGGCGGTCATCCAATGTATTGCAGATGCCACGAGAAACAAGACGGAGAACTCTTAATGCTGACGGAAGACGTGCGTATCACGTGACGGGAGTTCAAGAACTTTGAGATGGAGATCTAGGTCGGCGGATTAAGTTTTGCCAATGGTATCTCAATTCAGTTAGGAATGATCGAGATTTCCAAAAAGCAATCTTGTGGACGGATGAGGCCACCTTTACAAGGTCAGGCATCTTCAATATCCATAACACGCACGTCTGGGCACATGAGAACCCACATACTATGAGACCAAATAGCTTTCAACACCAGTTCAAAATTAATGTTTGGGTTGGTTTACTCAACAATCAACTTATTGGTCCATATATTCTGCCAGATAGAGGCAATTTAGTAAATTTTTTGAATGTCCTTCAAGAAAACCTCCCTGAATTGATGGAGGAGGTTTCATTGGCAACAAGAGCAGATATGTGGGTTCAACTTGATGGCTGTCCTGCCCACTACGGAAGAGGTGTGAGAGATTGGCTAAACAAACATTATCCCCAACGTTGGATTGAAAGAGGTGGTACAGTGGCGTGGCCTCCAAGATATCCAGATCTCACCCCTCTGGATTTCTTTCTCTGGGGATCTCTCAAGGAATTGGTCTACAGCACTCAACCAACAACCAGGAAAGAGCTTATTGAAGCAATTCATAGATCAAGTCGGCTGATAACACAGAGACAAATTGCTTCAGCGACAGCTTCAGTACGAAGACGGTGTGTCCAGTGTATAGCAGCAAACGGTAGTCATTTTGAAGCAACTCTTAACAATTGAATAAAAGGTCCGAAAGTACTTAATTTTGGCCACAGGAATCAGTAGTTTCAATTTCACCATTGAGTCCTGGTCACTCAACATTGTTATTATCTATTAATGGATTTGATTGTGGTACCTTGATTAAATCTTGAGATTTGGAAAAAAAACTCATTTGTGAATTCATTATGCCATTAAAAATGTTGAATGATGAGTTTGTCTCGAACCAATTCAATATTCTTCAAGTTAATTATATGCTCATTTCTGAATTCATTATGTCATTAAAAACGTTGAATGATGAGTTTGTCTCGAATGAATTCAATATTCTTTAAGGCAATTACATCTTCTACAAATTTCTCCTAATGTGTTTTCTTGTAACTCTTCTAGTTTAGTAGATACAGCGTGATTTAAAAAATAAGTCCACGAAATAGAAAAATTTAAAAAAAAGTTAACATCTTGGAAACCATCAACAATAGACACACCCTGTATTAACAATTTTTTGTTCCTTTTGGCCAGAGGAATCAGCTGTTTTCGTTTTGGCCATCGAGTTTGGGTCACCCTGTATATATATATATATATATATATATATATATATATATATATATATATATATATATATATATATATATTAATCAAGGTTGTTAATCGTGGCGATTAATTTAAAAACAATCAGAAAAATTTAGTGGGTAGCAGCCAAGGTTGTGGGGCTAGTTTAAAATAAAGAAATGATCCTTTGTTCAAAGGGAAGCTTTCGGTAAATTTATTACCTTTGTCAACCAATCTACAAGAAGTTATGCGTTAATAATATATATAAATTAAAATAAGATAGTAACTTACGATCGTGGATACAGTTAAAAACAATGAAGCAGCATTGAAAGGAGATATTTCAATTTAAATTTAAATTATATGTCAAAATCAATTTTTGGACTTTGACAACAAAGAAAATGGTTATGAAATCAATGTATAAGTAGATTAATATGTTGAATGTGATTGTGTGGTAAGTGTAAAAGTGTGATGAATAGGATTATTTAAAATTATTTGAATGTCTATTATTACATAGGACTCTTACTTCTATGTGGGACATTCTGAAGATTAATACCAAATAGAGTTATTCGTAATAACTCTTTTACGCTAAACAAAATGGTAAAATCCACACAAAATAAATCCCCTTCTGCCACTAAGGGTTAATCCGTTAATAGTTCATCCTATGATTTCTGTGTTTATCTAGATAAAGTATGTTAGAATAAATTATGTTTAAATTTTGAGTGTCACTTGTCTTATTCATTACATAGTCTGTACATCGTATATGGGCCATTTCTAAAACTTTCTTTTGAATAAATTTGATTCAGAGGTCAAGACTTGCACTTTGTCGAAATCAGAGCTGTGTCCAGTGGAATGTACGTGTTGTGACAAAGCACAAGCATCTTTTCTGACTCTTATGTCACTGCGGTGTGATGTAAGTCTATATCTAAGATTCCTTGAAGTCATGCCGATATATTATTGGTTACAATCACTACAAGGGATCTTGTATATAACATTTGTTTTATCTAAAGTGGCGGTCTTATCCTTAAGCTGACTGAATAGATTGTTAACTCTTTTAATGTTTTTAGGGGCTACGATGATGTTCTTATCTAGTTAGAGAATTTTATTAATTTTAGGAGTAAGAGTACTAATGTAAGATATTGAACTGTATTTTTTTTTAATTTCAGTTTCCACCTCTTGGTCATCCAACGGTTCATTGTTACGTAAAAGAAGACTATTATTACAGATATTGTGTTGGTCTTCAATGTTAGGAGTAGAGTATAGTAGTTTCTTTAACATAGATTCAGGATACGAATTGTCTTTGAGTAATATAAACAGTAAATCTAAGTTTTTTTGTCTTAATGATGGATGTGATATTTTTGTGATCCTGTTTTTTAAACCCAGAACTAAATTGACTTTCATTTTATATGTATGATCTGAATAATAATTGAGGTACTTTCCTGAACTCGTCGGTTTTCTGAACCAGTTTAGGATTATGACATTAGAGTCATCTCGGATTAACAGAGTGTCCAGAAAAGGTACACTGTTATCAGTTTCTTTTTCGATTGTAAAATTAAGTTGGTCGTTATACCTGTTGAAGACTTCAAGGATTTCATCATAGTGATCTGCGGGAATAGCACATATGATGTCGTCAACATATTTTTTTTATAAAAATGGAAGCTCAAAACTTAGTTTAGGGATGCAGGTATCAAGTAAGTCATCCATGACGTATTGAGCCACGATGGGGCTTAATTTGGAACCCATGGGCGTTCCTGCTATTTGTTTAAAAAATTGACCGTTGTATGAGAAAAGGTGGAGTCAAAAATAAATTCCGTTAATTTAATAAAATTATCTTTGGTAAGCGAACAATGTTGTTCAAAATTAGCCCAGTGGTTGTGAATAGTTTTAAGTACTAAATTAATAGGTATATTAGTAAAAAGAGATTCAACATCCAGACTAATTAGCTTAAAGTTGAGAGGAAGTTTGAAATTGTTGATGAATTCTGCGAATTCAAATGAATCTGTGACATAGTAATCGTTATTAAAATTGTAAGATCTTGGTTACAAACTTTGTAATTTTTATGTTAGGAGCCTCAATACAAGAAATAATTGGTCTCATTGACAATATAGGTTTGTATATTTTTGCTAACCCATATGTGCTATAGTGGTGTAGCTCCTAAGTTCTACTACTTCTACTACTTAGCTGTTGCTCCTAACCTCAGCACTGGCTTACCAATCTTGTTAACCTTGTCAGTAAGTGTGGCAAGTGGAGAAAGGAGCTTTTCTACATTGAAAAGTAATCTTAAAAATATTATTAAGAAGTTTGCTGAATTAAAAGTAAGAAAAAAACAATTACTTTTTTTACGCGGTTTTGTTGTTAATTTTGCAGTATTATATTATTGTATGTAGTTTGTTTGAATATATGTTACGTTATTTAATAGATGTATGTTACTCACTGTACCTACTATTGTCTTATAGTACCATTATTACTGGTCGTGTTCAACACGAGCACGAAACAATGCTCATTACCTAAATATACAGAATTTAGTTATCTCATGCTTAGCGTTTATACTTGAGTGCCTTTGTTTTGCGAAAAGAAAAACTCTTATAATTACACAATTAACTCTCAAATTCACCAACACAATACATGTAAAATACATATAAAATTCAGCCGACTTACACAATCTAAAAATGAACTTATAATACAATCACAAGTTTTTTTACAACTACATTCCGTTGCATTTGAGAGATTTACCCCCTAACATGTTTTTAATTCAACAATGTCTCCATAAATTGTGATTCTTAAATTGTGTAGTAATTATTCAATGTAATTGTATTTGTTTGCCTTTTTAAGATATGTAATACACCATTATTGTATGTAAATAGCTATGTACGTTAACAAGAAAATAAATTATTATTATTATGAAAATCGGCAATAGACTTTATTATTAACTTTAGATTGTTTTGTCGACTTTTTTAATACACATCAAACGATGTGTTATTAAAATCGTCAAATTCAAATTAGTTCTTTTCGGAATAATTTTAAAATAATTAAATAAAGTTCAAATTTATTTCGCTTACCCTATATTTTCATTTGGATGGAAAATAACCCAGTCACCAAATATAATCCTATTAACTTTTACCCAATAATAAAATAGAAGCAATCAATACCTTTAGGGTTATACAGCAACCGCAATATATAACTTAATATTACTTCCCCTTCCCCATTTTTTTTAGAACCACTGATGTATTACCATTTAATGAATTAATCTCGGATAACCTTAATTACCCTTTGCGAGACTAAAACGTGCAGCGTAAAGAATCCTTAATATTAGATGTTCTAACATGATTACACCCTTTTAAATTTTACATTGTCGGACGTAGATCATATCTTATTGAATTAAAAAAATTACATTAGGTCATTACCTTTCTTCGCATTAATAACTGTGAAAAAATGTAATTATGTCCAAGTGTAACGAATTTATCAAAAGAATATCTTTGAAGTAACTTTTAGACCTTATACATTAAAATTTCATCTGTCAGCAGCCATCTTTTACAAGTCAAATATAAGTTCAATTTGCTCCCCCTTAGTGGGTAAAAACTTACACTTTAACCAGTGTTTTCTGACTAATAATGCGATATTGTCGTTATAATGTTAAACGGCGAAGCGGTGAGAAATTAGAAACAATGCCAATACGTAGTAACGTCGAAATAAAGTTTTGAAACGTTTTATAGTAAGACCAAACGGTGCTTAAGGAAGTTTTTTTTCAAACGTCACATAAGTGACAACGTAAGTGTCTTCATTGACAAGGTGAGTGTTATCGGATTAAGCACATAAAATAGCATCTTTTGCCTACTTTATGCGCCTAATCACATAAAATACAAAAATCAAAACATGTTTAACGAAATTATTTATTATTTATTGCAAAGGTACAATTATTTAAAGTTGGGTTTTGAAACATACACTTGCACGCACTTCACCTAAGTGAATATTTGCTAAATTAATATTTTCAGTGACAAATCACTTTTACTGGATTCGCTTTCGGATTGGATTGGATTATATGGCTGAAGAATTTTACTAGCAATATTCTTTTTACTTTCTACGGGTTTCTCTATGTATCTTAGCAACGGAACTAGAACGCCACTCTCCATGGAGTTTTAAAATGGTAAGATCACGTTCTCTGTCTTCAAGCAACGTAGCTGGCGTTTGTCACGTGGTCGTGAT
Source organism: Vesta saturnalis (assembly GCA_036346205.1). NCBI lineage: Eukaryota > Metazoa > Arthropoda > Insecta > Coleoptera > Lampyridae > Vesta > Vesta saturnalis. Next base: position 714,198 of record JARFJB010001443.1, read on the forward strand.
TTTACCATATATTTCGAAATTATAAATTATTTATTAGTACCGTACATCTGAAATGTAGCATAAGTCTAATAACACGTAAATTATAGGGATGCTCTGTAACTGCAACGTCTTATTCTGTTCCTTTACGTATTTGGAAAGTATTCGAAAGTTTTACAAATAGCGATCGTATTTAGAATTCTTTTATATAAGAATAAGTTTTGGCTTGTTTTTCAGGTTTAGATGGGAGTTTGAAATTAAACTGTGATTTACGTATCGGTATCAATAGTTAGTGAAACTCTTTTTACTAATGTGGTTGAGAATTAATTAGTTTCTTTGTAAATAAGAGTTGTTTGTAATTTTATAGATATCGTTAAATATAGTAGTTTACATTAAATTGCGTCAGTGGAAAATTTTTATCCTATTAAAACTGTTACTTTCTTTTAAATAACGTGTAGAACAGCATATAGCGCAGTTTATTAAGACGTTTAAGATGCCAAATTGGCGGATTATTTCGATAAAATTTTTGGTCCTAATCAAAGACTTTTAGATACGAGACGTTAGGGTTAGCGTAGCTAAGAAATCTTCAATTTACAGGATATTGATTACAGTAATAACGCTCGTCGACTTTCGAGTTTTAATTCGTTTTTGGCGCAATTAAAAATTTAAGTAATACATTGTTATGATTGGTTAATTAAAAGGAATCTCCCTTCCTTTCAATTAACCAATTATAACAATGTAGTTAGGAAAGATGGCTGACACTGAATGATGTGGAAGTCAGTCTATTCCAAGATATAGTGGAAGGCTCACGTTTTCTTTTTGTTTGCGGCTTCGCAATATACGCGAAACGGGTTAGTGTAATAGAAGGGAACAAGTTATATCGAACCGAGGGTGCATCGAACATTATCGTAGGAATATTTTCCGCTTTCATTTGTATGGTATATTTTAAAGTTTCAACGCATCCCCGGGTTATCTTATCGTGGTGTTTCGTTTTGTGAAAAGTGACAATTTTCGGTCAAAGAATTAGTTGGTTTTAGTGTTTTTTGAAGTGCTGAACCTCCATTCTGTTGACCTGTTTTAACTCATTTTTGGTTATACGGCTTAATTTTAACGAGTTCCTGTTAAAGGGGCAGTTTCACGTACATCGCGCAGCTCAAACAAATAAAGTACAAACTTGTTGTATATAGTGCCGCTTTACTAGAGTTTAGAGTAAATAGATTAACATTAAAGAATGCTTTGTAAATAACGCAATGTTAGCAAGTATGGATAAATATTGGTGCATTTACGTTAAATCAGATGAAAATTTAGTTATTTGGTGCTTTTGGTTGAATTAACTCTCGTAACGTAGTTCGAGGAGGTTGCCGTTTGTGAGATATTATGTGGAGAGCATACCGTAGAAATTCAGTGTAGCCCTATCGATAAATACCATAATACACGACCATTGTTAATATTTATAACTGTTTTATTAATAGATATGCATCGATTGTGACTTCGCCCTCTGTGCCAACGATTTTGTCGTAGTAAAGTAATCAGTTGAAAGATTAGATATTTTGATTCACGTTTAAGATTTCTAGTGTTTGAATTATTTTATGAGAAATTTCAACTTGAGTAATTTTACAGTGACAACGTCCATTTATCGTTCACTTTATTGAAGTTATAGAAGTTTTTAAAGTAACCTTTTGAAGTTTCATTAAGCTTTAACGTAATGACTAATGAGAATTTCTCGATTTGAGCGTTTGCTATTTTGATTTTGGTAATAAGTCGCTTGAAAAGAAATTTTAGATTATAAAGTAACGTAATAATTAAGTAAATTGGCCGTTGGCCGGTCAGCTCTTTGTTGAAATACGATAGTTTTGCGAGTGATCGCAATTTTTGTGAGGTGATTTTTATAGGAATCTTACCGATACCGTAGTACAATGATTTGCCAAAAGGTACGCAGTTTGTTATTTGTTTGGGAATGAATTGCGTATTTTTCTCGAATTTAGGAATTATAACCCCGAGTTCGTAGTTTATTAACTTTTAGGACTTCGTAGATATTTGATCGTGTTGATTTAGTTTTGTTGTGACGTATTTTTCGTTTGAAATTGAATAATTAATTACCATTTTGATAAGTTATTCTTGGGTATTTGAGCCAAAGATTTTAGCGCTAAGTTTATCAAAATATTTAATGAGTTTTGGTTTTATTATCGCAATCTTGCGGCTTTTACATAAAGCTTAAGATTTTTATTGAAGTTTGGGCGAACTTTGCGTAAATATTTTTGAAGTAGAATCTTAGTAGGGGTGAGGGTTTTATTTCGAGTGAACGTTATGGTTTCCCGTTAGACCATTATGATATCTAGTTCATGATGTTTTTTTCCCGCTATACATGTATTTAACAGGTGGCACCTTTTTGACGTTACCCCTGATTTTGACGTTATAACGAGTGCCCTTTTGCAGCATTAAGTAAGAACCCCATACCACTGATATACAGGGTGTCCGGTGAGGAACTGTACAAACTGAAATGGTATGTTCCTTGGGTCAATTTAAGTAAAAAAAGTCCCATAAACATAGGTCTGATTCGCAATAGTTACCCAGATACAAGCGTTTAAAGTTTATAAATGATCATATATTTTTTCAAAAGCAATTATTATTAGTCAACTGGAAAAACAAAACCGAAACAATCTGTCATTTATTCGTTTGTGTTCTAATAATGACAAAGTGGATTGTAGTAAATTAAGTGTAATTTAAATTTAAAATGCATATGCTTCTCCTGTAAGACGTTCCTCAAACAAAAAAGGTCCAATAAGTTGATCGTCAATCATACCACACCATACATTAACAGAAAATCTGCGCTGAAAGTTAGCTTCTGTTGTACCATGTGGATTTTCATCTGACCACAAATGAGAATTGCGTGTATTGTTTACTCCATCTCTAGTAAACTGCGCCTCGTCACTAAATAAAATGAATGGAACTAGTTGTGGATTTTCTTGTAGCCACTGGCACAAATTCAACCGCAAAGCAAAATCTCTAGGTTCAAGGTGCTGAACGTTTTGTGTATGATAGGGATACAAAAGCCCATCATGTAATGTTTGCCATACTGACATACGGGGAACTCCCGTTCGAGAAGAAATTCTTCTAACACTCAACCCTGGACTCCGATCAACCATCTGTAGAATGTTTTCTTGCTCATTCACATTTAACTCCACAGGACGATCAGATCTTATTGAAACTGATGGAAATGAACCATGAGTTCGAACGTGTTGAAACACAGAAGAAAAGGTTTGGTGATTTGGAATCCTCCTGTTGGGAAATCTTCGTTCATATTCCTTAACGGCAGCTCTCGCATTTCCATCACAAAATCCATAAATGTAAATGATGTCAGCATACTCTTCGTTAGAAAATTGAAAAGGCATTTTAAATTTAAATTACACTTAATTTACTACAATCCACTTTGTCATTATTAGAACACAAACGAATAAATGACAGATTGTTTCGGTTTTGTTTTTCCAGTTGACTAATAATAATTACTTTTGAAAAAATATGTGATTATTTATAAACTTTAAACTCTTGTATCTGGGTAACTATTGCGAATCAGACCTATGTTTATGGGACTTTTTTTACTTAAATTGACCCAAGGAACATACCATTTCAGTTTGTACAGTTCCTCACCGGACACCCTGTACATATACCGTGCGCGCAATTGCCTTTACGGGCTTGATACCCTGTAACAGGTTCTTCTTAATGAATGGGCCGTGTACTCCTTCAAGTTGAGTAGATTTAAAAATGATGCACTCTCTTTTGCTGCGTTACCCATCACCATTCTATAGCATTTTCCAGTTTGCTATTTTAAAAAGCGCGAATTAACGTATTGTTTATATTTCATTATATACTCTTCTCCCACGATGGTAAATGATCGATGCTTCCCTATTTTGGTTTCAGAAATTTTTATTAGCGCCTAGTAGTACAATCTATTATTATTGTATGCAACAAAAATATTAAAATTTCTTTTCAAGATAGTAATTTAATAGGACTTGTGCAAACTAAATGTATTTTTACTCAACACATAAGTAATAATGCCCGGAAATATCATTTTCCCTTTCCTTAACGAAATTGGTGTATAAATGAAGATCCGAAATAATGACAAACAGCGTAAAACCGTTAAATTTTGTTTTGAACGGAATTGGTGTATAAATAAAGATTTTGGTCATCGCTCGCCCCACACGATGACCATAAAATTTAGTTTTTCCCAACGGAATTTGTATGTAAATAAATACTTTGGGCATAGCTGATACGAAATAATGACCCACGCTAAAACAATACAATTTTGCTTTTGCAAATCGAGGCAATACTATTCGTCTTTTTACCTATGTAATTCGTTTTTTTTTGCACTTAAGATTTTTGTTACTGAAATGTTGCTTTTTGGGAGAATAAAGATGTTGTGGGCGGGTTTAGCAAAATACTCCCCTGCCCAATTTAAATATCGCCAGATACAGGCAATTTAATTTATTTCCCTCTTTTTGTACATCAACTTCTTTTAAAGCACATTTTCTTTCTTATTACTGCACCCCTGTTCCAGTGCTTAGTTGGCTTTACGACATATTGTTCTCCCCATTTTGTTCCCGCCCTATTATTTCCGTTATCTTGTTTTCGACAACCTGTTTCCGTCATTTTAGTTGAGTTGAACGGCCGATTGTCACAGTTTTTGCTTTTGTAGAGCGACGTTTCCGAAGCGGACTCTGCTTACCTCATCAGGCTTAGTCCTGAGAAGGACTCATTTCGTACTCGAGTCGAATTCATGTATTATAATTTTAACTATATAACCTGTACAAGTAATAGTATTAAAAATCAAATTATCTATAACTGTGTCAGAATAATTCATTATTTCAATAATTAAATAACCATTGATAAATTAATGTCAGTTCCATTTTGCAAAGTACCGTTAGACGTGGAAACAAACGTCCACTTTTCTACGAGCAGAAATCATCCTAGAGAAAAATTCAATTTAAAAGAGCTTCATACAGTGGTTCCGAAACACGTACCTATTGCAATAAATAGCTGTGTAGTTTTGAAGTAAGTAAGTATTGCAATGGTACTCATAACCAAGGCAGTATAAAATAATAACCCCACATTGTAAATGTCTCAATAACCGGTCGTATATTAATAACTAAATGTGGCAATTTTGAAGGTACCAGTTAGAGTCAATGTGATAGGAATAGGAATCGGAATTACTTGCCATCAATATCGGATGCAAGTGTAGAAAATCATCAATTGTAATTACAGTCAAGTCCCAGTAGGAAGCACCAGGTAAGTCAGTAATTAAATTATTTGTTTTAATGATAATTAAATTAATGTTACTAATGCTTCTGAATCACGCATATGGTGTATGAGGTATAAAGTAATCCCTTAACACTGGTAGAACTAAGCAATTGAACAATTTCCATTAGTGTACCAGTATTCGCATATAAAACTTCCCGAAGTGTTGATATACATTGAATCAAGTTCTAGAGCCTTTAATACATATATTTCCAATATATTATCATAACAATAATTGCCCACCATTAGACTTGGAGATTAAGTAGATTTAATAACAAAATCATCAATAGTCGTCAAAGTAAACGGACGCGTTCTAAGCGTCCTCCAACTTCTACCTGAGGTTGGTGAAACATGTGCACGTAAAAAAATGTCAATTGCTAAACCAATCACTACTGCACGACAATGGTGAGTTTTTAACAAATTTATAACCAGCGGTTTGAATATTAATAAACAAATAATAATATTAATCTAATTTAGTAGAATTTTAACGTGTGAAATGACTATAGATACACAAATAAAAAAGGCGTGAAAATGTGATTGTTGCATTTCTATGCAAATCCTAGAAAATTGCTGTTCCTTTCAAACCCATGTCAGGTAAGTTTGTTAAAACTCATACAATCATAAGGTAAACGTTAAAGTACAAATACCACTCCTCTTGTCTAGGTTTTAACTCAAACACGTACATTTTTATACCTTCACGCCCTTCCCTTGTGGGGTAGGCCAAACAACCCCTGCCTCTTATTTATTTTTCATTCACAATCTTTCTCCATGCTTTCCTATCTCCGCATACCTCCCTAGCTTCCGCAAGATTCATACATAGTCTCTGACATGCCTTTTTGTTTTTAAAACTCCTTACCTTTCTTTCCTTTATCATAGATTCTACTACATTCAGCCAAGTTTTACGCGGCCTACCAGGCCCGGCCTTTCCCCTAACCTCACCCACATATATTTGTTTTGTTAATCTTGCGTTGTTCATTCTCTCAATGTGACCAAACGAACGTAATGTACAATTTTTATATCTATCTATCATCGTCTTTTCCTCACCACACTCGGTCATTATGCATTCATTTATTATCTTGTCCCTTCTCGTTTTACCACACAGGCGCTTCTCAGGAATCTCATACCAACCGCATTTATTTTTCTTTCGTGATTTTTTTGACATACCCATGTCTCACTTACATACAGTACTGACGGGACGAATACGCCATTATCGATTGTTCGTTTCGCAGCTAGGGCCATGCTTCCATTTCTCATTATCGTCTACATACTTCCAATCACTTTCCTTCCAGCATTGACCCTTCGTCCAATCTCGCTCTCAATTGTACCATCTGCAGTAAACATTCTACCGAGATATACCAGTTCGTCCACTTGCTCCACAATTTCATCATGCAGAGTAAATACTCTACTCTCCTTTCCACCTTCCCGATTGAACACCAGAATCTTAGTTTTGTTCACGTTTATCTTTAGGTCCATGCGCTCACAGACTGTATCAAACTTCCTCAGAGCGGTTTGCAGCTCATCCGTACTGTCACTTAATAAGACTGTGGCATCTGCATACACCAGAAGTCGTACATTGACGTCACCAACCATTACACCATTTGTATCGGTACATGCTTGTCTGAGATATTGATCCATGTACCTATACATTGAACAACCACGGTGATATTTTTATAATTACAATAATTGCTAAATCAAGTTCTAAATTTGAATTAATAATGAACAAATAATAATTGAACAAGTGGAATTGTAATACGTGTAAAATGGCTTACAGAAAATAAATACGGTTCCTTTTAACGAATGTTAAAACTAATTTTAATTGTAATGTAAACTAAAAGCGTAAATACTCAAATACGTAAACATTTCGCAATAACAAAAAATATAGAGAACTAATGAAGTCGCATATTCTATCCCACGGTAACGCCGGGTATATAAAACAACGTAAATACCTATTTGTAACAGTAGTATCAAAATTCAAATCATGTCGGATGTGACTCAAAAAACAAAAAGTGCACAGCTTAAAGTTGAAGTAATCCCCTTTCTATAACAATTCAAACATAACCATTGTCATAAGAATTCGTTTCAATAGCTTTAATGAAAAAAAAATAACTAGATCAAATCCGTATTAAAAATAAAGAAATAAATATTAAATTAACCAAAATAACTAAGTAACTCTAATTCGGAAATATAAATTAAAACTAATTAAATCATTTGGTCACAAATAAGTAACAGCACGTCCGGTAAGTAGCACGAGAACCAAGAATCGCGTAGGGAACAATCTAATTTAAATATAATGTGTATGTATGTATGTATGTATGTATGTGTATGATATATATATATATATATATATATATATATATATATATATATATATATATATATATATATATATTTATATATTCCTACAGTAAGTATACACTCCATATTATTTATATCTTTCTGACTGTCTCTATTTCTGTCTTACTTCCTTACGTGTAGGGGCAGTAGGGAAGTTACATCGTTCGGGGCACGATTTGGCTAATAACCGGTCTGCCCACTATGTAATTACTCAAAAGAACAATACAATTGCCTCAGATCGAACCGGCTACAAGGGACGGCCAAGGTCGAAATAGACAATGCAATGCATGGCAAAGAATTTGAAATTGCGAATGGCGAAAGGCAGCTTGATATTCTATGTGTATCGGAGACTAAACGAAAGGATACTGTGGAGATGCAGGATGGCAGTCTACCACTATGGTTAGGAGTTGAGACTGAAATGCATGGCGCAAAAGGAGTAATCGTAAGCGAAAGAGCAAAAGATGTGTTAAACAGTACGAATTGGCATCCCCCCGGGTAATGTAGGTCAGAATTAAAGTGGAGTTTCGAAAAACTTTTACTATTGCATGCTATGCACCGATAAATGAAGAAAGAGACCAAGAGTGTGAGAACGTCTGGGATGATGTAAAAAAACGTGTTGAACGTATGTAAGCCAAATGAAACAGTGGTAATATTCTGAGATATGAATGGATGGGTGGGTGTACAGAGAACATACTAAACGCGTTCTAGGAAAGTTCGGAGACGAAAGAGTCAATGAGAATGAAGAACGCCTGGTCTACAGCTGTGTGGAGAGAAGCCTGTTTGTATCTAAGACGTGGTTTAAACATAAAAATGTGCAAATGGATGGTGGTATCGAGAGTATGTTTAGGTCAAAAGTGGGTCGGAAGAAGGAAATCAAACCTAGTGCGAACGTCCAGAATTAGGGTAGAAAAACTAGTAGATAATGGTGCGAGAATGAAATACGCAGATGCTGTGAGTAAAGAGTTGAATGTGAATGAAACAGTGTGGAACTAACAAATAAAAGACACTGAAGTTGAAAGTTCATGGATAAGCTTGAACAACTGTGTTGTGAATTGTGCCGAGCAGATATGCGGAAGAGCGACTGTAGGCAGACGAAAAATGTTCTTGGTGGAATGCATCTGTATAAAACGCAGTATGCAAGAAAAAAGATTCGTACATGGCAATAATTGCTGCAAAAAATGAGACTGGAAAAAAGCAATTGCATAAGGTGTACAGATTAAGAGACAAAGAAGCGAAGTAGGCAGTGATAATAAGCAAAGAGGAAGTGATGGCTGTGAGGTGAGAGAAAATGCAGAATGATTTTGAGACAAACAAAAAACTCCTCTGGAAATGGGTCAAAAATACACCCAAAACAGAACGCTGCAAGAGTGATGAATAAGAGCAACTAATGGTATGGGACGATTTTAAGTGAGGAAATGCTGGCAAGAATATTTTCGAAAGCTGTACAGTAGTGAGGAAAAAAAGGAAAATGTAGAAGGAATGGTAAATGAAAGTGAGAAAGATATTGGGATAAATGAGGTAGAGAAAACGGTAGGAACAAATGAGCAGGCGTAGATGGAATCATTGGTGAAATGCTAAAGTATGGAGGCGCAAAGCTTATACGAAGATTGTGTGAAGTTTTCAATGTATGCCTTAAATGTGGAAAAGTGCAGAGTGATTGGAAGAGCGCGATCATTGTACCACTGTATAAGGGGAAGAGGAACAAGACTGATTGCAAGAACTACAGAGGAATAAGTTTGCTCAGTGTACCCGGTAAAGTATTTGGAAGAATACTGATTGAGAGAGTACAAGAAACTACACAAACTAAGATTTGGGACGTGCAGAGTGGCTTGATACCTAGAAGAGGATGTGTTGATCAGATTGTTGCCCTCCAGCAGCTGATCGAAAAGTGTTTAAGTGTAAAAAGGAAGCTGTACTGTGCGTTTGTAGATCTTGAGAAACCATATGACAGAGTGAATAGGGAGGAGCTGTGCGAAATGTTAAATGAATATGGCATAAGTAAAGGTCTAATGAACGGAATAAGAGCAGTATACAACGGTAGCCGGGGTGTGTTAGGGTGAGAGGAGGTGTGAGTGAATACTTTAATATTGAGCAAGGAGTACGAGAAGGCTGTGTGATGTCACCGTGGTTGTTCAATATATACATGGATAAATGTGTTACACAAAATGTACCGATAGAAATGGTGTAATGGTTGGTAACGTAAATGTACGAGTGTTGGTGTATGCAGATAACACAGTCTTATTAAGTGACAGTGCGGATGAGCTAAAAATGCTCTGAGGAAGTTTGATACAGTCTGTGAGAGCATGGACCTAAAGGTAAACGTAAACAAATCTAGAATTGCGGTGTTTAGTCGGGAACGTGAAAAGGAAAGTAGAATATGCACTCTGCAAAATCAACTTTTGGATCAAGTGGACGAGTTGGTATATCTGGGTAGAATGTTTACTGCAGATGATACAATGGATGGCGAGATTGGACGACCCTTCCTTCTGGAAGGAAAGTTATTGGGAGTATGTAGACAATGAGAAACGCAAGCATGAACCTAGCTGTGAAACGAGCAATCTATAGTAGCGTGTTTGTCCCGTCAGTACTGTATGGAAGTGAGACATGGATATGTCAAAAAAATCACGAAAGAAAAATAAATGCTATTGCACGTTGAGAGAATGAACAACGCAAAATTAACGAAGCAAATATATGTGGGTGAGATTAGAGGTAAGGCCAGGCATGGTAGGTCACCTAAATCTGGGCTGAATGTAGTAGAATGTATGATAAAAGAAAGAAAGATCAGGAGTTTAAAAATAAAAGAAAATGTCACAGACAATGTATGAATCTTGCGGAAGCTAGGGAGGTATGCAGAAATAGGAAAGTATGGAGAATGATTGTGAATGAAAAATAAGTAAGAGGCAGGGATTGTTTTGCCTACATCGTAAGGGAATGGCGTGAAGGTTGTGTTGTGTTATGTGTTGTGTAATAAGTGTAGCGTTGAGAAAATAACGTTTTTACCTCAAGCTCCCTAAACCACGTGCCACAAACAATCAAATCGAAATAAGGAAGGACTGTACCAATTAACAGCAAAGAAATCACCTTCTTCTAATGAACAAAGTAAGGATGGTTTATCAAGTTCAGACTGTAGCGCAAATGATGAATTTACAGAAAGCCACCCTTCATTAAAACGACGCTCAATGCAAACGTCAGTTTTTAATCAGTACGCCAAAAAGGAAAGTTTTATAGAAGATTACGGCAAAGATAAGCAAACCGTCAACTCGCAACCTTGAGAGACATACTCTTTGGTATATTCAACGTGATTAACATAAAGTTGTCTACAAAAATTATTCAGACAGGTTAAATGTAATTCACCGTTTTAGTAAAACGATATTAGAGTTTTTAATGTCTGTAAAAAGGAATGACATCGGCAAAGCTGATAAGGCGATTATCTCAATAGGAAGGTTTACTTGCAAATACGCTCTGCACGTAAACCATGTGGTACCGTAAAAGCCGGACTGAGACCTTTTAAGTAACGTTCCTATTTGCATAAACGTAAGTATTATTTAACTAGATTGTGTAGCTTGTGGATTTTAAGTATTGCTTTAAGAACATTCAGAATCAAAGAAAAGTTACAATTTAAATTACTACGCTCTAACGGACAGACGAACGTAGATTATATATTATGTAAAGGTGTTTATTAAATTACATCAGCCTTGTTGCCACCCTTAACGTTCGTTTCACTAACGCTTTTGAAACTAATAAAACCAAGGAAACATGTAATATTTACCGAATTTATGTGACCAATGGAAATTAACATTCTCAAAACCGTGTTACTATTTTTGTGTGTGTAAAGATCCAGCACTCACAAAATATTCCAGATATTTTTAGAATAAATTTCAAGGGTTGAACAATTAGGCTGAGTGCGGCCAAACCGTCCCGTTTAAGAAAGAGTGATAATCAGAACAGGGTAGGGAATGTAAGTTTGTTGTTTGTTGCATGGAACATACCAGAGTACAGAATTACTGAATTAATAGAAGTTAAGGACTCGACCAAACGCTCATGATTTATTGAGAATATTTTTCTTTCGGATGTGTCTTGTACCATTGTAATTTCGGATTTCGTTATAGGGATTGGAGAGACGCATGTTCACAGCAGGTGAATAGATGGTAGGTTCACATAATTTTCCGTCTTACTCAGTCCTTACGCACGTACGATTTAATTCATAGTAAGCTTGACTAGTACCTACATTTAATTAACCCGAATACGAAACCTGAGAAAACAAATTTTATAAAAGCCTAGAAGAGTTACTCTACAACCCGAGACTATCTTGGAGAGTTTAGCCAGAACAGATTTTTCCTATCACAAATCGTATGCTCGTTACACACGTAGCAATTACTGGGAATTACTCAGGACACGTGTGTATAAAGTTTGATACAAATCATTGATCAAGTACGTAACGTTTTACAAACCACAATAGCTATTCAGCAAAAAGACTGAAGGATCCCCATGGTTGCCTACTATTAAAACAAGTTTCATCTCTATAAGATAATTCTCTGATGAGCAAGTTCGGGGTTATTCCCAACAATATAGCGACGAAATCTCAAGTCAAAAGTGATCATCAATTAATGGGCACAACTAGAAACATGCATGTACAAAGTTAGTCACAAATTGTTAATCGCACATAGAGGACTTTCCATAAGTAGATGATCCGAGACAGAGGAACAGACAAACCGTAAGCAAAACCACATTTTTTCAATTCTTAAAAAATCGCTAAGAAGTGAGATAATAATCACCCACCATAGGCCAGAATCCACTCAGAATTATGTGAAAAAAAGATGTAATTAATTAAATTGAGTGTATCATTATTATACCTTTGATACCTTTCACATTGATCATTTGAGATTCTTCATCAAAAGTAAACGATGAAACACATATCTTTAACGACAATCGATGCCTTTACAAAATTTATTTTTTGAAGGTTGTGAGCAGTACGAAAACTGGTCCAGTTATCAACTTCCTGAAAAAAGTAATGCAGGTATTTGGGGTTCCTCGAAGTATTATATGTAATAGGGGGAGTAGTTTTACGACAAAACGTTTGTTGAGTTTGCCCACGAATATGGGCCCAAAATTACATTCAATGTTACAGCTACTCTAAGAGCCAACGGGAAAATGGAGCGTTGTAATCGTATTACACTCAATGCCTTTACGTGCTTTAGTGATGACGAAATTAAATGATACGAACTCCCAAATACAATTTGGGCTAAATAATACGTCCAATAAAACAACAGGGAAAAGTCCTTACGGATTACTTTCAGGCTATCGGCCAAGAAATTGTACGGAAGCCTATTTACGAAATGAAGTAGATGTAGAAACAAACGTTGCAGATATCGTTTCGATACGTTTACGAGCTGCCGAACAAACTGCTAATGTTCAACGTTTGAATGTTTGAATTAAAATGTAGAGTACCTACAACTTACAACTAACACGTTTTGTTACGAAAAATTGTTGCAACTAGCGATGGCAAAAGTAAGAAAACCTTGCGTAAATACGCAGCTCACTACGTAGTGACCAAAGTATTGCCACACGATAGGTACGTCATAGAAGACCTACCTGGGACGCAATGTGTTCAAAAAAACGTACAAAGGGGTGGCTTCAGTTGATAAATTAAAACTGTTCCCTCCTACCTTACCAAACGATGGCGAATATAGTTCTTCCGATGGTGAAGATAACGAAATTACCCAGGTCTTTAATGATAAAGACAATAATTGTAAAGCCAGACCAAGTGACGGCAAACAGAAAAGTTCTCCACCATCTGCTAACCAAATGTCAAATTAAATTTTAATTTTGTTTGTTTTTTTTTTCTCTTTAGGAAAGTATATTCTACAATGACGTAGAATTGGGTAGCGTGATCGAGCTGTAAGCGGTCAGCAATGCTGTATGTAGTCTAAACATTGTAACGGTTATTAGAAAAATCACAATTTCGCGCTAAATTATACTAAATGAGATATTTATATATTATTTTTCTGGATAAAGAAATGGTTATTGTTTATTTGTATTTGAATGTAATAAATATTAAGATGAAAAGCTTAAGTTTATTTCAATAAGTTATCTATATATTCAATTTGACAATATTTAAAATACGCGGTATTTGCAAGTGCATTGCTGTGTTGGAAGGGATGAGACGCTGTCATAACAATGATGTGCAGTTTTTAAAGAAGTCGCGTTAAGAAAGCGATCTGGAAGAGTCGCATAAAATAAGCGATCAGAGTTGATAGTTGTCGGTCTATTGACGCCGCAGCATAAGTGACATTGTATAGTCATGCGGCCCTATAATGTGTGAAAATTACAAATAAGAATTAATTAGCGGTATAATAGGGAAGAAGTAGAAAATTACCTTCCTTATTTAAAATAATAAAAAGTGCAAGTATTGACAATTTGGCGATAATAAAAAAATTGCGTAATAGTTTACAATAGCGTTCTAGTGCGTGTTGAAAGTGTTCCCAGTTGATGTTTTGATAGCGAGTGATAAATGTACAATAAGACAATCGACCCAATTAATAGATCGATATATAAAGTATAATAACTAAAAAACATTGATCTTCCGTAGCACGCTTGCAGTTTGTTGCACACGCCGTTTGTAATTAAAACTGAACAATTGAATAAAAACTGTATAGTGTAAATATATCGAGCAATAATTTATAAAAATCAGTAAATTGTGGGGAAGAAAATTAGAAGCGTATTCAGCTATAATAAAGGTACAAGAAAAGATAAGGACAACAAAGGAGAACGGTTCCAGAGTGTCGGCAAAGTGACATCATCGAAAGAGCAGTCTGTAACCTATGGGAGGCCTCTTCACCGGTCAAAGGAACGCATGCATTACATCAGTTTTTCAACAAAATAAGTAAGAACCCTTTTTGTTTGTGTTAATAAATAAAACGTTTTTGTGTTTGGTTTTTTTGAAACTTTACATTTGACTATCACAATTAAACAAAAAACAACACGTTTAATTCTGATCAAGTTTTTACATGTTAGTTTTAAGAATATTGTTTTACATTATAGGTTTGATTTTATATATGTTTGTAAACAACGTAGCTAGCCGCCGCAACCAATTAAGAAACCCAACAAAAGTGATATCCAAGGGTATTACGGCCGTTGCAACATCCACGGCTCCTGTGTTTATACTATGTAATAAAGAAAATGAATCGAATTACAGGGCAATCTCGATTCAATATTATAACGAGTCAGTCGCATCCTAAGAATTATAACAGTTATTTTATCTTTAATGTTCCTTTAAATAGCAATTAATATAAGTTTCTTTTAATTACAAAAATTAGTTTAAATGAAATTAACTAGATCTTTTTAATTTAGAAATTTTAGAAAAGTATAACATGAACCATAAAAAGTAAAAGAAAATAGTAGAAATGATATAACATATGTCGTAAAGTAATCATTTCAAGATTTACGAAACAACTAAAAAAATCTTCTATTTTTAATCTATTAAAGATGTAATCATTACTTATAAGTATAGTAAGACCAAATTTTCATTAACTTATTACTCAATTCTAAGTGTAGCACTAGTACATACAAATTATATTTAAACCAAACTGTTTTTTTCAAGATTCGCACATTTAGTAGTTTCTATTCTTGGCGTCTTCATTTCATTCCGCTTTGGCCCAATCCACTTATTCATAAAGGTTTCATACCCGTTTAATTCTGTCTCCAGAAAAAATGAGGCTAACCCCCAATGATGCCTATATTTGGAATATTTCCATTAGAATATATATCCTTACAATAGAATATCTTTAAGAGTAAGTGTATGGTTAGCATGGTCGCGTTGTTCTAAAGTTTTGCTTATTAAATGTGCGTAGATATGTTTAGAAGGGTAATATTTTTTGATGGTCGAAGGCAATTAACAGAAAAACATGAGCCCTGTTATACAGACGACGATAAAGAAATAATCATTAAGATAATAAATTGGGAATGGAAGTTATATAAAGTAATAGACAAGAGTGTTGACAACTAGACACAGATTTGTGTAATTTGCATAGAAATTGTTGTTATCTCTGTGTATATTACACTTTCTGCTTTGACTGCGAGAGTAAAAGCTTTAAATAGTAAAACGCAGCAAAGGTGCCTGCTAGGAAATTAAATTCCCACAACTTTAAGACGTAATAAAAACACTGTTATCTTGTTTAACTTCCTTGTCTAACTTATTACCTACTAGATATACGCGGGGTCCCAACGAAAATTTGATCCCCTGTAAAACTCGGCAAAATAAACGTCGTCGATTTTTATACCAAAGGGTTCAATTTTGCGACACTATAATGTTGGACCACTTTTCATTGACGGAAATCTGAATGAAGCAAGTTATTTGGAATTATTAGAAAATAACGTTGCCTTATGATAGCGCAAATTATAACAAATAACGATAACCTTTCAGAAGATCAGATAACTTTTCATCAAGATGGTGTGCTCCCTCATTATGCTGTTCAGAGAGCTGTGATAGGGCCGACTAGAGCCTCAGATTTTAAGGTCCTAGATTTTTTTCTCGCGGGTCATCTGAAATCAACCGTTTACGCAACTCAACCCCGAAAATACGGTTGCATAGATGCTAGACAGTCCTTCCAACTGAAATGTCTTTTGATCCGTCTTTCTCTTGATAACTTTGTAGAAATCGTTACCTCCCGCACAGGGTTAAAGTTGCAAAACGTTTATTTTGTCCAGTTTTAGCAGAAACAAATTTTCGATGTATACTCGCACTAGCTAAGTTACACAAGGTTTTATTCAGTAATAGTTAAAAGTGATTGATTTTTTCAATTTTTGAAGTTTGTTTTGATACACATTCAAGCTAAGTTTTGCAACACATATAATGACATCACGCAATATCTTTATATAGCCTGAACACATAAGTGGTAAAGATTCATTGATTTGTTGCATCCAAATCCTGCCAGGATTGTCACACGGAAGAATAAATCTGTTTTCGTGAGTACTCAAATCATTATTCCACGCAATATTGAAATAAGTCTACTGGATTGAAAGGGAGTTACATTCATTAGACAATCTTTTTCTCCATTACTACCATAAGACTCGGAAACGTGCAAACAGTCCAAAGTAAGATGACATGAAGAACACAACATTATGGAAAGGGTTGACCAACTGAAACAATCGTAAACATATTCAACGGTTAAAATAAATCAATACACATGCAATAGTGTTCGTAATTAGGAACAAGCTACCACTGACGTTAAATAGCAACATTTGCTTAAAAAAATGACAGCTAAAACAAGCTATAAAAGTTACATTACTCTTACACCATTTTGATACATGGTTAACCGATACATGTCACCTAAATATACCTCGAGTGAGAATACGCTGCACCGTGGTTAGTATTTTAAATAAGGGCAAGTGGGAATTTCACTTACTCACTCAATTGTTTCCACTCAATACCGAAATCTTACAAGAGATGACTTTAGAAGATAGTATTACATTTTCTTACATCGCAATAAAATCTGATGTTTACTCTCCATAGTTCGTGGAATTATTCAATTAAAATCATGTTGGCTATTTCGCTTCACTGACTAGCCCCCCCCTCCCCAGAACGGTGTTGTTGGCGAAGTAAACAAAGATTAGGCTTCTTGATGATCGGCTGTAAAAGAATTGAAATAACAATTGTCACAAATCCCAAAATTTTGGTATTCCAAAGAAATACCTTTTACGTTAAAAAAATATTTGTGCCAAAAACGGCGCCATCTACATTTTGTAATGTAGTGTGAAAATAGTTTAATAACTTTAATAATAAATAAAGAAATAAGTGTAAATTAAATGAGTGTAAAAATGTTTTCGTAACAAATCGTTAAACTAACTCGAGATACAAACAATTCACCACAAATAATGCCTTTGTCCCAGTCGGTAGATTAACGTAGGGTGGTTCATTCTGTTCATTTGCTTAGATACCACAAATTTATGCTTGTTATTTCTACTTAACATCAATAAAAAAAACTGCAATGTAACACTAATAAAAATGATCTCGGATAATTTTTTATATTTATTAAATATTTAAAGTTAGAATTATATAAAATATATCATAAAAACTAATGGTAATAACCCTAAATTACTAAAGTATTGATATAAATACCTGTCACTAAATATAATACTTCTTGAGAACCCCTGGTATTACAGAAATAAATGAGGAAATGCAAACCAAGGTGATGTCATCTTGGCATCAATATTGCGCAATATCTCGAAATAATGCTTTACGTTGCAAACCACGCCCATAAATGGAATTTTCCTTCTAATAGATTTATCTTCATGAAATGGAATAATCCGTTTATTGCATTTTCTTGACTTTTTGAATGCAAAATTTGAAATCGTAAAATCAAATCTGATTAAAGTAGAAAAGTAAAAATAATAAAAGTGTAAATCAAAGCAAAAATAAAGGAAAGTGACTGCAAAGAGCAAATGTTTTAATTTTTTGTATAATGCGTTAAAAGATATCTTACCATTAAATCAATGGCACTTTCACAAAATTTAGGTGGAAACCAAAAAAAGCAATACAACATTCATCAGGAAGTGAAAAAAAATGGATGCTTTGAAATTAGATGATGTAGCCGTGCGCGAAAGATATGAGCAGAATAATTTAAAGTGGGAGTATAAACCTTTAAGAAGTATATACCCTTAGAAGATATGCACTTAAGTTACACCAAAATGTAAATTAAGTTGCCTACCTCATAGCTATAATGCAAAAATAATTAAAATTTTTCTTATATTTACAACTGAATGAATGAAGAACCTAAATTACGGTATATTTTAATACAACTCAAAATGGGTTGTTACAATTTTATCTGGTATAGTTTTAATCAAAGTGTTGTCTAGCAATCTAGTGAAAACGGAATGGAAAGCCCTTCGTAGGGAGCGAAAATTAATTCAGCCAAAAACACTTCTCTAGAACCTGAGAAAAAAATTCTGTGTGAAATCCCATAAAAGTCAACAGGAAATGACAACTAAAAAACGAGATTAGTAAAATGCACAAATAAGTAACAAAATCAAGCTCACAAAAATAGCTATTTTTGTATCTAGTGCGCGAAATGTTACTTTGGTGATCCAGAATTAATTTTTTTAACGAGGCGCAGCCGAGTTAAAAAATTAGTTGAGATCAGCAAAGTAGTTGGCGCACGTGATACAAACAATTTTTTTCTACAGCCATCAAATTTGTATATACCTTAAATTAGTTTTAAATAATTTTTTCTTGGATACAAAATTTTTTCTACAATCATCAAAATATGTATATCCCTTAAAATTGTTTTAAATAATTTTTGTCTTGGATTTCTGCTTGATTGAGAACCACAAAAGTTAAAATACAATTATCTCATAGAGTTTACATGCAGTGCGCAAAATATGTATTTCGCACACTATTTCGCGCACGTTGTTACGGTAACGTAGGCAAATCAAATAAAGTGTCATTTGGCATATTGTTATTAATGCGCAAACGTCGTAATTTTTGACGTTTGTAGAAAAAATTGTTTATTTACATAAATGTCAAGTAAAATAAAGCCCGTTGCTGAAATACATCTGACGTGTAACCAACAGTTATTGAAATAATAAATGACAGCACAAAACCTTACAATAGGTTTACATAATACTTAAATCAGTATTGTGGTTTAGTTTATTAAATGCAGTAAGAGCAATAAATTAGTCGGAGAAACAATAAAATGTCGCACTAAATTTTTTTCCAAAAGGATTGGATACTGCAGAATATTATGTGTCTTTCCGTTCATAAAATATTTTGTTTAATGCCAACAAAAAGTGCTTTTCTGAAGCGTAGGTGTAAATTTAAGTGAGTAATTAATTTGTACAGTAAACTGTTACAGTAGCAAGAAAATAAACCACCAGACTACATGCATAACAAAATAAATAAACACAGAATTATATTACGCAGTAAAAGTTATGCAAATATGCAACAATTTCTCCAAGAACGAGTACAACTGTAAGTAATACAAGTAAATAAACATACAAAATTACGAGTGTACATAAAACCTAGTATGAAATAATAATAAAGCGTCGACATAAATATGTGTATATCGATTAAAGTAGTCGACAAATTTTAGATACGTAAAATTGTCACACTTCACTTGGTTGGTACTACTTTTATATTGCCTCTGGTTTTGCAAAATATAATTCTTTTGCCCTTAATTTATTAATCACGGGTCGAATTCAATTACACTACCTTGGCGTAATGTGTTGCAGATGAGTGAATAAAACTTAGTGGTCACATGTAATCGGTCACAACATATGAAAACTATAATCAATTCTATACAGAAAGTAACACAAATAATTAAATAAAATAAACTCTAGTTAACTTACTGAATAAGTAAAAATGAAACTAAAAATTATTCTGGTGCTCTCTGGGTGTGGTAGTATACGGGGCGCCACTGTATCGTTTCTCGGATTATTCAGTATGGCCCTCTGTAGATAATAGTATTAAATACAAAATTAAACAGATGTGTTAGGAGTACGTTAAATAATTCTTTAATGAATATGCTAATTACCGTAAAAAGTGTAATGAAGTGTGTCTAATGTGGGATCAGGATTATAACGGGATTAATTATAGGTTAGTGTTGAATTGGTTCTTGTAATAATATATACAAGTTACTGTTTGATACGAAACAGCTGATTCGTTAACAGGTGTTTATTTTTATTAAATGAATTAAATCGATTTATTAATTAGAAGTGTAGTTTTGTGTGAATGGCGGTATGAAACGGGAGTGGATTTTGTATACAGGGTGAAAGTTTTGTGAATACAGCGGGGTGATGTACGCGGTTGGTGTGTGAATTTTGGTGGTTTAAAAGTAAATTGGGCAAAGGGAGAAATGATATCGAATGCAGGTAACAGGCTAAATATAGATTTATTGACTGGAGATTCTGGCTGTCATTTGGTGTAATAGTAATACCTTGTTCGGAGTCGAAACTGTCGGCTAAAGTTGGAGGGTTGGTATCGCTAAAGAAGACGTGTTTGTAGTAGATGCAGGTAAGTATTCCGTGCGTAACCACCGTCTAATTAACCACGTCCTTACACAGCCCTTAAGTAGTCTTCTCGGAGCGTATTACCTCCAAGAAGATTGTATTAATAATCGTGGTTTAATATTTTGTGAAATGGGTACTTATAGCGATAAGGGATAGTTCTGAATATAGAGATATTTAGCTTTTGGTGGCTTAACCACAGTCAAACTAAGAATTTCTTGCTCTAAGCTCTGTTATGTACCCTTCTCGGAGCGAAACACCTCCAAGAAGATAGTACACAAAAGTGTGCGGGGATGAATAAATGATGAGGCCAAGTTAGGTTATTAATATGGCTTAAGGGATGCAATGGATCAGGTTATATGAATTTATGTTGATAGGTCTGGTTGGAATTCTGGAATGGTCAGGATGCTGGTGGTTTGGTAAAATCAAGTATAAGTGTAATAAATGTAACAAGTGAAAGTAAGCCAATAAGCGTGTTTTGAATGGTAGGTGGTCTGGTATAGGGAAAGTTTGTATGGAGTGGGATACCATTTATGAATAATGATAAAACAGTTGAGGAAGGAAATAGGAAATAAGTTTTAATAGGAATTATATATTTATTAGGATACGAAATTTATGTTAAGGATTCATAGGATCATTACAAAATAGTAATAGAACACGAATCCAGAGATATATTTTAACGAGCTTTTAAGAAGTATAAGTACAGATCCGCCTGTCAATTAAAGAAACAAGACCAAAGCTTTATATTTAAACCAAGACATAGAGTATTCTAAAAAACTTTAATAATTAAGAAACAGTTTGTTTCAAATAGAATACACACCTTTAGTTATAATACGGCATAAATGGTATTTGAGGGTCAAGTGCAATGTGCATTATCCGAAAAAATTCAATTGAAAGCTAGAACTAATTGATAAAAAATTCAACAGTTAATTTACCTTTTCAACAAATTAAACTTTCTCATTGAAATCAATATTTACTTATTTATATAAAGAACAAATCAGTATTTAATTATTTTAGAAAAACAACAAAACGCAATTAAGCACATCAGATAGTGTACAAAACTAAAGTAACTAATTAAAGATTAATCATTGATTTATGTGAAATAAGGTACTTACAAACTACGAATGTACCTACACAAGCTTTAATTTATTTATTTTACTCAATTAAAGGAAAATATAAAGGAACTGAAGAATTGAAAATCACCGGGTCCAGGCAATATACCTGCGAAACTTATTAAATACGGCGGTGACACACTATTACTGCGACTCACACACCTGTTCAATCCAGTGTTTTGAGTAGAGTGTGGGGAAAAGTAATCCAAAAAGATTGAGAACTACAGTTGGCCACCTTACAAGCGAGGATCAAAGTGGATTTGATTCAAGATACTCGTGTATAGATAATTTATTTATTGTACAACTAACAGAGAAGAAAAAAGTAGAGATCGTTACTTTTATAGATTTAAAAAAAGCCTACAACAGCGTCCCAAGAAGCGTATTACTATATTCACTGAAGGAAATAAGCGTTAAATACCACTTACTAAAAATCATTAAATAATTTAGGATAATAACGTAGCCTACATTAAACTAGACAAGGACCAATATATCCCAACTAAGGCCTTAGGCAAGGGTGTAGCCTATCTCCTATCTTATTCAATATTTACCTGGAAAAAGCCCTACGAAGATAGAAAAGATCATGTGAACAAATGGGCATACCTATAATTGCCATACATCTCTATACACTAACTTTCCCCGATGATCAAGCTATACTGGCATAACATTCTTATGACATGGAATTTATGTTAAAACGATTATACAAAGAATATAAGAAATGGGGATTAGAAGAGAGTTTAAAGAAATCGAAATATCTTGCTGTGAACAATGATGCGAAATTTTATATCCTTATAGATGACGATGTACAAATAAAATAGATGGATAAATTTTAATATTTGGGGGTAGCAATAGACAGAGATAGAATTGGAAACCAGGAAATACGCTACAGAATTCAAAAGGCCAGAAATATAATAGACACTCTAAATGGTATTTGGTGGGACAGGAATATAAGCAAGATAAACAAAAACTACTCGGACAAATAATGGTGGAAACAGTACTGACGTATGGATGTGAAGTGTGGAGTTTGAAGGAAGAAGAAAAACGAAGACTAGTAGCAGTAGAAATTGACTATTTGCGTAGAAGTGCCAGAACATCAAGACTCCAACGGGTCCGAAATGAAGAAATTATAAACAGAATGACAGCAAGGGAAACAATAGTAGATAGGATAGAAAAGTAAAGTTTGAAATGGTTCGAACATGTACTAAGGATGAACGAGTAAAGATTCCCAAACCGAGTGTTCGACTGAAAACCACCAGGAAGGAACAAAAGAGGTCTGCCCATAAGATCTTGGAACGATGGAATAAGACGAACGCTTATTATATTGCGCATGTAATTAAACCCATATATATATATATATATATATATATATATATATATATATATATATATATATATATTGTAATACGGCGCAAATGGTAGCTAAAGAATGTGCAATGTGAAATATCCCAAAAAAATCGCACTTTAAAGCAAGATGAAATAAATTCAATAGTTAATTTACTTGCAACGGACTAAACTTTATCTTAATAATATTTAGTAATTTATAAATATAGAAAAAAATAATCTGTTTAATTATTTTGTACTTAAAATCTTAACAACAAATTTTAGGATAGGGACGCATATACACGTCACATAGTAGTACACATATTAAGATTAATTAGGTACTTACAAGCTACATATTTTAACTATACAAGTTTTAATTAAATTTAAATTTAATTAATTAGCAAAGTACAGGTCGTAGTTCAAATCCTACTACGGGTAACTTCTCATTTATATATTCAATTAAATTAATAATAATTTTTAATTAAACTAAAACAAAATTTATATTAAGTATAATAATTTATGAGGAACTACGACGTTCAGATAGGCAGTTAGTCAACCACTACGGAACGCCATGAACTTTGAAAGGTCGATAAAGATTGGTCGGGGGTAGGTAAAAAGTGTCAATGACACGCACAGGTAACAACTTTCTCCAACAAATAAAAAAAGAGAATGCAGAGTAAGAAATGTTAGCGGCAAAAGTCAAAGTGTATAAACAAACCCTAAACATTCGTTCGACAAAAATTATTACTTGTCACTTGTAATTAAACAATAAATTACATATCTACATGTGTAAGGTGTAAATTGTACGACAACAAATAAACTAGTAAAAAATTAAACCAGGAAGTTTGAGACTACTCCGCGACAATAAATGCCTGAGTCTACATCAACAGAGCTAACATATATCGCGGGTAAAGTATGCACCAAAGAAGGCGTATAAGAACTTAGTAGTTCAGCTAGTAGATATGTCAACCACAAAAAAAAACTAATTGTTAGATGCAAACAATCAAGTGATTGTACTATAATTATTTTTATTTCATACTAATACATTGTTAACAAATAAACCCTTAGTTACCGTAACTGTAAACATGTTCATACCTCCCATGGGAGTTACACTACGCAGTTATAGATCTATATATATATATATATATATATATATATATATATATATATATATATAACTCCCTCTAATGTATTTTGACAAAGATTTACAAACTTGTCAATTGACATATCCACGCCTACTTAATTTTAAACAACGTTCGTTTAATTATAATAACCAACAAAATTTCGATTTCATATTTCATTTACTATGAAATATGAACCAAAATTATTTATCTATCACGTGAGTTATGTATGTTAATAACCTCGGGCAACTTACAATCCCTCGGGATTAACGTCCCTCGGGTTTGCAATCTGTTGCCTTCGGTAATTAACATCCTCATAACTCCCTTGATACATAAATAACTATTTTAATAATATGCAATCAAATTCTCTCAATTATAATAAATGAAAAGACTGTCTGATTTCACAATACTTTTAAAAGTACACCAAACATTTATAGTGGCATAATAATAAACTAGAGTATAGAGTAATTATTCCGATGTACCTATAGAAATTGTAAATAAGCAATTTTAAAAAATGTAGCAATTTACTTAAGAATACACTACAATATCAAAAAACGGTCTTTGGACAGACGTATTCCAATTCTAACATTTTCATTTCAAACACTTCGTTTAAGAACATTTTAAATACACTTATTAATACAGTGTCAGTGTTAATTATTAATAGAATCATAGAGTATCTAAAGCTTGCAAGTTAGCGCCATTGAACAACCTCCAGTGCAGATTATCTAGTTAGGAAAATTAGTCCCACTTGTTATAGTCAGTGTTAATAATGAGAGAGGACAGGTAGATCTACCCTTTATTTATCACACAATAACATTAAACATGGAATACAAGGTGCACAAACGTATTTTTACAAAATGTACAAAGTGAGTAACAAATGTATGTAAAGACAGAAAAACGCCAAAGAATCATATTAGTGCGCATGTGCATAATCAGAATCTGATACGATGGTTCTTTTGCTATAATGTACCCGATTACGTCTACATAAGGTTAAGTATGTGTCAACTAAAACATCGTGGCATCAGCATGTGGGAAATGAGGCTCATTGAAAATCTAAGCGGTTGGAAATGGGGCAAATGTTACAAATAGGCCCTGGCGGAGCCCCAGCTATTAGAAATGGTGCCCCGTGTTCCAAACAGGCATACAGAAATAAGATGACAAAAAGCCAAAAAGACAAACGCAAACAAGATGGCGAAACAAATAAACGCGAAAGACGTACACGTAAAACAATGTTGCGGCGCACATAAGCAAGATGGCACAAACAAGGTGGAAAAAAGATGGTGGAAACAAGATAGTAGAATACCAAAAAGCACACGCAAACGAGGAAACACTATGGCAGAATGCCAGAAAAGCACAAGGAAAACATAACGGCGGAATACGTAAATAAAAGAGCGGGAAGACAAAAGGACACACGAAAACAAGATGGCAGAACACGAACAAAATGGCGCCAAAAAGCCACAAAGAATCTGTGCCCATTTGAGATATGCAAGCGACAGGGGATGAAAATCCGGTCTTAAAAGAAGATGACACAAATAGAGGATAAATCGTAAATGGGGCCTTAAAGGTAAAGGTTGGAAGGCGCAAAAGAACACCAATTAAAAGTGTACTTAGGTGTGAACCAAATCCATAAAGAATATGGGGATTAAACATTTGGTCCAAAAAGAAATGTTGTAGATGAAATGTGGACCGCAAAATGACCCTTAAAAGTAGGGGTTTAAGAAGCAGCCGTAAAAGAACCTAGAGTTATTAAAAAGCAATAAAAATGGGCTAAGTGCGCGTGATTACAAAGCAATGAACAAAGCAATTAGAAACTTAATGAGAAATTAAGAAATTGCAGATGGCGCTGGAGGTACCACTGTACTACTGGCCTAGCCACAATCCGGTCTGAAGTAAATATCTTGAACTATACTGTAACGATTGTTTATTTAAAAAGTTATTTATAAAGCCTAACAAGCTATTTTAACTATACCGGGTGTAACAGGATCATGGTACACCCTACTTTTCTCCTTTCGTTTTGAAGATAATTGATTGAAACTTAGGATATCCTATATACATAATAACCGGAACTTTTTGACATAATGGAAATGACACTAATTTTCGATATTTAAATGGAACACCCCGTATATTATTGCATTTTTGAATTCTGCCTGATTTTCTGAATGCAACGATGTCAAATAAGTGACATTTCAAACGTCAATATTTTTTATAATATAATTTTTGGTTTTCCATTTAAGTGTGCCATGACGGCTCCAATTTATTCTAAATGACCCGTGTAGTAGTAGAAAAATCGAAATCCTGTCATAAATACTAAATTACGTGATTTATGAGCAAATACTGTTCATCAAAATGGTTTTTGCGGCAAAACTCATTTTTTTCAAATGGAACCATATTGGTACCGTGGTACCATTTATTAGTACTATTACTAAGGAACTTATTCATATATCTTATTAAAATGTGCGATATATACAAATAAAAATTACAGCTAAAAGAAAATAAGAAAATACAATTTATTTATAATTATCTTGGTATACATAAGGTGGCTTTGGAATACAAAAAAATGAACACAAAACATTACAACAGTTGTTTAAAATGCTGCCCATTAACGTCGATGCATTTCTGAACTCGTATCGCCGTTTCTCGAAGAACGTTCGCCAATTGCTGGGTCGTTATGCTATTAATTGCGCGTCTTCACGGGTTGTAACGGCGGTTGCGTAGACAATATTTTTTAAATGACCACAAATAAAGAAATCAAGGGGTGTTGTTAAATCAGGTGACTTTGGCGGCCACCTCACAGCACCATTAGTCGAAATTATGTTTTCTCCGAATCTCTGTTGAACGTAATCAATTACTATCCTTGAATCATGGGGAGGAGCGCAATCTTGTTGGAAATACATTCCCTGTCTTAAATCCAAAGGTATCTATAATGTCCTCAATCTCATTTTTCAGAAATCTCAAGTATCTGGCACCAGTCAGGGGTCCTTCAAATATTAGCCAAACATTGAAACCGAACCGCACTTGAAAGTTACCCTCCCGTAATAAATTTTGATGTTCTTGTGAGCAATATTTTGTATATTGTCGGTTAAATAATCCCAAATTTGTAAACCTAGGCTCGTCCGAAAATAAAATCATTCCCAAAAAATCATTGTTTGGTTGCACGTTATTCTGCAAAATCCAATTAGAATATTCTATCCTACGTTCGTAATCATTTTCGTACAAGTGCTGGTGCAATTGGTATTTAAAAGATTTATAGTGGTATTTGTGCAAATTTCGGGTTGCGGGTTGGTGACTGATTTCCAATTCAAACCCAATTTGCCTTAAAGAAACAGTCTTACCAACTTCTACTCGAACCAAAACATTAATTTCCGTTCCTTCGTCAACAATGAAATTTTCTTCGGGATCATTGTTCGGCTCTCTTCGAAATTGGTTTTCAAGACGTTTAAAATAATTTCTCGCTGGACATTGTCTATTAGGATATCGTTCGCCATAAAGATCGTTAGCTGCTACGGCATTTTTTCTACATTTCCCGTAAATAATTAATATGTCCACTTTTTCATCTCTAGTATAAATTGGCGGCATTTTGAACACAATTAACAAGAATTTTAAATAATTTTTAAAGACACAATAAAAACACCGATAAACCAACAAATGTATGACAAGCTAAATTTTCACTGTTTTCAAAGCCACATTACTTACTTCTTATCTTCCCTACAGAGAGTTGTAATATTTAATTATAAATAAATTGTATTTTCTTATTTTCTTTTAGCTGTAATTTTGTTTGTATTTATCGCACATTTTAATAAGACATACCTATGAAGTTCCTTAGTAATAGTACTAATAAATAGTACCACGGTACCAATATGGTTCCATTTGAAAAAAATGAGTTTTGCCCCAAAAACCATTTTGATGAACATTAATTAGTAATTTAGTATTTATGACGGGATTTTTATACCATTACACGGGTCATTTAAAATAAATTGGAACCGTCACGGCACACTTAAATGGAAAACTAAAAATTATATTATAAAAATATTAACGTTTGAAATGTCACTTATTTGGCATCGTTGGATTCAGCAAATCATGCAGAATTAAAAAATGTACTAATATACAGGGTTATGAAAATGTAAACTTTCACCATTAACACTCGTAATAAAATACTTATCTTTTTTGGGGTTTTTTAATCGTTAGATTAAATTTTTAAATTTGAAAAATTAAAACGTGTTTAATTTTCAAATTTACAAATATACATCTTTAACTATTACTACTGACGAAGATAACTGTAAGTGTTATCGAAACGTTTAGATTGTATAATTTAAAGTACACCATTAAAAAACCCCAAAAAAGATAAGTATTTTAATATACAGGGTGTTCCATTTAAAAATCGAAAGTTAGTTCCACTTACGGCGAAACCGGAAATGAAAAAAATCGCTTATTATGTCAAAAAGTTCCGCTTATTATGTATATAAGATATCTCGAGTTTCAATTAATTATCTTCAAAACGAAAGGAGAAAAGTGGGGTGTGACATGATCCTGTTACACCCGGTATTTATTTACACACACCACGGTCGTAACCAAATTCTTTCGCGCTGGACTTGATACTTAATACTGCCTCATAAGCGGGATCGTACGCTATGTATTTAAGTCGACAAAAGCGCTAGAAAGGTCTCGTAAATTGTAGAACTTGCGTTGCCATCCTATTGTGTCTTATCTGAAGGTCGCGCTAACTTTTTAGTACTTTCTAGACTTTAACTAATTCCTTCTAAACAATGAAACGTCAGAAACGGGACGAAAAGGACTTCTTTATAAATACGAAACATTTACGTAATTTATTAAAATAATTACATATACGAAATGATGTGTTTAAAAAAGGGACTGGCCCGTATAATGCGGGACAAATGGTCGTCTTAGATTAATTGAGAATTCCAAGCATTTTGAACCAATACCAATACAATTCATATGCGTTGAGGTAACGTTATGTCTACATTTTTTTAAATTTTAAATTTCAAAAATTTTCACGATTGTAATATGAGCAGATTAGAAGTGTAGAACTTTAAGATTCGTTTTCTTTCATTAGATAAATTGAATCCTTTTAAGAAACCAATCTTAATTAAACATTTACTATCTTGAATCTCCTCATTGTAACACCCTATTACAGATTTCGATTTAGAAATCCATTTATAAGCAATAGAAAATGAAGGATGCAGTAGAGCTTTCAGCTCACAAATGTCGGTTGCATTTCACAAAGAAATACCTAGTTATCTAACAGCATGTAGTTCAATTTCATCCATCTTGTCGGAAATGTTAACAAGTGCATTAAACGGAAGTTTAAGTGAACAAATAACTATAACGATACAGTTGATCATTATCAGATAACGTATCAAATACAAAACTAATTCTCCTAACAAAAGTTCGACTGAATGAAGTAATGTAACGTACATCAACATCAATTAAGCATTTATTTCTTAGTTACCCACAAATATAAAGGGACTGCCTTGGGACAATGAAACACGAATTCAGTATTCAATTATTTTAAAGTTTCTGTAATAAAACATTTTACGCATGTAACTCCAGCGTAGTAAAACTTTATTAACTCGTACAATCGAAAGCTCGTTCAGCCATAACAGAAACTCTTGCGTTATGTACACTTATTTAATGTACAGCTATCGTCTCAAATTTATGTTTTTCTACCCTTAATAAAAATGTTTCGCTTAAATCTGTAATCTACTTAAAATAAAACTAAAAGAATTAGGTCAACATCATGTACTTTAATAAACTAACCGATATGACGTCACCGTTTTACTTGCTTAAACACAATACATTTTTGATAGTTGAGTTGTAAATTTTCCCTTGATTCAAGATTACATAATTTAGGTCAGTATTTAGGGGTACAACAAAGTTTACTTACCAAAAAAGGTATATAAAATTCCGAAGACTATGCAAACTGAACATACTGCTGCTGTTGTTAGATTGTAATCCGTATCAATGTGATTGCAGTGTTCCACTTTAGGTCCATCAGGAATTCTTAATCCTGGAAGAACCCCTAGTGTAGTGTTATGTCGTGGTGGAACAAGGGAGCCGGGACGAGCTCCACTTTCCATGTTCTGAAATAAAATAAAAACAGTTTAAAACCAGAAAATAGAGAACAAAGACAAATGTCGGATCAAACGTACGTTTAGATAGACTAAACTTTTACGAATTAAATGTTTTCAATTGTCTTAAGTTTTAGGTCCAGGATAACATATAGCAATTAAATACTACGTCGAGTTAATTATAAGCAAGTTTTACGTTTTTTTATCTAATAAAATAAGGAAACAGGAAATAGTTGTATAATGCTGATTTCATTTCAACATCTAAAATAGTTTTGGTACATTTAAAGGTGATCGATCATTCTGATACGTTTTACTTACTTTATATCTGAGCCATATTAATTTTACTGCTTCAGCCACATAATTTAGCAAAACATAAAACAGACCCTTATTTATTTCAACATGATCGATATTTATGGTTAGGATAACTGAGTATTCTGCATAATTAATATAGCCGGTAAAATGGATAAGTTTCAAAAACGGATTAGCCCTTTCGGTTATATATCTTTGTCGTTCTAATACAGGCATTTGGGTTAGAATGTAAGGGTGTATTTATCTTTTTCTGACCGCGGAAGGTCAACTAAGAAAAATGCTCTACGTTATAGGCGTTTTAAATTAAAAAAAGGTATAACAGTAGTGTCAGGAATGTTTGGCGTGGCATGAAAACATTCATTTAAGAACGTAAGACAGAGACACTCGAAATGTTTTACACATTTCTACGTGCTTACAGAATTAATTGCACACTACATGCATAATTAAAATTAAAGCG
Organism: Vesta saturnalis; assembly: GCA_036346205.1. Lineage (NCBI taxonomy): Eukaryota > Metazoa > Arthropoda > Insecta > Coleoptera > Lampyridae > Vesta > Vesta saturnalis. The sequence goes on from JARFJB010001443.1 coordinate 745,201, forward strand.
TTAATTTGTGAAACGCACATGTAGTAGTGATCAATAGAGAAAGTATTTAATGTCATTTCAATCATATAAAGCTGACGAACGCAAAGACCTATACAAATATTTAGTGGCCTTTTGTTGCTAATCAGTTACTCTATTGCAAATTTTATTACTCCAGCCTTTTTAGACAAATCAATGGCTGTGTTTGTAAGGTTATTTTGACGCACCGTGTATGTGTAGTATTTTGATAATGTATGTAACGTGTTTGGATCTAGCTGAAGTGAGTTTGCATGAAAAGATTTTTTTTGTATGCGTAATGTATGTTGTGTAATTGATACGCCACTGGAATTTAGTGAGCCACTGGTTATCGTGTGAAGGAATATTTGAATCCTGTAGAAAGATTTTCGTATTGAAAGCGTTAAATTTGGTTGAGAAATAATGTTTTTATTGACACGGCACTGGTAAAACTACTGGTCTTTTGCTACTGTGTATGGAGGAATGTGGACTATAGAAATGGTTGTAGACGTATGAGTGAGTGAGTTGTGATCTATTAATATTTTATCAATTAAAGGAATATGGATGTATATTTTTGTTTGTAGAAATTTTTGTAATATGGTGCAATAATGGTAAATTAATGCATGTTCAAGAATGAAGGTGATAGAATGTGAGGGAGTTGGTTAGATTTTGCGAAAATAAGATTCACCCACATGTGAGATTTGTATGGAAAGTTGAGATATAATTTGGTTAATCTACAGAGTGAATGTAATTGCAATTGCAATTGATGGAAAGTTTTTAGTGAATTTACAAAGTTATTTAAAGATGACTATGTTTATTTCGCATCGTTAGCGTGTTCTTCCACATTGGAACCTTCGACGCGGCAAAGATACGCACGAAATACTCACTTGTGATAGGTGAATTTTGATCTTAACGCGAATTTATTGTGACGTATTGGGAATATGGCGGGAAGAAGGTAAATAAGCGAGTGCCCAAATTGGAGGGGTAACTAAAAAGTTGTAAGTTAGCTAGATGGTTAGAGTTTTGAGTACGGATTGCACGCGTGATAACCAGCAGAATGGTTAGTTATTGGAGTTTCTTTGTGAACATTGTAGTTAGCAGGGCATGTATAGCTACTGCATTAACCCATAAGAGGATAAATCGTATAGACGTTCACAAATAACTAATGTAATATATTGTGAGTTGAAGGAAAACATTAGTGATTTTCTTCAAGAAATAAAGTGCTTAGGCAGATTAGAAGTTAATACAGCAAATATTTTGTTATTAGTGTTCGATTGTGAGACGCGTGACCTAATATTATTAGCACGTGTGAGCGCGCGTGTGAGCGTGAGCGTGTGCGTGTGCGTGTGCGCGTGCGCGCGCGCGTGGGTGTGCGTGAGCGTGTGCGTGTGTGTGTGTGTGTGCGTGCGCGCTGACGGGACAAACATGCCATTATAGATTGCTCGTTTCGCAGCTAGGCTCATGGTTTCGTTTCTCATTATTGTGCACATACCTCTAATCACTTTACTTCCAGCATTGACCCTTCGTCCAATCTCGCCATCCATTGTGCCATCTGCACTACCCAGATACTCGTCCACTTGTTCCACAATTTCATCTAGCAGAGTAAATACTCTACTCTCTTGTCCCCCGATTGAATACTACAATCTTAGTTTTGTTCACGTTCACCTTTAGGTCCATGCTCACACAGACTGTATCAAACTTCCTCAGAGCAGTTAGTTGCTCATCCGCACTGTCACTTAATAGAACGGTGTCATTTGCGTGCACCAAGATTCGTACATTTACGGTACCAACCATACACCATTTGTATCGGTACATGCTTGCCTAACACATTTATCCATGTATACATTGAACAACCACGGTGATATTACACAGCCTTGTCGCACTCCTTGATAAATATTAAAGTAATCACTCACACCTCCTCTCATCCTAACACATGCCCTTATTCCGTTTATTAGACCTTTATTTAAGCCATATTCATTTAATATTTCCCACAGCATCTCCCTATTCACTCTGTCGTATGCTTTCTCCAGATCTAGAAACCACAGTACAGCTTTCTTTTTACACTAAACACTTTTCGATCACCTGCTGGAGAGCAACCATATGATCAACACATCCTCTCCCTGTCATGAAGCCACCCTGCACATGCCAAATCTTAGTTTGTGTAGTTTCTCGTACTCTATCAATCAGTATTCTTCCAAATACTTTACCAGGTACACTGAGCAAACTTATTCCTCTGTAGTTCTTGGAATCACTCTTGTTCCCCTTACCCTTATTCGGTGGTATAATGATCGTGCTCTTCCAATCCCACGGCACTTTTCCACACTTAAGGCATATATTGAATAATTCAGACGTATAAGCTTTGCACCTCCATACTTTAGCCAGTGATTTCATCTACGCCTGAACCTTTACCGTTTTTCAACCTCTCTACTGTTTTTCCTACCTGATTTAGTCCAATATCCTTCTCAGTTTAATTCAGCATCCCTTTTACATTCTCCTTATTTAACCCTTCAATCTTACTTTCCTCAGTACTGTATAGCTTTCCGAAATATTCTAGCCAGCATTTCCTTCACTTCACATTTGCTCCATACTATGTCGTTGCTCGTCATCACTCCTGCAGCGTTCAGGTTTGGGCCACGTTTTGTATTTTTGACCCATTTCCAAAAGAGTTTGTTGTTTCCCCAAAATCATTCTGCATTTTCTCTTCTTCCACAATAATCACTTCATCTTTACTCATTCTCACTGCCTTTTTCGCTTTTTTGTTTCTTAATCTGTACACCTCATACAATGGCTTTTTTTCAGTCTCATTTTCTGTAGCAATCGTTGTCATGTACGCACCTTTTTTCTTACATACTGCCTTTATACCGATTCATTCCACCAAGCACATTTTTCCTGTTTACCTACAGTCGCTCTTCCACATATCCGCACTGCACAATTGACTACACAGTTTTTCAAGCTTATACATGCATTTTCGTCATCAGTCTCTTTTATTTGTTCGTTCCACACTGTTTCAATCGCATTCAACTCTACTCACAGCATCTGCGTATTTCATCATCGCACCATTATCTACTAGTATGTCTACCCTAATTCTGGACACTACGTTTGCTTTCCTTCTTCAGATCCACTTTTGCCTTAAAACACTCTCGATACCACCAAAGTTGTCTGATCCACACTTCGATCCGCGCATTACTTTTGTGTCTCTCACCAGGTTACTAAGCCGTTCATCATATACTATTTAGTCAATCATAGTTTTAGATTCACCTCTTTGCCATGTATACATATGCACATTTTAATGTTTAAACAACGTATTAGATACAAACAGGCTTCTCTCCACACAGAAGTTCACCAGGCGTTCACCATTTGGTCTCCGAACTTTCCTAGAACGCGTGCAGTATGTTCTCTCTGTACACCCACCCATCCATTCATATCTCCCAATATTATCACTCTTTCGTTTGGCTTACATACGTTCAACACGTTCTCTAATCATTCCAGAAGTTCTCACACTCTTGGTCTCTTTCTCCATTCACCGGTGCAATAAGAAAAATTCCTCGAAACTCCACTTTCATTCTAACCCACATTACTCGGGGATATACCAATTCGGACTGTTTAACACATCTTTCCGCTCTTTCACTTACGATCACCCTAACTCCTTTTGCGCCATACACTTCAGTCTCAACTCCTGACCATGGTGCTAGGCTGCCATCCTCCATCTCCACAGCATCCTTTCCTTTGCGCTTTGTCCCCCATACACATAGAATATCAAGCTGCTTTTCATACATTACATTCGCAATTTACCTCTAACATTCATTCCTTGCACAGTCGTCAGCAACGGGGACTGTCTGTATAGTTCCCTTGAGTAACACTATAGCGGTCAGACCGGCTACTAGCCAAATCGTACCCCGGACGATGTAGCATTCCCTACTAACGCTAACGTCCTACTACCGGGCAGTTATGTGTCTACTGCCCCAACACGTAAGGAAGTAAGAACTAGACATATCGACAAAGTCAAGAAAAATATAAATATATAGAGCGTATACTTACTATATGAATATATAAATGTATATATACATATAAATTTCTTTTTTTTACTTACATAATTTTCAATCACATTATATTTCAATTAGATTGTTCCCTACGCGATTGTTGGTCCTCGTGCTACTTACCGGACTTGCTGTTATTTATTTGCAACCAAATGATTTAATTATTTTTAATTTAGATTTCCGAGTTAGAGTTATTTGTTTATTTAATTTAATATTTGTTTATCAAATCTGTTTTATTATTGTCGTGAATTGTGATAACTTAACGTTTCTATTTTTCAAATTTCATTTTTATTTAATTGAAGGGTAATAATAAATAACGATCATGATCCTGTTAGCCCTCCGACTTTAATTGCCTACTTTTAGTAATAATTAATTATAATTAAGATTAAACATAGTAACAAAGGTAAACGTTACATTTTGAATTTGCAATCAGGGAAAAATATAGTATAAGACAATATGTAATATAATGTTATAATTAAACTTAAAATTAAATATAGTACCAAAATAAACATTGGATTAAGTTTTGAATTTGCAATCAAAGAAAAATATTCAAGAACTTACCAGATAATCTGCAAGCTGTACCTTGAATTTGCATGTCGTGCGGATTTTTTTTTTAATTTACGCCTTTTTTAATTTACGCCTCTGCCATGTATTGTCATGTCTTTTGTATTTTATATTTGCGTCAATATTCTGACAAAAAAAAGTTTCTTTACCGATACCCCTACAGGGGATTAAACTTTACTTGTAAAATGTTCCGACTTCCCGTATCTGCAGGAATGTATGATTTAAGCACATTAAAGTATAGTCATACAGACATTTTACCGCCAATTTTTTAGTAAGATGCATTTTTATTAGTACGTTTTTTTTATTGTAGCATTCATATTATATTACGTTAGCGGTCTCATGCAAATGGTTCTGTACAACTAAATCACTTTTAAACCGCGCATGTTTTCTACCGTTAACGTGTGTTGCCGTGATAATCTGTTTGCTTAATTACTTACCATTTTTGTTAACCTGTTAGTGTTTCCCGCATTTAGATGCTCAATTTATTTCACCTCTCCGTGCACCACTTAATTGGTTAACATTTAGAATTTGCCGCATTTAACACGCACATGTTTCATTGCCAAGATAGACAAACAAAACAAAAACAAACGCAAAATTTCTTCACATTTAATTGATTGATTACACTTATTGCACTGCATTTTAATTTTGAAAAGTATAAGATTTTAATAACCTATTTATATATAGTTGGTTATGGCAATTATTTAAACTAAATTAGCACTTTTAAATGATTTAGAAATTATTTATTCTTCAGAGCGTAACGTATACACGTCCGTACTCAACCAGCGCAAATAACTTGATTCTCTTCTAATTTGAAGGAATATGTGCATGTATTTAGTTTTAAGGTGCTTTTCAGCCGGTGTCAAGTCATTATTTTCCACCCAATTTCCTACACGCACACCAATGGCAGTATAATCCCCAGTGTTTCTTTTGATGATCATGCATGCTGTGGTACTTTGTAGTTTACGAGACCTACTAAGTGCAAATCTCAGTTTGCATATAAAGGGTTTGTGGTGGTTCTAGTCAACTCATGCAATTTTAAAGGTTTTCTGATTGAATAATATGTACAAACCTCGAATATTTTAAAAGCACCTGAAATAGTTATTTGTACCACTAGGCCAGAAACGATCATTTTGCGAGTACGAACAGAATTGCACACAGCGGCGTTAGCTGAGGCCTCCAACTGCAAATACACTCATATTTTTTGCTGACGCTAGTAATTTATTAAAAATATTTTCAAAAATTGGTGACATCATGTTTTAAGTTATGTTGGCAGCATTGAACATCTACGAGTCAAACTACTCTAATATGTATGGCAGCTGTCAGCAAATGTTAATGCATAAAGTCAATCTAAAAATTTGCCTATCTAGGCCACAAACAATGAGTTTCTGGACGATTTTAAGAATTGAAAAACCAGTGTTGACGGATGGAAGCACAAAAAATGTATAGTAATTCAAAGTCTTATAATATGTTTTAAACTGTACACACACTGTCGCACATGTACTAAGATAGTTAAATTGATAGGTCTTTTTCCTGTTTTTGTTTGTGTAGCTGGACTTTGCGTCCGTCATCAGGCTTAATACGGAGAAGGACTGTTTTCGCACTTGAGTAGAATTCATGTTACACTGATTTTTTCCCACACACTTGACTCTCGGAATGGAACTAGGAATATGCATTATAACAACATATTTCCAAGTAAAAGACAAATTCACCAATAAGAGTTTAGGAAGGCGATGGATTCCCCACTACCACCCATATTGAGCAATATATACATCAAAGACTTCAAGACCAAACGATACCCGAATTCACGGAAAAACCAAGGATGTAGCCAAGATACGTAGAAGATACCTTCGTAGTTTGGCAACACGGAAAGCATAAGCGGGATGAATTCTTAGATCATGTAAATAGCCGCACACCCTCCATAAAATTCACAATCGAATTGGATTCGGAACAAAAACTACCATTCCTGGATGTACTTACACAGGAATTACCCACACGGTAGGTGGGTTACCGCAAAAGTGTGAAGTTAGGCGTGGCAATATGTTTGTATGCTCAAACAATATGTTTGAAACAAGAGGACCTGATAAAAGAAGAATAAAATATCTCTAAAACACCGAAAGAAAACGGCTGCCCCGATCCAACACCTAACCTAAGCAGGGAAAATGTGGCCGAAAAAGAGGAACATAAATACACAATAGTAATACCATATATACTAGACATCTCGGAGGATATCTTCTTTCACAATTTAACCTTTTGTCAATGGAAAGGCGTCGTATGCTGAATAGCCTCAAATTTTTATATGGATTACCGCACAATTCTATTCTCGGAATAAGAAAATTAAGACGAGATAAAACATAAGGGCATATTATCTGTCAACTACAACCTGATCTGTTAACTTGTTGATATAAACTTCAGTTCACTTCCTACTATCCTGAGTGCTGTAATAGATACTTGAGCCTAAATATTAAATTTAAGTTATCTTTAAGTTTTTTGTTAAGGGATATGGAAGCAAACACAAGATACGAACTGCCTTAAAATCCACAAGAACGCTCAGAGGAATACTAACAAAAACAATACCACATAATGAAGAACATAATTCCAAGAATTGTATATTCAACCTACCATGCGAATGCGGCAGATCATACATAAGAGAGAGCAGTAGACCACTCAAAGTTTGAACGCGGTAACATAAGAATAAAATCCGCAACGTGTGCAAACATGTCTGGAACGAAGACCACCGAGTCTAATGGAACATGCAGATAGTGGCAAAGGACGAGAATACATCTAGTCGAAAACTACATAAAGCCTCTTGCATAGCATTAGAAGGCAGTTCTAAAAATAAAACCCGCATGGATAGCAATAATGCGCGAAGAGCTTATGGTGCAATACACATGCGCAGTAGGTTACTGCGCGACATGCGCAATAAATTACTGCGCAACCAAGAAAAAGTTTAGTAGATACATAATTTCTAAAAATATATGATTACTCAGTGGCTCAGTGGTAAAGGTGTCAGACTTGTAAGTGAAAGATTCCGAGTTCGATTTCGAGAGTAGTCAAGTGTTCAGTGTTTGGAACAAGATCAGGGTAAAATTCGACTCAAGTGCGAAAACAGTCCTTCTCGGAACTAAGCCAAAGATGAAGTGTGGATATAGGCCCTCAACTAATATGAGACCACAGTTATAAAATACTTATGTTACAAATGTACTAAGATATGTACGCGCGCCCATGTATCTACAGAGAAGAATGACGTGTGTGAGGTTACAAAGGTCCGTCGTACATGTTTTTAATACATGATGAAACCATGAGTGATCGCACATGATTTGTAACGGTATAAACGGGTGGTAGAACGGGATTACATATAAATTGGCCTTTTTGCCCCGACTAGCCAGCGTATAGGTGTAGGTCAGATGTTGAAAAATTTTGCACATTCAGAATAGTAAATCGTACGTAAGTCAAAATAGGGGATGAAGACAAAATCAGTTCGGTTAAGGGCGCCAGAATGTTTGGTAGTCAAAATAAGGGTTGTCGTGGCAAAATTACGAGTACATAGCGTGTCTAAACACACAAAAAACATACGCTTACCTATCCGCAATCAATTCCAGGTGTGCTGGACAGCAACTCAGCAAACCACCTGAAATAGGGCTTCAAAAACACTACACGCTTGTCAAATAAAAGCGTGATAAACACTCAATAAAGTTACGTTAATACACCTCAGTGTAAACAATTAGGCATTAAATAATAATAAAAACAAAACAAAAAAATCTATAGAATGAACTCTAAACTGAATTAATATTCAACAAAAATCAAATAAAACACTAAATATTAATAACGCTATTACTCAGTAAAACAAAAAAAAACTAACTTCGTTACGTTAAAACTAAATTACCGGTAACTTGCAAATTGCAAAAAGAACTTTTATGCAACACAAAAGGGTTTCCATAGAATTAAAACACATTTATAAAACCTAACAAAGCTATAATAAAATAATAAAAAAGGATAAATATAAACATACGATAATGCGTATAAACAAAGAAAAATACAAAGGCTTAAAAGGCGACAGGATGTCTGATCAGAATGCTGCTTTACGCCAGTCTAAATGTTTTAACCTATGTTTATATATATATATATATATATATATATATATATATATATATATATATATATATATCGTGGATTATATACCCACACTACAATAGGGTCAATTGCCCTTTAATACTAAAATAAATAACAAAGGGTGAAGGCGGAGCGTCAGAACTATAAGTAATTACACTGAAATAAAGTTAAAACAACAACTTAATTTACCAAAAAAAAAAATACGACACCGCTTTCAAACCGTCGTTAACACAAAAAAAATAATTCGAAACACACAAAAATCTTGAAATATTCAATAAAAAAAATCTTATATTATGTTACCTTAAAGTCTAGAATTACACCTCTCCTGTGTTACAATAGAAAATGATGGTCGGTTACTGCTATAACGGAAATGAAATCTCCCTGCTCTGGCAAAATGATGAATGAAATTGTTGACTATTGTTCTTTTATACACAAACAATTCCTTGATTGAATCGCGTTAAAATGTTACTGCATTAATTAAAAACTTCTTTTAAAATACTAAACATTTGAGCGTTCAACTTTCTTGTTAACTTAAATCTTTTAACTGGTTTTATTTCCACTAATAATCCAAAATGTTAATAATTTGTTTTAAATAACTATAATTTTAATAAATTGCGAAAGTTTCCTTATCCTTAAACACGCTTTGTACGGTAAATAAGCGGCACTGCAAGAATGTTGATTTTAAATAAATCCGCAAAAGCGAGAAAAAAAACCAAGGAGGTCACTGAAGCACTAATACAACACAACGATGTCCTCTAGGTAACTTTACGTAAAATCGAAATCGGCACTAGGTATAATCCTTTGGTGATGAACAGTTTTAATAAAATCCCTTTACAGGTCTTCTTCAGAAGTAGGTAAACTACCCTTACTACACAAAAAGTACGTTCGTTAAACACCACAAGGTCCAAAATATCAACGTTCTAAATCACCCCTTAAAGCGTAACAATAAACGTCACCGTAATACTACTCGAGAGCGCAGTCAGTTTCAGAATCATCCAAATTATTACCAAAAATCCATCTTTGATTTTTAATCCCACTACTCACAAAAAATCTTATCTACTTTGATTCCACCAATTAAAAAAACGGAAGGGGAAGATTTAGTACCCCAAACACACAAATTCGTTTTCGTCCGTAAGGACTCGGTAATTTCCAAAATCTCAAACGTCAGCAAAAGTAACGTGCAAAGCATCTCTATATTTTTATTTAAGTACAAACAATAAGGCCCCCATTCAATCTCTATGACTTAAAACCAACATACTCAATATTACACTGAACAAGTATACTTAAGCGTCTTTATGTCACCAACATGGCATCATACACATCTAAACCTACACTATTTATTTAAATTACTTAATTTTCTATTATATTTTACGGAAATCAAACGAAATAAACCCTATTTACACTTATATACAACTATATACAAATATACGTTACTCAAACTTCGATAAACGGGAAATAATAAGGAAAAACAACCTAAATTTCGGATTAATAATTCACAAACAAACAAAGCTAAAGCTCGCCATACACCTTTCCTAAAGGTCGCTACACGCGTAACACACATTTATCTATAAAACTAAACTTGACAATAAAAAAAAAATATACATATATACGGAATCTAACTAAGTGCATAAAAATACAAACAAAATTACGCAATACATATACAGGGTGTTCAAAATACCCTGACAGATTGAGCATTTCTTCTCGTACCTACATACAAAAAAGATGTCAAGCAAAGGTGTATGGGTAGATAAATTCTCCACATTTTTCTACACGGCTTCTAAACTCTGGAAAAACTCCCTAGTTCCTGCTTTCCTCTCACTTACGATATGAGAAAATTTAAGGTAGCTATTCATAGGCATCTATTGGCAATTCATTATCCCTCTATCCATCCTCCTAAGTGTTCGTGAGTGCTTTAGCACGATAGGCCAAATTTAGCCTGTTCAGGTCTACAATCATAAAAAAAAATCAGAAAAACTATAATTCTATGGGTCGTGTTTAAATTAGTAGTTAAATAGTTTAAAAATTAAAAATAATTATTAGTTAAGATTTTTATTAGTTTTTCATGAAGAATTGTAACTTTGAAGTGAAACACTGAAAGTAGAATCCAAAGCGCAAGTTCTCATCTTGTAATTTAATTACCTGTAACTCTAAACTACCATTTTTCATTATGGGAAGTTCTGTGCTTTTACGCCATGTTAAAGCATCATTTACGTTACATTTGTTGCTTCCTAAATATCTTTTTGTACGAATCCTTTGTTGTTTTGAATTGTGTGTTTCACGTGAAGCAAGAATTGAATCGTCACTCTCAGATGCTGAACAAGAGACACACATTACGTTCTTGTCCATTTATTGAATGTACTTCTCTCTTGTAGATTGCACATTGGCATATGGAGGAACCGTATTTGTTACATATTTAGGACATATATTTCTGCATCTCGTGTAGATACGCTTTCCTTTTCTGAATCAAGTTTTCATTTTCTTTATAAATAATTTATATGAATTCTTACAAATTCGTCTGTTCTTAGGGGAAGTCGATAAAAATTTAACATAATCTTTTTAATTTTATTCAAGTCTCCTACAGCTGTACTGGATGCTGGTACTCTGTCAGAATCAAAATTATCGCAACATACATTTGACTATAGGGTAGTATATTTATGTCTTTTAATAAACGTTCCCCTAAAGGTGGAAAATAGTAGGCATTCTCGCGATCTCCTAGTACACATAGTATATTTGTTATATCGTTATTTATATTAGCTCCCCATGTAGACAATTCAGTATTTTCGTTAATATCTGTTTCTTTATCTTCTTCATTATGTGTATTTTCTTTTTTCACATTTCATGCTTATTTCCTATAACATTACTGAAAAAAAATGGGTGCAAACGTGTGACATCTGCGCCACTTGCAGGTTATACGCCGTTCACAATGTTTAAAAATTTAAAGTAGCCATGGTTTGATTTCTATAGGTTTGTAGTTGAAGTTTAAAGTTATGTCAGGTAAACACAATTTACTAATATGACATTCCTAGATGACACTAATCAGTAAAACAAAATGTCTGGTGTGGAACACCACACGACCTTCCAACCTACAAAATGGAAATTAAAAGAAATGAAATAATTGTAATAACATTTTTAGGGGATAACTATGCATGCAACGGACGTAGTACCCTTAGATACTACTTTTGTTTGTTTAGCCCGCTCCAAAGGATAACATTTGAGTTCTCTTAAACCTTTTTAATTTAATTTAATACCTGAGATGATTATTTTTTTATTACGTTTTATTAAAACTGAATAGATTCAATTTATAAAGATATCATTTACTAGTTAATTTTTACTTTGCTTACTAATTAATTTCGGTTTGTGTAAATGAATTTTCAGCTTTATGTTTACTAACTTCTTTATTAATTAGTTGCAACAGCTAACTCAAGTTAATATAAAGAAACGATTTCTGTTATCATTTCCCAAAATTCTGTTCATTTCGATTTATTTATGTATCTGGATTCCTATTGAGTTGACCTCTTTCTGCATTTATATATTCAATAATTGTGTAAGCTTGTGATATTAATAATCTTTAGCAATAAAAGTAAAGCGAACGTTATGCTCATTTAATTAAATTCTAATTCTGAACGAAAATGCATCAATATGCTGTTTACAAATATTTATAAAATCAAACCTAAATCTACAATAACCTTCTTAAAACTAACATATAACAAATAAAATCCTTATCAGAATTAAACACATTGTTCTCGTTTAATTGTGATAATCAAATGTAAAGTTTCGAGAAAATCAAACACACAAAAGTTTTATCTATTAACACTTCCTTTGTACCCTAATGGGACCTCAGATAGGTTAGAAATTGCTCTTCACAGTTCAGATGATGTCACTTGGCCGGCACACTGGCACCGTTTCATTGTTGCCATTATCTTTCCTTACACTTTGTTGTAGCTAAATACGCTTCTAATTTTCTTTCATCAGTTAATGATTTTAGTAAATAATTGTTCGATATATTTACACTATACAGTTTTGTACTTAATTGTTCAGTTTTAACCACAAAGAGCCTGCGCAACAAAATGCAAGCTATTTACAAACCGCGAATTCCCCCTTTTTACACATCAATAAATTCGAGTTATTATCCGTTATACTTCGATTTCCCAAATTGGATCGATTACAGTCTATTATATTTATTGTTCACTATTTAAACACAATTGATTACGGGTCTGAGACGTACAACACGCGTTATCTTTACTTATTACGTCACTTTTTATTATTTTAATAAGGAAGGTAATTTTTCACTTCTTCCCTATCACCGTTAATTAATTCTTATTTGTGATTTTAACACTTTATAGGGCAGCGTGACTATACAATGTCCCTTAGACTGCGAATTCTGATCGCTTATTTTTATGCGACCCTTTCTGTTCGCTTTCTTACTGCAACTCTTTGTGGTCAGTTCCTGTATGCGACTAACTTAAAAATTGAATATCATTATTCTAACAGCGTCATTTCTTCCACCACATTAATGCACGTGCTAATGTCGCGTGTTTCAAACATTTTCACATTGAACATATAGATAACTTATTGAAATAAACTCAAGCTTTTCATCTTAGTATTAACAGTCAAATACAAGTAAACAATAACAATTTCTTTATTAAGGAAAATAATATATAAATATCTAATCTCGTATAATTTAGCGCGAAATTTTGATTTTTCTAAAGCTCCCGTTACATGCAACATCTTTCATAAGAAGCTCATTACAAAAATAGGCAACATTGTAAACGCAAAAACAATAATCTATGTCAAACAGACGTTTAAAACTTCATGACAGACAAGGTTAATAGACATCTAGATGCTAACTTAAATTAAAAGAAATGAAATAATTTTGATTTCAATTTTTTTTAGGATAACTATGCAACCTCTTTTTTATACGTTCATAACGAAAACAGGCAACATTGTAAAAATAAAAACGGTAATCTATGTCAGAATGACGTTTAAAACTTCATGTCAGATGAGATTCATAGACATAAATACATGTTAACGTAAAAAAAATTTTAAAGCCGCCCGCTTCTATAAAAATATCGATAATACAGCTTCAGCATTTTCAATCAATTGTATTTAATTTTTTATATTTATTACGCTTTACATTAAAAAAACTTTGTAAAGAAAATTTTCGTAAAATTAAATGTTCTTTAAAAAATACGTGTACACTTTTTCTTATAAAATTAATCACTATTGAGATAATGAAGAAAATTGAACTTACACTTAAATTCTACCTTAGAAATTTTTTGCCGCTAAATTACGCATCATATCACAAAATTCCACAGAATATAATTAAACGATATATTTAAGGTATATATCCAGGTATTTCTATATCTTTGAAATATGTATCTGTTTTAGGAATATTTGATAAAAACCAAAAACTACCTCTAATAACCCCCCCCCCTTCACCGTCACTGGATTTCTCCCAAAATCTAATCAGCTCTAAGCCAAATGAAAACAAGCTTAAATACAAAATTTTAAGTAAGTAGGTATTTTCGTTCTGGTGTTATCGTGGATGCTAACATACATCCGCACACACAGACAGCCAGATATGATGCCGATCTTGGCCAAAAGTTGTCAAAATGAGCTAATAAGTCGATTTAGCGATAATGAAAAAAAAGTCGATTGTATAACCTTCTATACCTACATATGTTCGAACGCACGCACGTGCAACGTCAATGTCAACTGGCACGTAAATTTGTTTTACGTGTGTTAACGTACTTTTGTGTGGTGAAGTAAAATATAAACACTCGTATGACAGTATTTAACAATTAAAAATTATTATTAATTTTATTAAATACATAAATAAAAAGTTTACCTCGAGTAGGATTTGAACCTACGACCTGTACTTTGCTAGAGTACCGCGCTACCAACTGCGCCACCAAGGTTATCTTTGAACTTATTCGTTCATAACAAAAACTTATAATAATTTAGTATTTAACAATGCTTTGGAAGAATATACTATTATTTCGCGTGGTTATGGTACACCCATAAAAAAATATTCTAATAACCAAAAATATATAACATTTTTCGTGTCTTTTATAATTTATTACTTCTTCACATAAAAATATGTGAATAATCTTTTATCTATCTTTATTAGTTTTTTGCTACACTGTCTGTTACATCGATATATAGGATGCTTATATTTGTAGAACAATATTTTCGATACACCTATAATTGGTGATTCGTTAACAGAAGAAAGAAGAAAGGTTCTACACCAATAACGTAAATGCACTTGGGATAAGAAGTATGCTTCAGAATCCGTAAAGCTTTAATGGGAGTATATGCAAGTATATTTATATTTGTTTAAGTGCGGAAGTTCCGGATCTCTAAGTTCAATAAGTTGATTAGCTTTTTCGGAGCGGTATACTCGTTTACTACATAACTGTTTCCTTGGAGAATCTCTAGGCAACGTCTAACGTTACTCTTCCGGGGTGCTTCTTATATCGCATCGCAAAGTACTACAAGAACCAAAATACAAAAAAATTGTATTTAATATGTAACCTTTAGCCACTGTGATGTTTTATGGATTGGGGATACGTGGCTGAGGGTCGCAAGTATTTCTGAGTGAAAAGGTTATTGCGCGGTCTGTATAAGGGACATTTTCCAGAAAGAAGTGCTGTTACGCCATTGCCTTTCATCAATTTTGCTGCTAACGATTCATAGTACACTTTTTACAGCCTTAAGTATGTAGCCACACAAGGAGAACAGCAGGGAATGAACACATACTACGTAACGTTTAACCAGTCTCTATACATAAAAGGCTGAGAAATTGTAGCTTGTTACATACAGTGGATTTCACCTACTGAAGTCATTCTTCACATGTATTGGCCACGTGATCACTGGTAGCAGTTTTCACCACTGTATTTGCCGCAAATTCGGATAAAATGCTGACTGGCCACGCATTCAGTAGAATTGGCGCCACATGCGGGTCCAGACTATCTTGGCCGAAATTATACTTAACGGCAATTTAACCCTACATAAAACGAAGCTAAACGCTGAGCTGCTCGTCTTCAAGTCTTCAAGACAAAATCCATCAAGAGTAGAAATCGTTTCAAAGTAATGTTCCCACAGCACATCATTCGATATTTTAATATAATTTCTCTCAATAAGCACTTTATCCGAGCTGATCGCTCTGTGATATTCCGTGTTCCATTTTTCTCTGTCCAGCAGGTGATTCACTTTTTCCATGCTAGTGACCTATTGCAGTATTCCAAATGTCCCACTTATGTGTGCACAAGTTTACCACCAGCAGTTACTTTACAGTTGCTTGATCAGATTTTCATAAATTAAGAAGCATATATTTATAGTATTTCATCCCTGAGAGAGAATGACACCGAAATTGGTCCAGCAACGACACATTACTCTGCAGCGCGCACTAGCACTTTTTTTTTGCAACAACAATAAACAACAAATTCAAAACTTGCGTATCTTTGGATCAACTAATTTGTAAGAGATGTTGGACTAGTTATAGGAAACCTGAGAGGCAGTAGGAAACCTTGCCAAACCGAAGTGTGTAAAGAGAAAAATGCAGTAACACTTGCGTTAAGTGTGTGTAACAAACATACTTGTGGCCCTTGCAGTAGTGCAATACACAGGATGTGAGCCAAATATGTATATAAGGAAGACAACGATGAGTTTAAACGTCAAATGTCTAGTGTTAAATATATTTATTTATAAAACCAAGATATTGGTGAACGATTTATTTTAGTTATAGTTGTTCTCCTATCTACGTTTTTAATTATGCAAACTTAAATTTCCATATGCTTCAAAAACTTGACACAATGTTGCATTTTCACACTTATTTCAAATTAATCAAATAATGACATTTCTTTTTTTCATTTGTCTATGAATATTATTATTAAAAGTTGATTTTTGTCTCTGTTTTGACATGATTACGTATAAGAGATATTTAAATAAATGTTTAAGGCTTTCGTATTAAAAACTTTTTTAGGAGAAACTTATCTATTATTCGCTTTCTGTAATAAAGTTAGCAGTATTCATTAAATGTACTTTGTCACCTTCTACACGGTGTCCTGGAAATTTTGAGCAATCTCTCGGGCTCGTATAGAAACATTAAAATAACATGACTATTTTTTATAATTTTTTTTCTGCTACATTGAGACACGCCCTCCCAAAAAACGCCACCGAAAATCATTTTTTTTAGGTAACTTTAAAAGTACGACGTAAAATTTAATAATGTTTTCCATATGATGGATACTAGTAGGATTTCTTAAAATAGTACGTTTAAAACACAGTTAGCTTATTTACCTCTTCACATAAACATTGGAACAATTAGTTAATTAACAAATCCTTTTGTCTAAAATGGTATCCATGGACTCTGATACAGTACTGCGCACGATGAATTGAGGTTTGTTATACCCGCCACAAGATTCCAGCATTGTTTCTCATTTGATCGCAGTGATACATAACTCTTAACAGCAGTTCTTCTGTGGTATCAACGGAAGTCGATTTTTGAGGTGTTCCCAGAAATAAAAATCCAATGGATATAGATCGGGAGGGGGGCAAGCTATAGGTCTCCCTTTACGGATCCTACTATTTGTTCTCGCACAACAAAGTTAATATGAGTCGGAGCGCCATTGTGCATGAACACATGTACCAAACTCTTTACGTTTGTTAATAAAATTTACGTTTATTTAGACAACTTAACATGCATTGCGTGGAGCATGCGTGGCATATCTTAGTTGCATAAAAATATGCATTTAATTATTGTAATAATAAACTCGTACAAATATTGTTTGCACATGTGATTCACATGTTCATGCGCAAAGACTACTTTAGCGACTCTTTTTTGGTGATATTTTTAAGGTGGAGGTGCGCCCATTGTTGCTTTGTTAAATTTTTTAATAAGTGCTGTATAATTGGTATGGTAAATTATTTAAAACTATTATATACAGCTTGAGACGTTTGCTTTTTCAGGCACTTTTATTTACGTCTACTTTACGTTTTACTTTATTTTATTTATCCGCATAATTACTTAACCAATTGCATATTACCGTTAGTTACCTTACGGTATATTTACGTTCTACCAATAATGACGCAATAACCTTTGTTACTATGAAGTGGAATTTTAATTTCCATTAAACCGGAAAAAAATTTATACCTTTGGGGAATTTTAATGCACCCGAATCCAGCTTTATTTCAACTTCCATGTAAAATTTACGCAACGGAATTTTCCAAGAGCTGATTCAGCAAGCCGCCATTTCGAAACCAACAGAAGTACAGTATTGAGATGAGTGGAATTAGGGTAATGTAGAAGGGATAGGATTATAAAGAGTTCATATTTGACATAGGATTTATAATAATAGAATTTTAAAGAAGTTTTATGGATATTTGTATATAAAAGTGGTGTACGATTATGTACATATTGATTAAATACAAGTGAACAAGACTTTATGGAACTTGCAGTGTGTCATATTAGTTATAACAGCAATTAAGTATAGCAGATCCATACTGAAGTATCAACGATCTACATAGAAAGGTTGTACGGTTAAGTTCGTAATAAATAAATATGTAATTTCACATACAAAACAGTATAATTCAAGCTTATAAGCACATTGCAGATATTGATTACATGGAGTATTCTAATTATAATATAAAGAACACGTATAAACATCAATTCAAAGCATACAAAATCTGCGAATGTAAGAAAGGTTATGATACGGAGACATGTAATTGGAATCTCACAGAAGGCATGTATGGAATGAATGAGTAAACATTACATTCAAAATTGGTAGTCAGTATCTTTAATATTTGCAGTTCAATAGATTACTTCAGAATATGTGAGTCATTTTTCTATTATCATAACATAAAATTGCTTTGAACATTTATCATTTGTATTGTGTTTGTATGTATATTTGTGAATGACTTTGTACAACGACGTGTATCCATATCTGAAAGGTAAAGACAAACATTAATTTAAAACAATAATTCTAATGTAAATAAATTAAAATCATATTAATAATCGGCAAATATTGTTGATATTTGACATGGAACTGAGCATTATAAAACGATTTCAAGGCGCAGCGATCGATAAAAACGCTTTCACCATAGAAGTTTGTTAAACAAAAATGCTATTTAAATTTAATACAAATTTTTTTATTTAATTTTCAATCATGCATATAGCAATTTGTAAATAAAAATGTTTGATGCGAACTAATAAAGACCCTATCCCTTTGAGAGAGTCTCATACTGGGTTATAGCTAATTAAATTGATTTAATAGTCAGATTTTTTCTTATTTAATGTTAATTAAATAAAATTATATTATTTTATATACACAGCGTAGCCAGTTTTGGCAATTTTGGCACCGCAACGTGGTATAAATAATAAATAATAATATTTGAATAAGAGAATCGCAATATAATCAAAATAAGGTATTTTATTTCTATTCGTAATTCCATAAATTAGTTTTACTTAAGTTAAATGATCGTTACTAACACTAGCCTTAAGATGTTCTTCTTTATAATCAAAATTAAGGTAGTAAATAAAGCTTGTTATTGTAAATTTTTTTTAACCTTACTATATTCATGGTTTACTTGTTTTTCCATAATACGAGCTGGCCCCCTTTTATTTAATAATTTAGTTTCAGGATGAAGCTACATCAATTTGTAAAGCAAATATATATAATATATATATATATATATATATATATATATATATATATATATATATATATATATATATTTAAAGCAACTTCTGATAATATTTATGAATCCCGACTGAGCAAAAGGTACAAAATCTACTGGTTATACCCAACTCTTTATTTAGTTAAAATTGTAGTTTAAGGGTGGATGGTTACACACATACTTGCTTGAGTCTCCTGCCAGCATGTTACACTAGGCGTCTTGCAGACTTACCGAAGTAAGCGGGTTGCCAAGCCAGCGGGGTCGATATAAGGAGTAAAATGATTGAAAGGTAGTTTCAAACACCTTATACTTATCATAAATCTACAACTCACAATGCTCACTCCAGGAAAAATTGCTTCTAGGCGCCACCACAATCGTAAATTTTGCTAAAATAAATAGTCTTAGGCGGGATGTTAAATTAATCCTATCTGACAGTGAAGACA
The DNA here is from genome assembly GCA_036346205.1 of Vesta saturnalis. Taxonomy (NCBI): domain Eukaryota; kingdom Metazoa; phylum Arthropoda; class Insecta; order Coleoptera; family Lampyridae; genus Vesta; species Vesta saturnalis. The sequence continues at coordinate 765,023 of JARFJB010001443.1, forward strand.
GGATTGCAGCCTACTCAGTAAAACCATTCACCACTCAAGTTCACTTACACTTGAAAAGAAATTAATCCAAAAGATTAAGAAAATTTTGAAATACACGAACCGTCGTAAACTTATTTGACACGCCCGGTACACATGAAAACTCCAAGTCATAAAACGTTAATTTGAATACGTATTTCTCGTATATCTATAAATTTATATTTCTAATTTATAAAACTCTGAAGTAAATTCACAATACTCAATTTAGAAAAGAATCAAAATAGATAAAAAAAAGGTCGGTTAAATCATTGTTTTACCAAAACATTCGTTAGTTGCTAAAAAAATTTAAATTATAGCGGTCAGTGCTTTCAGCATAAATAATATCTATATATTTTATGAATACTTTATCTTTATACATCCATCTATAGGTTTAAATTTTTAATATTTCAAATCTGTAATTTATACTAATAAAAAAATCCATCAGTGTTCTGTGCCTGATTGACTGTAAAATAATTCAAAATAGTTAAAATAAAATTTTGTAATCGATCTGGCTCATTATGTAATTTCAAATCGATCATTAAACACAAAATAAACAAATATTAATTTCAATTATCAATATATGTAACCCGTTAGGTAAATTGACACAGGTTAATGCTAAATTGTATCTCAGCTTACACAAATAAACAACAAAAGTAAATTAAATACTGGATGTACATTGATAAATTTGCAGTTGTAAAAATGTACACAGACGTGGCTTCAAAAGAACACCACAAAAATCACTTATTATATATTACCGATTCCCCCAAAATCTTAATACTAAACACATTAAAATAGATAAAGTAGGATTACCCCTTTTACTTAAAAAATAAAGAAATTATTAACTCAACAAGCAAAAATGAACCTAAAGGACAATGGTACTTATCCGAGATACAGTGAAGTCCGTATGGTCTGCTTTCAGTAATCCTTTTTATGCATATACACTATGCACAAAACACAGTAGACAGCCGGGTTGGCGAATAATTGTCCGCTACATTCACTAACGAACGCAAATGTCTGTCGTTCACTCGCGTATCTACATGGGCTCTTTGCTTTAACATAACGTCACATGTTATGCTTTAATGTTTGTTCTTCAAAACGTTTAACACATGTTTCCACATAAATATTAAAATTATTCGTTGCTTTTATACAATCGAATCGACTTATATTGCTAACTATTGTACACATGTACTCCATTCAATCTCCAGGCTTTCTTTTTATTATTAGATCACGTGCTCTACTACTGAACACTGTCAACAAAACATTTGCTGTTATTTTCAAATCTGCTTTCGCAATTTTTTTAAATTTCTTGAAGAAAATCACTATTTTTTTCTTCAACACACAATTAAACTATTTATTTATGAATGTCTATATGATTTATCCTCTTTTGGGTTATTGCAGCCGCTTATATACATATGCTGCTACTTACAATTTCACAAATAAAAAAACCCAACACTGACTATTCTCAAAAACGCCGCGTGCGATCTTTACTTAAGCTGTCACCCAACGATTCTAACTCTCTATCCCTTCAATTGGGCTCGCTTATATACCTTCGGCCCGCCATATTACCAAAATATCGCAATAGATTCTCGCCACCATCAAAATTCACCTATCCAATCGAGATCTCACGCGTTTCCTTGTCGCGTCGGATCTCTGAAAGTGGAACAAAACGCAAACGATGTGAAATAAACGTAGCCAATCTTGAATTTCTTCGTAAATTAACTTACAACTCTCCGAAAAAACCATTAATTGCAATTACATTTACTCTGTACAATATTCAGATCATAGCTTTTTAACTTTTTATGAAAGTTTAAGATGTGAGCGATCTCTATTTCCGCACAATTCAACCAACTCAATCACATTCTAACAAGTTCATTCTTGAGCATTCATCTAATGTTCCATAATTGCACAATATTACAACATTTCTACAAACAAAAATATGCTTACTGCACGTTATTGCAATATCAATATATCATAATCTTACTCATTCATACGTCTACAACAATTTCTTTAATCCAAATTATTTTATATACAGTAGGAAAAGACCAGTAGTCTCTTACCAGTGCCGTCCCAGTAAAAATTGTCCCAAAACATTATTTTTCTACCAAATGTAATGCTTGCAACTTAAAAATCTTTCTGTAATATTCAAATATTCTCTCATATGATAACTAATGCTTCGTTAAACACCAGTGGCGTATCACTTACGCCAACTTAAATTCTACATACACACAAAAAAAAATTTTCCGTCCAAACTCTCTACTGCACATAGACAATGCGACAAATAACCTTACAAACGTTTGCGTGAGAGACAAACACTAGTTTGCTCTTCTGATGCTCGATGGTGTTTCGACGTCAGTCAAAAATTAAATATGAGTTCTGAACTTTAATCTGAAAATAGGTGAGTTTACTTGTCAATTATTATTGGTTTTTAGTAAACGTGTTTAAAAAAATGTTATTAACATTATTAATAGTAGAATGATCATATCAAAAAATAAATTTTCAGAAAATACGTGTGGAAAACAATGGTTTTGCAGTAGAAGATAGATTTTTACAGGCGTAGACATACCACATCATTTTATTGGTATTAACATATCTGGTATGTACGTAATGAAGTTAGCTGTAGGAGCTGGTGTGTTTTTAGGTATAATTTATTGCAAGTCTTAATCATTTATTGCAATAATGTGTTAGAGTGTCAATACTCTCCCAGTAAGGGTTTGTGTACCCCGTGTCCCGAAGATTGGTTTTACTATCTAAATGTTTCAGCATTTCGGCGAATAGGCAAGTAAATGTACCTAAATTCAAAAACACTTGACACCTCAACAGCACGATACAATTAGCAACGCTAATTTTGTTCTGAAAAGAACAGATTTTTATGTTAAGAGGGACAATGAATATAAACGGAAAATTGTGGATCGTAAAAGCAAAATAAACTGTCAGCAGCTGCCAAAAACATTTGGCACCAATGTTAGTACAATATGCGGATTTGCCAATTTTTTCCACTAAAAAGTAACTAGATCTTAAGAAGTCAAAGTAACCAAATACTTGTTTTAAATTGGCATGGTATTTTATTCCGTCGATGATGCTTTAGAAAATGAACAAAGTATTGGACATTCATACTGAAATTAAAATGTCTTTCAATCCTTAATAAAGCGGGAAAAAATATATACGGGGTTTGCCATTTAAACAAATTGAAATTATTTCATTCGAAATTATGCGAATTTAGAAGGTTATAACGATCACTCTGTATAACGAATTACCAATATTGAATAGGAAGTCGTTAATATAGGATTATCCCTTTTCCAACCAAATATAGAAATTTTACTATTCACATGATAGAGAAACTGCCTATTTACCAAAACCACGAAAATGCTTAGTTTTAAATATTTCAAAAACTATGAAATTTCAATGTACGACAGGAACCACAGTTTTGGCGCATCCTGTATAACTCCAAATATTTTTAAAATTATTATTTTATTTTTAATTTATTTATGGACTGAATACTAGCACCAAAAATTGCAGAAATTAGTTCATAACATGTTATTATTGCTACTAAGTCAAACATAAAATTGATAATGAAGCGCAGCCTACGTCATAATCCACATAAATAACCACAAAATAGTCAACAAAGCATTAAAGTATATTATCTAATTTAATTTTTCATTTTATGAAAACGAAGCTGTTTGTTTTTTTTATTTTGTAAAACAATAACTTTCAGGTATTCAAAATAATATGAATATAGCAAGTTTTAAAGTTAAAAGACTATTAAGTTGTGGGATTTTCCATTTAAAACTTTTTTGTTATTTTAACTTGCAAATTAGAAAATTAAAATGTTTCCTTTATATTATTGTACCTGTTTCTGTTATTGTAAAGTATTGTTTTGTTCTGAATGCGGACTAAATTATATAGTCTGCTGATAATGACAAAAATGTAATTTTTACAACAAAGGTTTTTAATAAGCTTGTATTACGAAGATGAGGGTTTTCATTAAAAAAAGAAAACAATGCAAGCGCATTTATGTTTTTAATTTTCAGTCGTTAAGTATGTCAATACGGCCCAGTTTTTTTCTGTAATTACAATGTCATAATTTATGGGCTGCACATACATAACAAACGGCATACTGTCTGTAGAATAATTGCCTACTTCAATAATTGTCTTCTTTCTTTTGTAAACTTTTATAATGAGTAACTTACTTTGTTGGTTGAAATAGAGAAGCGAGAAAGAAATATTTATACTATTGCCATATTTAATTTGGTTTGAGTTATTAAAGAATAATAAATAAGTATTAGACAGGGTGGGTGTCTACTGCGTGGACGGAGGATTGCTCCTTAAATATTAGAGATATCAAAACCAATTTTGGTATGGTCATACACGATCATTGGACCTACATTATGAACATATTTAGGTATATACAGGGTAATTGACAAAAATATGCCAACCCAAACCTGTGGTTTTTAATAGAACACCCTGTATATTTTTGAATTTTTTGATTCAATGTTACATTTAGAATAAAAGTACAGAAATTTGTATCTGTATCACTAACCGTTCTGCAGATATCGTCACTTTAGTACTAAAATAGAGTTAACTTTGGAACCACGATAGGGGGTTGTCACCACGATTGTGTAAATCTGTTTATACCACCGACTATTAATAATCGTCTACTAACAAACACACTGGAAAGTTTTTCGAAAACATGCAAAACTATACAGAATGATTAACTTACACGAAATGTAATTTTTCTGAATTGTTTCAAATGCAACGCCCTGTATATTTTTTTACATTTCGATTCCCCGTGAAAAGCAGATACTAATTGATAATAGGTTTCATAACCATAAGACGGACCCTTCTTGAGATATTGACGCTTTATTTGAAAATATTGACATACAGAAGAACAAATAAAACAAAATCTAGAGCAAATAAGAAAATACGAATGGCAAATAAATTCTTTAACTGATAGGAAAACTGAATTAATAACTAGACAATAAAATAATTCTCTACACCTAAAAATAAGTTGAACAAGTAAACATTAAACGAATAAAACCACAAATTCAAATTAAATGTTCAAAATGCTGACCACGCCTGCAATTCGCTCGGTAAACGAAAGATTCACTCACAACAACATTAGAGGCGAAATGGATTGAAACGCACCTCTAATTCTATTTTTCATATCTTCGCTTGTGGTGGGAGGATGTTGGTAAACTTTTTCTTTAACCTAACCCCAAAGGAAGAAATCAAGGGGAGTAAGGTCCGGTGATCTGGCTGACCAGTTTTGCACACCACCTCGTCCTATCCATCTGATCGCATAGAGTGCAGGAGCGCCATCCAGTTCAAACCACATCGTACGAATATTATCTACCTCCATATTTTCAAAAGCTGTAAATATCTTTCTCCAGTAAGACTCCCATCACAGAAAAAAGGACCAACCGCATTAAAATTGATTACACCACCCTACACGTTAACTGACCATCGATGTTGGTGATCAACAACTGCTAAGATGTGTGGATTAGTATCTGAATAGTGATGATAGTGGTGTATTAATATTGCCATCATTGTGAAAAGTTGCCTGATCCGTAAATAGAATGTTATTAACAAAATTGGGTTCTTCATTGACTTTAGTAATTACTCATTGGCAGAAAGATTCACGATTTTGAAAATCTATTTCACTTAAAGCTTGATGTTGCTCGATATGATAAGCATGCAATTTGTCTTTTTTTAATAAAGCTGCGAACTGTATTTCTATTTAGGTCTAGGTGTGTACTTAGCTCTCTGGTACTATTTTACGGATTTTCTATCAGAGATGCCACAACTTGAAAATCAATTTCTTCATTTGGGCTTGTTTTTGCGCGCTTGGGATAACACACACTTCCAGAATTTGTAAATCTCTGAGCTACATTCATAAACGATTTTTTTCGTGGCTGTTTTCGCTCTGGGTAGGGTTCACAGTACAAACGGGTAGCCAGCAAATCATTTCTTTGAGCTTCGCAGTTAATAAAGATCATATCGACCATTTCTTCTTTGGAAAAATTCATTTTATACAAAAATTGACAAAACAACAATCCAAAAACTAATGGAACAATATTTTAATAATTATACAAACTCAAAACAATAGATGCAATTGTTCCTCTTTATTACGAGCGGCTAGCCTATCTGATTTGTTTTGATGAATTCTATAGTAAATTTGTATTTTAGAATATTTTTACATAAAAGCGTCAATATCTCAAGTAGGGTCTGTCTTATGGCTATGAAACCTATTACCAATTAGTATCTACTTTTCACGGGGAATCGAAATTTGAAAAAACATACAGGATGTTGCATTTGAAAAAATTGAGAAAAATTATATTTCGCGTAAATCATTCTATATAGTTTTACATGTTTTCGAAAAATTTCCCAGTTAGTTTGTTAATAGACTATTATTAATAAACGCGCGTATCGTGGTTCCAAAGTTAACTCTATTTTGGTACTAAAGTGACGATATCTGCAGAACGGTTAGTGATACAGATACAAATTTCTATACTTTTATTCTAAATATAACAGTGAATGAAAAAAAAAATGCAAAAATATACAGGGTGTTCCATTAAAAAACCCACAGGTTTGGGTTGACATATTTTTGTCCTAAATATTTTTAGAATGTAGGTCCAATGTGTATTATCACACCAAAATTGGTTTTGATATCTCTAATAGTTAAGGAGCAATCCTCCGTCCACGCAGTAGACACCCACTCTGTATATCTATAGCTTTAGTCCAGTCATTGAAAGTAAAATACGGCGATACTGTATAATTTCACCAAACAGCACCGATTTGTAAAAAAAATTGGATTTAGGTTCTACGTACCCTCTGCTTCAAAGTTAACCGCAGGTTGCTTTTAACTTGGAGGTGGATTCCATCCCTTCTCGGTGGTGAAAAATGTTTCAATGAAAATTAGTCTGGGAATGGATAGATTGACTAATTCTAAGCAACCTTTGTTCTGTAAAGTTTTTTTCTGAAAGTCAATACTTATCGACTTATTCGCGAGTGAAAGTGTCAATTTTTCAACCAAAAAACCACGTTTTCAGACGGTTTTTCGCGAATAACGCAAAAAATAAGTATTTTATCGAAAAAATTATCCTTGTTAAAAATTTAACTTATAAAAAGACAAAGAATGGTGAGTTTATGGTGTCTGTAGACCTGATACAAACGGAGTAATAGCTTGTTGAAGGTTGGTTCTTATTCGTTAAACGCCAAAATTGAAATTTTCAACGTGAAATAACGAAAAACAATGCATTTTTCGAGGAAAACTTGTAGAAAAAGCCTTTATTTTTGTTGGTTATAAAAATCCCCATCATCAAAGCTAAGAGAGTTATGACGAAAATAAAGTTGGTCCCTATTTTTTTCAGCGACAAAAAATGTGAAAATCACCCCAATTGAAAATAATCGTTACCACTTTACAATTCACTTTATTTATGTATTTGTAATGTTCTCTTGAAGTTTGACCGGTTTAAAGTGCTTAGTTTTGAAACATTTTTCACTCCCAGGGTAAATAAAACCTAAGCCCAAATTTTTATGAAGATTTAAAAAAGAACCAGAAGTTAGGAAACTCCCTAAACCGAACTCCCACAACAATGGAGTAGTAACAGTAAAATGCCCTAGATATGTTAAACTATACTGGATATGACATAAACGTATCGAAAATTTAGTTTCTTCGCAGTTTCTGTTACCGAACAAAATTTTCACTAACGATATAAGAGACATGGTTCTGGGCTATAGCTTAGTGGTAGGAATACTAAACATAGGACGTGTTTGCATACACAAAATGTCAAAATTTGATATAAATAAAGTAAAAGTCAATTCCTACACAGTAGCGTAGCGTGGGCTTCTGCCGCCCGGAAGGGTGGCGAAATTCGCCGCCACCTTAGGTATTTAAATCCAAAATTTACAGAAATTCTAAAGAATACATGTGTTATTATGTATTGTACAGGGTAGCTGAGGGCACAAATAAAGTAGTCGTATTTTATTGAAAAGTCAACAGAAGTAAAAAAAATCTGTTTTTACTTAAAACCATTGCTCACTGCTAAAACCTTATTCGCCTACTTTTTCTAAAAGCAAAAGTCTTTAATTGTGTCAAGTAAATTCTTTTTACTTCATATCATTCAGAATATCCTAGATCTAGAAATGCTGCCCCCGGTTCCGTCAAGGCATTTATTGTTATTGTGAAATTTAGTCGCCCCCAAAAGGTGCCGCCCGGGGCGCAGTATTTTATGTAACCGACAATCCGTCCACCCGAAGTGAACCGACTGACCTGGAGTTAAGAAACCGACGCACGTCGGTTACATAAACGTTTGGCGAACTACTAAAATGGTATTAAGTAACCGATGACTCAGACTCGTTCGTCGGTTACACAGGAAAACTATATCAATAATCGTTATTATTTTTTAAATACGGTAATTTTCTTTTTAAATTTGGCGCCCACAGTATAGAAATGTCACGTTTCGCGCAGTTGGTGGCACAAATTCAGTGCCCTAATAGGTATCCTATATTAAATTGTATTAAAATTTTGTGTTGATTTTCATAACAATATGAATTCGAATGCTATATTAACTTCTTGTAATATTGACAATACAATGAAAATTCCTGACACTGTGAAATACAAAGAGTTATCAGAAAATAGCTTCAAATTACAGATTCATTCTAAGGAAGTTGTCGAGGTCAGTTTAAAAAGAAATTTGAAAATAATATTAGAGTAGGTGCTTAGAAGATAGGTATGTTTTTTTACGAAACCGTTAGAATGGGTTAGCCTAGAAAGTTGGCTTAAAAGAAACTAAACAAAATTATAATTTTATGACCTAACATAACCTTAAAAAATGCAAAAACGATGAAAGACAACAACGGAAGATTGCATTTTACATGCATTTTGGCAGTTATTTTATTTTTGGTTTCATGTGTTTTTTGAGTAGCTGTTTTTTTTACATACAGGGTGTCCCACGGTAGATGGCACATTAGACAAGTTAGCGTTTGACTTCGAAACTTCTTCACACTCTGTGGAGTGAACCGAATGCAATAGAATTTTCCAGTTACATACCAGTAATAAACCTATTTCTCCTTAACATTTTACTTTTTGCCTGAATTTCCGTTAGTCAAGTTAAATTTTTCGCACAATAGATGTGGGTTTTCGTGTTTTAAAGACAGTTCATTGTACCTACATAGAATAAAATAAGTACCCTTAGATTTTTTTTCTAAAATTAAGACTTACTTAATAATTGTCGTTTTTTCGTAGTTAGGTATGTTTAGTATATCTCCAACAGCCAATAAAAATAGCTTAATAAAATCAGTATAAATTGATTTTTTATAAGCCAATTAACTTTGTTACTTTTTATACAGGGGCAGCAGTGGAATGCCTTGAATGAATTTTGAAAACTCTTTTAAAAGCTGTTGAAAATACTTGATTCTCTTTTACACCATGTATAAATCAGGATATTTCAAATGAAAAAAATTAAGTCCGGGTAATTTTATTTTTAGAAATTCGTACTGGATCTTGAGAAGTTTACAAGAGCAACGTGGATCACAAATAAAACGAGTAAGAAGACTAGGAATATATTTAGAAGAATATATCATTGCCACTTTAATACACGTTGTAGAACAAATTCAGAAAAAAAAAGAATTAAGAAATCAAGAAATGTCCTGCTACATTATTCACTATCCATAGGTAGTAGAGTTTCGTGATAATCATAACCACAGAATAGATGTTGCATATGCTCTTACGGAAAGAGCCGTGGGTTCTGAGGCTAAACAAGAAATTTATTTGAGAAAGGTCATTGCGTTAGTTCTGCCTACCACACTTTTTACACAACAAAAATGGAAATATATGGAAATGAACAACGTCACAAAATTTTTGATCGGTTCTATTTTCCTACAAAATAGGATGTACAACAATATGTTGAAAGAACTGGGTTTAATATGTTAGATACATTGGAAGAAATATGGCCATCTCAAAATGAAACAATATTTAAAATTGTAAAAGTGGGAGACCACTATGCCACCGCTATATCTACTCCATTAATGCAGAGCGCGCAAAAACCACCACAAGTGTCCGAATTATTATTTGTAGATGCTACGAGAAATTACGATTTACATGATAACAAGGTTTATTTTTTTGTAACCCAATCCGTAATTGGAGGTATTCTAATTGCCTGCATTATTTGCAGCAATCAAAAGGGTGAGGTTTTTGATGCTGCCGTTGAAACTCTTCTCAATTATACTGCCGTTAAATTAAAACCTCAAGTCATAATGACAGATGACGACCTCAATGAAAGAAAGGTACTAAAAAATACTTCCCAACTTCTAAATTGCTTTTATGCGTTTTTCATGTCCTTAAAGCATACTGGCGCTGTCTGAATATATCAAAGAATGGTGTGCCTAAGGATGATCAGCAAAGATATTTCAACTATTTCGAAAACTTGTGTATGCAAAATCGGAAAACGAATTAGAAGAAGCAAAAACATGTTTTTATTCACACTGCAACCACATAAAATGTTGGTCATATGTTGAGAAATCATATATATATATATATATATATATATATATATATATATATACAGGGTGTTCTGCGAGGAATGGGACAGTGCAATATCTCGAGAGCGGATGAAGATTTTTAAATTATGAAAATATTTTTGTAAATATCTTCCAAGGGCGCACATTTGTTGGCACAAAGATTTGAATCAACGCCCATCACCGCCAGGTGGCGCTATCTCACTTCAATTTTTTAAATGCAATGCGCTATTTTTTATTTCATTTTTGGATTCTATGACATATTTGTGATGACTTTTATTAAGACTCCTACCAACCTACCTTTTGTAGTTTCTGAGAAAAAAAAATTTTTGGAATTTTATTAATTGAAAGCATACAAATTAAATTAAATGTTCAAATGTTTCTCCATCATTTTCTACTCACGTTTGATAACGCCTAATTAATGTAACACTAGTTACCGCTCTTAAAGTTTCTCGTGGTATGTTTGCACAATCAATTCTAGTTTTGTTTTGTAACTCCTCTACATCTCTAGAAGGTGTTTCATACACTACACTCTTTAAATGTCCCCAAAGAAAGTAGTCTAAGGGACTAAGGTCAGGAGAACGAGCTGGCCACAGAATGGGATCATTTGTACCTATCCATCGTTGCGGAAACACTCTACTTAGATAATTTCTCACTATTGCGCTATTGTGGCCGGTGCGCCATACTGTTGAAAGTACATCACTTGCCGCAGATTTACATTTACATCTTCAAGCAAAGGAGGCAGTTGATTTTCAAGAAAATCTAAATAGCGTTGGCCTGTTAAGGTACCATTAAAAAATATGGGCCAATCAATTTGTCATTTATCATTCCGCACCATACATTTATGTTCCATCTCACTTGGAAATTGGTTGCTCTTACCCAATGAGGATTTTCTGACGACCAGTAATGGGAATTGTGGCGATTAACAATTCCATTGTTTGAAAAATTACTTTCATCAGACCACACGATACGACCTAGAAAATTAGGGTCTTGCGCATAATGTTCCATAAACACTCCGGTGATAAAATTAAGTCTGCGATCTTGATCTCCTGCATGCAGTCCATGTACCAAATAAATTTTAAATGGTTTGTATTTATTAGATTTTAATATTTTATGGACAGAACCAACTGATACGGCACACTCTTCAGAAATAGATCTCACAGACACATGAGGATTATAAGCTACACATGCTAATACACCGACGGTGTGTGCTTCATCTGTTGCTGTCTTTGTGCGATTCTCGCACTTACGGTGAGGAAAATGACCGATTCCCCTCAAAATATTTGCTACACGAACAAATGTATTTTTTCCGGGATGGAGTCAATCGGGAAACCTGGCAGCATACAATACTTGTGCAGCCCTTGCATTTTTTCTACATTCACCATAAATTATTACCATATCAAAATATTCTTCGTTAGAAAACGTAAACATAATTATGGAATTTGAAGATGCACAGACGATTTTCAAAACTGAAACTGTAAACTGAGAGAAACTTGACAGACACTTCATTACGCGTTTGTTTTCATGGCATGATAAATGTTTCACATGATTCTTAATCAACGACTGTGATAAGTTGGTCCCCCTTACAATTTAGTGTACGGCGTATCGCATTATTTCGGCGTTATCTCCATTATTTTTGTGGAAGAACAATCTTTTATCTTTCATTTGGTATAAAATTTGCTATTTTGTCTGTATCACTCAAATGTTATGAGCATCTCCTGAAATTACGTTTTTGTGCTAAAATTCCAAGGATTATTTTTTTCTCAGAAACTACAAAAGATAGGTTGGTAGGAGTCTTAATAAAAGTCATCACAAATATGTCATAGAATCCAAAATGAAATAAAAATAGGGCATTGCATTTAAAAAATTGAAGTGAGATAGCGCCACCTGGCGGTGATGGGCGTTGATTCAAATCTTTGTGCCAACAAATGTGCGCCCTTGGAAGATATTTACAAAAATATTTTCATCATTTAAAAATCTTCATTCGCTCTCGAGATATTGCACTGTCCGATTCCTCGCTGTATATATATATATATATATATATATATATATATATATATATATATATATATATATATATATATAGACTGGTCAATATGTTACCGACAAAATCTTCCGTTCAGAGAATCAGATACCACTAACTACATCGAAGCGATGTTTAGACTTTTAAAGGATATACCGCTCGAACGAACAAAGGCTTTTAACTTGCCTCAGCTGACCGATTTTATTTGCACAAGCTTCGAAAGATATTATACTCAAAGAATACTAAATATTATTTTAAAGAGAGCGTGTAAAGTTACCCAAGAAACATACATGCCTAGGGAATAAAAAATGAATATAAAAGATTGGGTGATGGACAATACATTGTACAAAGTTTTACGGATCCCGAGATATTTTACACTGTAAAGTGTACTTGTGCTGTTGGTTATAACGGCAAACAATGTAAACACCAGGCTGTTCCCGATTAATTTTATATTCCTGAGAGCCATAATCTACAATTATGCCCATGGTACATACAATGTTTTATTTTATTTTGCACCATGAAATTGGAACAAAATTTTAAAAAGATTCAGTATTTTCGGCAAGTTTTTAAATGCAAATGCAGTGAAATAAAGTCGACAGTAGGCTAATTTGTTGTTACTAAGATACTGTGATATTGCTAAATTGTTGCTAAGGTACTGTTTGTTTGTAAATAATTTGCATTCTAAAATGGAAGGTGAAAACGCAAAAACTTATTCGCAAGAAATTTTAGATGAATTTGAGTCCGCCCAGGCAAAAATAATTCCAAGTAAATCGAAATATTTATACATAAAAGAGTACGAAAAGTTTTGCGCGTGGCGGAGCACAAAAAATGTGTCCACAAAATGTGATGAAAAAGTTGTTTCAATAATTCTTTCAACTTACGTGACATATCATGTTATGTGTTTGCTGTCAATCATGCTGCTTAGCAAAATGACATTTCCGTGCTATAAAGACCACATTACACCCGCATTTGGGGGCGTATAAATTACATTATAGTGGCAAAATAAAATAAAATTAATGTATAAAGTGAAATAATACATTTGCACTTTATACCTTGTTAGGATCTTTAGGAATATGAGGATTATTTTGCGCAATTTCATACCATAATGTGTGTGTAACGCGTCTTTTCAGTTGTGTGAAAGAGTATTTGAGCACGAAACATTTTTTTTTTGTATTTTTCAACTACTGCGTCACTGATATTTTAACGTAGTATATAATATCGTTATTTATGATAAACTAACGTAATAGTTGACCGTTAAAAGTAATGAAGTAAAGGTAAAAATAGTATGTACGGCGCTGTCAGTTATAGCGGGCGGATGAATCCATGTAAGAGCATGAAGTAAATTGTTAGTACATCAAATTTATATGCGTATAAACTTTGGTTTAGATGTTAACCATCCTTTCGTTCGTCAGGAGATATATCTCCAATCTATTATTTATGCTATTGTTGATTTATTTTCCATAAGTACTGCTGGCCTCGTAACTAAGACTTTGCTTTATTTAGGTTTAGTTTTATAAATTGTCGAAATATGGATTTATGGACATGCTAGTCGTAGAGAAACTGTAGTCATGTACCTACTACGTACTCAAGGTAGCTAAAGGTTTTTCACCTCCTTGGCTCGATCTCTGCCTATTATATAGGAGCTAAACCACGTAAGATTTTCAGTTACTCCCGACAACTAAATTAACGGTGAGTTATGTTTTTCTTTAATCTGCAACACTGGAACTGTGACAGGACCGGTTACAAACAAAATATCACCACGTACCACATAAAAATTTAAAAACACCGAACGCGTTTTAATAGCTATCATCAGCAGTCGACTGGATCCCCAATGCTATAATAAATTAACGACGACAGTAACCCTATATACTATACCTCCAAATTGCTACGGAATGTGGATACCTTTCTTCAGCTGTTAACGGGTGCTGTATATAACTACAAAGTATACTGTTCTTTCGTTTCTACATGGCTTATTGTATAATCTAGCAACTTTACACACCTATAGCTTTTACTTGTGAAGCATTCGACGTATAATTTAATAAACATTATTCAGGATAGATGTGCAAGCTGTAAAAATTTTAAGCTACTCACTCAAGGTGCTCGTGTATGAATTCAATAACCGGCTTCGATAGAGCACTATTTGTTTTGCTGTGTTTATTTATTATTAACTACATCGTATGGACTGTAGGCAGTTGTCAAATTATGTAATACATATGAAGTTGCCGTCATTACATTAGAACTACCGCTTCAGTAAAGTAATATATCTAAACAGGGTGATCCATACTAGACTTTTAATGTTGTTTTTTTTGTGTGCTTACTGCTTTATGTGTAAATGATAGCTTGGTATTTACTTTACTGTTAATGCATGTTATATCTGGGGATCACTTGGATTATCACTAAATTTAAGTTTTCTTTTAAGTATTCAATAGTTAAATGCGTCTATACGATATGATTTACATATCTTTTAGGGGCTGGTTCACATTGTTACAGTACAGTGTCTAAGTTAATTCACAACACGTGAGGGTAGATCAATTTTTTAAAGTTTAAACAATAATAAACTGTTCATGCTTACTTGCCAACATTTTAAAGAGAGCTCTTCTTAAAATCGGAGGCGCCATAATTATTTTTATTATTTACCATTCTGAGTAAATGAAAGCAAACATTGTTTCGCATTTAATAATTCTTAACGTACATGCACAGAATTATCGAAATAAAAACCAGTTTAAATATTTCCAGTGCAGCTTCGAAATGAACTCAGTGTAGTTTGGTCCCTGTTTATCATTCAACAAGTAATACCGTCTGTGTACATAAAGTGTACGAAGTGAATATTGACAAAGATATCAATTAACGATGATATTTATTTTGATGAACTTTTGCGTTTTCTAAAGTTAATTAACGATGACTTGTTTACCATTCTGAATTTTGTTAAATTAATTCAGCACATATATGCAAATTTAAGTATACCGTTAAGATTTAATTGCTATATTTTGGGTGGGGATTGTTTAGTAACTTTGGTATTAATTAAAATTATAGCGCTTACTTATGTAAACCATATCGCATCTATTAAATTTAAAGTGAGTTTTCCCAATTTGTGGCGTCAGTGGCGTTCGTTATCAATTGATCTTCAGGAAAACTAACCCCCGGATCGTTACCATTCGTTAGTGCCTCATTGGTGGTTTTTAGTGTTTTATAGCTTCTATAACAGAAACTAGTCGTTTCCAAGAAATCACGCTCACGCACGCACCCACCCATACACCTTAACATGTAAACAACTAAAATTGTTAATTTAAATGCTTTAGATATGTTTTAGAATCATTTGTAGAAATATTGGCACTCAACGTCAGGCTAGTTCTTCTTGAACGTTCCGCATCCTTATCTAGGAAACACCTTCCTCTACGAGTGATGAATATTCATACACATTTACCTATACTGCCAAATATTAAATTTTGTTGGTTGTGCGTTATTGTTACTGCTTAGGTAATAAATGCAGTACAGACATGACCACGGTTGTAGCATTCGTTAAGAATTGTTGATTGTCACTGGTTCGAACATTTAATCGTCACCACTTCACAATTTACTTCGTGGTTGCTCTTTGCACCGGTTTGGTGTTTTGGAGGGCAAAGTTAAACAATTTTCCGCTTCTATCAAAACACTGCAATTTATTCTAAAAAAAATTTAAGTTGACTGGATTTTATTTAATCCATCGAAATATGTTAGCTATGGAAACACTTATTTGTTGAGTAATTATCCCAAAATATTACTTTAGACGGATTTACAGAATAAATGTAAGGTAAATTATGAATAGCTATTCTAAAGATGAATGTCTATAGTTTTACTTGGAAAAACATTGTTATTTGTTCAAGCACACACAGAAATGTCTTTATAACTTATCATTAAACTTGTTTGGGGATCAAATATCCTTTGTGTATCGTTTCAAGTTCTTTTTAAGAGTGACGAAAATTGTTGCCTTTGGCAATGCCACAATTAAGCATTTTAGGGTTGTACTTCCGGACATAATAACTACTTGAAATATTCTGAAGCTAAAGGTATTATTCATCTCCTCTGCATAAATTTGATAATTTGCTAATCAGTACTTCCACCTATTTGTTATAAATGTTAAAATGTGGTATCACTATTGGAATTTTTAATCAATTCTACACATAACTATGACTTCGTACGTGATTTAACGTAAATGTTTAATCCCACCGTCTGTGCATATATTTCATGCTTTTGAAATTGAATTTCGTATACATCCTACAACGTCAGTACACACTTCTTTAAATTTATTTAAATTTCAATTGTTTCATACTTTAAAAATAATGCAATATGTAAAGGATTATTTAAAGCGTTTAGTGCATTGAAGCTGTTTGAATAACATACTTACAATTTATAGTAACTTTAACGAGTCAGAGCAATTGCGTCAGTAATATTAATACTGTCAGAGAACGTCGATGTTGTCAAATCTCAGCTTCAGGGGTTATGTTTATTTCATCACAATAATAAATTTGTATTTGTATTCGTATTCGTATTCGTATTCGTATTCGTATTTGTATGCGTATTCGTATTCGTATTCGCATCCGCATCTGCACCGCACCGCATCCGCACCGTATCCGTATCCGTATACGTATCCGAGTCCGTATCCGTATCCGTATCCACATCCGTATCCGTATCCGAATTCGTATCCGTATCAGTATCAGTATCCGTATCCGTATCCGTATCTGTATCCGTATCCGTATCCGTATCCGTATCCGTATGCGTATGCGTATGCGTATCCGTATCCATATCCGTATCCGTATCCGAATTCGTATCCGTATCAGTATCAGTATCCGTATCCGTATCCGTATCCGTATCCGTATCCGTATCCGTATCTGTATCCGTGTCCGTATCCGTATGCGTATCCGTATCCGTATCCGTATCCGTATCCGTATGCGTATGCGTATGCGTATGCGTATGCGTATCCGTATCCGTATCAGTATTTGTTCTTTTCAGAGCAAAAATTTCGTTATATACAATTTCGCGTTTATAATTATGTCTCGCAAGCGGTTTGATAGTAGAGGAAACGTGATAATTGCATCTGGAGATTCGTGTTTCGAAGCGGAACGTGATAATGGTGGTCATTTTTTACCTTTGAGTGCTGTTAGAGAAGTGCATAGATTAATGTTTTAATTACGCTGTATTAAATGTATTATTTCAGCGTGTGGCAGCCGTATTAAATATTAGAATCTGTACAGTCAATTCAGTTTCACAAACTGTGAAAAACAACGACGCGTTGAAATCACCGAAGAAACGACAAATTCATAAGAAACCAGTTACCGATGTTGAAACTGTTCAAATACACGTAATTCGAAATAGAGTTTACAGAATGTATGAAAACAGTAAGTTCTTTTGTATTTTATAATATGTACTAGCTATATTTGTTCTTTATTATTTTTAGACGAGCACATAACCGTGAAAATACTTTGGCAAAAATTGACTAACGATAGTTTTTTTTCTGTTTGTGAAAAATCTGTTCATACCGGTACAATACTTTTTAACATATGTAATTTTAGGAACAAACCTCCTAAAATATTTGTTGTGGATCAACTTGGTGAACAATATGTACATAAGGTATTACGGCTTCCTCCATACAACTGTTAATTTAACGCCACAGAACACATATGGGGTATAACAAACAGTTATTACAACAAACATATACGTAAGGATGGGAAAAGCATTGAAAACTGTTTAAATATGTGGAGAGAGACTCTAGGGACAGCAACATCAAAAATTTGGAAAAACAATATTCGACATACCGAGGACAAATTAAAAAGTGGTGGGATCACGAAGTGATGTTTAATCAAGACGACATCGCACCAATGATTATAGATTTAAATGAAGATAGTTATTCTGAAAGCGATGTTGATATTTAATATTAAGTAATTAATTAAGGATCATTTAGTTTAGTACAATTTAACATCACATCTATAATTTACTCTTATTATAGTAGCACCGGGGAGAGGCGACTCATGGCGGACTCGAGAATGGGGATATAATTATTACTGTGAAATGCATCTCTTTCCCTTTATCTTAGTGCGAAGTTCCCACTTAAAGAAAGACGGGTTATAAATATACGTCAGCTATATATTTTAAATGCAGGACTTAAAAACGTGTGTCGATTCTAAATGCAAAGCGCATAATGCTGTCAGATGTCTTCTTGGCTATTTAACCTCAAATTATTCTTCGTATTTCGTTTCGTATAATCGCATCGTGTTTTGTAGTTATAATAATTTATCTTTCGCTTCGTAATTTATTACGTTTCCATTGCATTTGTAAACAACAGTTTTTTTTCAAAACTATTATTATTAATATTGACTATTACGAGGTAAGTTTATAATGCAAAATGTATTTCCAATTGATTGAATGCATTTATTTATTTTCCTGCAAATAATGATGTAATGTTAATGAATATACTGCATTATTTCCAGATGGAACGCGATAACGGGGGGTTTACCTTTAACTTCCATTATCCAGGTACGCTAATAATTTTCACTATTTAAATTTATATTTATGTAATATTATGTTGCAGCGAACTGCTCTCGCATGCGGCATCTCCGAGAAAACCGTAACTTGGACAAAGGCAAGAATGGGTCTCGCTTTAGAATCTGGGAAATCGGCGCCGGGTTCACCGGAAAAACATAGGCTGCATTTGAAGTCGAGGTCAGAGGATGTCGATGAATACGTGAAAGACGTTTTGAAACGAAAAGTTTACACCATGCATGCAACTGGTAAATAATTCAGAAATTATTGTTGAAATGGAGTTAATCACTGTTTAATTTTAGGCTCATATATTACTATCGAAAAACTCCAAACTGCACTTAAACAAGATAAAATATTTACCTTCAGTAAAACAATTGTTACACAAAATTGGTTTTCAATTCAAAGTTGACGATGGAAGAAGGCATTTAATGGAGCAGGTTCATATTGTTGGTGCTCGAGCAACATTTTTGCGAAAATATTTTGCTAATAAAAGTTGTGAGAAATTAGTTACGATCCTGTCTTTTTGGATGAAACGTGGAGTTTTAGTCGAGGAAGCGTTCGAAAATCATGGCATGATAATGATTTGCAAAGCACAAAAAACAAACCGATAGGAGAAGGGAAACGGTAATTAAAATAGTCCGATTTGTATATTAATCGATTATATATATATATATATATATATATATATATATATATATATATATATATATATATATATAGTAATATTATCGTCATCACTGAGTGCTGACAACAAGGATAGTTTTATAGCTAATTCATCATAGGTATTTTCCAGGAAAAGTAAGACAGCAGACTACCACGATAATATGAACGCTGATTTATTTCAAAAATGGTTTCAAGAACAGCTTTTACCAAATTTAGAAAAACCAAGTTTGACCATTCTTGACAATGCCAGTGATCATTCTACATTAGTAGAAAAATTACTTTCAAGTAGTTGGAAGAAAGATCTTCAATTTTTAAGAAAACACAACGTTCCTCATTCGAATGATCTGCTGAAAGTGGAATTATTACAAATTGCCAAGGATTTCCAAGTTCCAAAAATATATGCAATTGATGAAAGGGCTCATCAATGGGGACATCAAATTTTACGTTTACCTCCGTATCACTGCCAATTCAACCCTATCGAGTTAATATGGGCAAATTGTAAACAGTATTACAACAAAAACGTTGGAATGCAGGGCTTCAGGAACGAGAATGTTTTATCGCTATGGAAGGATTCATTAAACCAAGTAACTGGAGAACTGTGGCAAAAGTGTATTTTACATACTGAAAAGGAAATGAGCCAGTGGTGAGACTTTCAAAAAAGAGCTGAGGAAATGGTAAAACCTCTAGAAATCAAACTCGGAGAGTCGAGTGAAGATGATAGTGAAAGTGAAGGTGATGACTTTTAATTATAAGATGTCCAATATTTGAATTTAAAGCAAAAATTAGAATCTTAGTTACTTTATAACATTGTAAAGAATTATTATATTTAACATATACCTCTGTAGCTGTACTTAGGTTTACATTCGTTTTATGTATATATATATATATATATATATATATATATATATATATATATATATATATATAATATATATATATATATATATATATATATATATATATATATATATATACAGGGTCCGCCTTTGGGAGCTGATCCTATGAGTATCTGCTAAACCAAACTTGCTATAATTTTGAAAATTTGGTGACAGGGTAATGATGTTAGGGCTAACTCATTTAAAATATTTTCACGTTCGTACCACTTCCGGTTACACTAGAAGTCGGTACTTAGTCGCTTATTTTAAATGGAACACCCCGTATATTAATACATTTTTGGATTCTATGTCGAATTTTAAGGTAAGTTTGTTAAATAAACTAGATACGAAATTTCAATCGTTTAAAAAAAAACATTTTTCTAAAAAAAATTGGTAGATGCGGTCTTAGTAATAACTCGTGAATTGTTCTGTTCCTGTCCAACAATTTGAATAAAACTTTGAGGTGTTGTAGGCAAAGGTTTATTGCAACAGTCTGCAAAAAATGACATTTGTATTTTTCATAAAATAAAATTATGAATGTGTAAACTTGGCTATCAAAAAATGCAAGTTACTCAAAAAAATCAAATGGAAACCCCTATTTTTTATTACTCAGATCGATTTAACGTCAAAAATTAAGGTAAGTTTGTTTAAAACTGTAGTTGCCTAAACGTAACAGTTTCATACTTATTATCCAAAAAGTCCCAATTTTAAAATTTGTGATAAAAATGAGCTACATACTTAAATCTAGCATTCCTTGTTCGTGGTCACCATGGAAACCAAATAATTGAGAATTGAAATAAATTGGTAATTTTGTGATTCAAAAGTCATTTTTGCCAAATAGAAATTTTCTGTCATTTTTTTCAAATTCGATATACAATATAAGTGTAAAAATTTAATACTTTATGAGTAAATCGAAAAAAACAACTTTTTACTGCGGAGGTAGTAACTACATACTTATCAGTGCATTCTTAAACGATAATGTCGCTTATTTAGTATTTCTTGCTCGTGATCAAATGTAAATTAATTTACAATAAATGTTCAAAATGTTGCCCGTTAGACGCAAGACATTGTTGAACCCGTCTTATAACGGCTTCATTTGTAGCCATTTGAATTTCTTGTGGAGAAAAAGAATTGAAGGCATTTTGCACTCTTGCAATGCAATCTTCTTTAGTCGTTAGTGGTGTTGCATAAACAATATTTTTAATTCGACCCCAAAGATAAAAATTCATTGGCGTAAGATCAGATGACCTAGGTGGCCATGGAAAGGGACCATTATTGGCAAACCAACGATCTTCAAAAATTTCATAAAGTTTCATGGAAACATCGTTGGTGTTGTGAGGGGGTGTACCGTCTTGTTGGTACCATAAATTTTCCCTTTCTAGATTTAATCGGGGTTGAATTCGAGTGTTTAATATCTCAAGATAATTTTCTCCTAGAAATTACATTTGTAATCATAAATCGCAACAATCAACTATTTTAAACATCTCAAATTTTCGTTGTAAAAATACACGTCAAAGATTTCGTTATTTCGAATAGCATAAAATACGTTAAAATTCCAAATTTCCTGAAAATGGCATTCGCTAATTGGATTGCTATTTTCGTTATTCCAGTAATGCGAGTTTCGGCGATTAAATAAGCCATTTTTCGTAAATTTAGATTTATCCGTCCATATGATATTAGTCAAAAAATTAGGAATTTCTTGTATTTTGAGCAAAATTGTTTCACAAAATTCGATACGTTTCAAGAAATCCGCTTCTTTCAAATGTTGAACTAATTGTAAACAGTATGGTCTAAACTTATGTTTCTTAAGAATTCTTCTGATAGTTGTTGGTGTTAAGCCAATATCTGTTTTCGCGTCGTTTATGGAATTACAAGGATAGGCACGGAAATACACTAAAGTTATAACTTCATTCCGTTCATTATCAATAGCAGCTTTTTGCGAGGCGCAGTGTTTAAATGTGCCAAACTGTTCCAAATTTTGAACCACACGTCTTATTGTATCTGCTGATGGTCGGGGGCGCTCAGGATAACGTTCGATAAATGTTCTTACTGTTCGTTTTACAACTCTATGACATTCTCCGTGAATTAAAATTAAATTCAAATAATCTGTATTAGAATATTCAAGACGAGCCATTTCATCAAGAAAAACACAAACTGTCAACAATTTTATTAAATTATTGACTACAAAAGAAAAACAACATAAATAAGCATCTTTATCGTGTAATGATGCGCTTGATAAGTATGTATTACCTCCGCAGTAAAAAGTAGTTTTTTTCGATTTACTCATAAAGTATTAAATTTTTACACTTATGTTGTATATCGAATTAGAAAATTTCTATTTGGCAAAAATGACTTTTGAATCACAAAATTATCAATTTTTATAATTTTTTGCAGTAACTTATTCAAATATTTTTCTTTATTTCAATTCTCAATCATTTGGTTTCCATGGTGACCACGAAGAAGGAATACTAGATTTAAGTATGTAGCTCATACAAATTTTAAAATTGGGACTTTTTTGATAATAAGTATGAAACTGTTACGTTTAGGCAAATAAAGTTTTAAACAAACTTATCTTAATTAGTAATAAAAAATAGGGGTTTGCTTTGATTTTTTTGAGTAACTTGCATTTTTTGATAGTCAAGTTTAAACATCATAATTTTATTTTTGCAGACTGTTGCAATAAACCTTTGCCTACAACACCTCAAAGTTTTATTCAAATTGTTTGAGAGAAACAGAACAATTAACGAGTTATTACTAAGACCGAATCTGTCAATTTAAAAAAAAAAATGTTTTTTTTAAAAGGACTGAAATTTCATATCTAGTTTATTTAACAAACTTACCTTAAAATTCGACATAGAATCCAAAAATTTATTAATATACAGGGTGTTCCATTTAAAATAAGCGACTAAGTATCGACTTCCGGTATAACCGGAAGTGGTACGAACGTGAAAATATTTTAGATGAGTTAGCCCTAACATCATTACCCTGTCACCAAATTTTCAAAATTATAGTAAGTTTGGTTTAGCAGGTACTCATAGGATCAGCTCCCCAAGGCGGACCCTGTATATATATATATATATATATATATATATATATATATATATATAGGGTGTTACAAAAAAGTAGGCCAATCCGTTAACCACATATTCTTTGGGACAAAATAAGGGGTCTTTTCTTATGTCACTTTTCATTTGAAAAAGTGAAAAAGTTAGATAAATCATCAAACTACTACAAAAAATGGATGCGACGTCCATAGGCGTTCGTCAGAAAAAAATGGGGGTTAAAGGTTACCACACCCTTCTTATTTTTCTATTAGTTCTTTGAATTTTTTACTTAAAATCATACAGAAGGTGCACTTAGAAAAGAGTAAGATTTGCACCAAATTTAAAACGATATCTTAAAATACACCAGAGATAATAAAAAAATACACTTTTAAAAAGTGAAGTTTGACACCCTGTATATCGAAAAGGAAGCGTTCAAATGAAAAGTGACATAAGAAAAGTCCCTTATTTTGTCCCAAAGAATATGTGGTTAACGGATTGGCCTACTTTTTTGTAACACCCTGTATATATAAATATATATATATATATATATATATATATATATATATATATATACATTGGCAAACTGTAAACTGGGATTTTTATTTTAAAATCGGTTATATAATTAACTAATAATAAATCTCATTTTTAACATCCAATACAGTGTATTTATTTATGACAAAATCAGTTATTTATAAGTGGCTTCGATAACCAAATTACAGTCTTGACTCTTTTGACGCAGTGAAATCTGTCGGCTAAAAGCGATCCTCCGCAATTAACCAAACTTTTCGCACTTCATTCGGGCACTGCTAGCTAATTCGTTTCTTATTGAAAATTATCCATATAATTAATTTGTAAAGCAGATCCAAAACGAAATTTTGTTGACCCGGTCTCGGTTCTGACAATCGTTTACAGTAGTACAATATATTTTTATCATATGACTACCCACACTCGGTAGACTTTACATGCCAGAATAAGTGCGAACAGACCTTAAACGAAATTCCACTTTATTTATACGAGTGATGGGGATTTTCAAGACTTTTAGGATGCTAAATCATATTCGAACAATAATTTTATTTAAATTTGACAGAGCGGCATAAATAACCTAGAAATATTGACGATGTTTTGTTGGTATTCAAAATTATTAACTATATGAACCCATAACGACATACGTTTTTAAAAACCATGCTTTACTAAAAGATGGGTCATAAGACACCTCTCGCCGGCCCGACCATACATTAATATTTTAATATTTTAGTCTCGATGCAGCATTGATCTCTAAGTGATGTTGTAAACACCTTCAGCAATAAATTTTTTGTATAATGTAAGCATCGATAAATAATTTGTAAAAGAATGCCTATTATTTTAATATTTTTAAAGAATTTTTTGTATAAAATAGAACAATTGTCAGCAGACAGAAACCTAACTTTCGCCTACTATCAATGTACATCCGGATGGTCGGTTTTCATAAGTCTGGGGTATTTATTACAATCTGTGTATACAATTATTAGAGTAGTTTAGTTTTGATTGTGAAATTTATTAACATACGTTTGGAAAAAACATAAAGATTTTAATAACTTAACCTTTCTATTGAATGTTGAAATGTAAATAAACATTTGACAACACTGTTTAAATTTGACGTCATGAAGTTTGATCATGTGCAGTTGAAAAGATTTTACATAGACTTTTTTTTATAATACTCAATTTTACACTAGTTTAATATGAAACTAAAACATTTGGTTAGTAGTATATCCTACCCAACTCTAAAATTTTGATCTTAATTGTTTTTTTTTAATTTGCTTTAAGATGGTGGGATACTATAGCATTTCACGACCAGTTATTTCAATTATTTAATTGATTATTACACCCTGTCGTTTCTTTACGTTACTGCCAGTCTAGAGAAGTGTTTAAAGTTATTCCACACTGTTAGCGTGGTATCATATTTTAGATGACGCCCGCAAGCTTTTAACTGCTAGCTATAAATTTCGTTTACCAGCCAATTCCTAGTTAATTTCCAGGCTGCAAATCGGCCATTTGTTGCACGAAATTATGGCTCGCTTTGAGTAGTGTGTACGAAACAGATTGTAATAATTTTTGGTTCGTTTGTAGCGAAATACTTTAAAAGTTACAACATGAAAACGACACACAGTGTAAACAAGAAAACTAAAAATAGTGGTAGAATACGGACACCCTTCTCCCACTTCACTTTCGGCCCACCCTTCACCTTTAGGCCACGCTAACTTACCCGGCCTATCTTTTTTATGATCCGTTTTCAACCGTTATTTTCTGCCACTTCATTTCTCAACCCTTACTTTCAGTTTCACAGTCTCTTTTCGATCAGTCTTTCAGTCCCTATTTTCTGCGGGTTGTAGCATATTTTCTGTCCCACTTGACAATATTTTACGCCACCTTGGATTGTGTCCACTCTTGTAATCGCCCATCACCATTTCAAAGTTCTGGTGACATCTCCTCGTCTCATCTAAGCCACGTCTCTTTGCAAATGATTGGTATGGCCCATCACTTCTCTCTACTTAAATACAACGTCCTATGATGAAATGTGAAAATCAATTTAGGTAGGTATGAGCGCGCGTGTGCGTGCGAGTGTTTGGTCCAAACCTTGTGAATAAAAATACGGTCAAACTATATATCCGATTTGAAATATCACTACAGGATTCATTTGGGTAGTAGACGATCTGGAAAAATTTTCTTTAAAATCAATTAGTCATTTTTTATTAAGTTAGTTCTCTTCAACATTTTGGATAAATTTACAGTTTATATTTTGTTAAATTTAAGGACTGTACGATCGTAAGTTTGAATATTCATTAATCAATTAATTGAATAATTATTTAATTAACTAATCAAATAATCGATTAAGCAATATTCATTAAGCAAACAGCACATTATTCAAGGAATAGTTTGTTGGAGAACATCAGCCTAGAAGAAAATAATTTGATTTGAATTTAGTGCAACTATAATGTAAAACATAGTGGAATACACTGTATAAACTAGGATAGTATGGGCGGATGGAAGGTTTAATGTAATGTAGAGTGGGCGATTGTAAGTTTGAACAACCTATCACTAAACATAATCGATAATAAAAAAATCGAATAATCAAATAATCGATTAATAAATTATATTCAAAAACTGGTCAAAGCCCGATTAATATACTATGGTATTTTCGCCCAGCCCTAATACATCAAACTTCAAATTTTTAACACGGTGTTGTACACTTATAGAAATTAAACCAAGACAGGGTGGTACTCGAGCAACAAATTCTGTAATGATACTATATTCTAGAGCCTTTGTTTCGCCCCCTTTCTGAAATTAAACAATTCGAAACTTGCTTATCTTTGAATGAACTACTCCATAAGAGATGTTGATACCGAAAATTCTGTAAAGGTACTTTACTCTAAAACACACATTACCACCTCAACTGTCTTAGCCCGCCTTTTGACAATAAATAAGAAGCAACTAATTCGAAACATGTATCTTTGGATCAACTAATTCATGAGAGACATTGGTTTGTTTATTACTTGGGCGCCAAAATCCGTAATAGAGAAACTAATTAACCAGAAATTTGTATTATAAGTATTCCTAACTGGTCTTTGTTTATTCTATTTCTTTCGTGTGGCTGTGCAGAGTTTACATTTAATTCAGCATGTATTGTCATCTAAACCACTACTTTTTTAATATAAAGGAGGTTCAAGATGTTTATGATTGTTATTCAATACACTCTCTTTAAAGTATTTGGTTGAATACCGATTTGAGTTATACGGTATACCATTGTCTTTAGTACTTTGTGAAAATATTTTGCGACTATAACATATTATTATTATTCTAAGCACGTAAACGAGTATTTGTGCATGAGTGTATTTTACGAAACGCAACTATGTTACGCCACTGACAATTTTTACGTGTCGTATAATATTATATTTAAAGAATTGTTTTAAAGGTAAAAACTATATATAAGAACGTTAGTGCGTGCTGCCGGTTATTGTCAAATAGAAATGCGAAACGGTAGAAGTTGCACTTTAAAGCAAATTCATTCACATTTCAACGTAGAGTAATTTATTAAATAAGTTGATTGTTTGTATAATGGAAATTTTTACAGATAATTGAAGGTCAAATAACGATTAAAATGTTAGAATTTTGGGGCAAACATAAAGCCCATTTCCGAGAATAACTTAAAAATGAATACGATGAACTAAACTGATGTTTCGGGAAATACTTCCTTAATGTCCCTTCAGTAAACAACATAGCGACTCTGGTGTAGTATTACGCATTATGTTGATGCTCTCACATTTTAAAGCATTTGATCGATAGTATCAAATTCTAAATTATTACGAATAAGGCTTTGAACTATAAGGAAAATAAAAACTTTCAAAATTATAAAATAAACTCCTGTCGTGATTCAATTTAAGCCTGACTAATAAAATTTTTAAGTCACTTAAAATTATTGATTTTTGATTTACTTACAAAAAGGACGAAACCGACCTATAATCTTCAGCTGCGCCACTATAAATAAATTAATTAAATTTATGGCCGGCCTATTTTAAATTTGGTGAGTAAAATTTTAGCTATCTTGATCACGTGACCTTTCGGCGATAAAATTTTTTTCCGGCATTTTCTAGAGTGAGTTGCAGTTTGATTTTAACTTGAACGTGTGGTAAAATAATATACCGTCGATCTTGTACATAACGGTTGTCTTCGGTCGCTTGATTTCGCCATAACTTTAGTGACGTAGTTAAATTGTAATTACGGTTCCAGAATTATGGGACAAATAAATAGCTAGTTATGAGTGCGTTTCTAAATAGTGACGGATTCTTTTTGTAAAATTACGAAAATATTCTCAATACAAACAACAATTTTATATCGTCGACAGATTTGAAATTTAATACGGCAATCTTACGTAATGTGGATATCAGTTCGCCTTATCATTGGAAAGGGAAAGAGAATTTACATTGAAATTCTTTCTTTCAGCAATGTTTAATAAAAATTGAAGGATGAAACTACAAGTATATGGAATTTAAAATGAACGTTAACAAGAGACAAAATAAATTAAAGTTACTATTAATTAAGGTTTCGAACGTTATTAGATGAACAATTCATGTTTAAGTATAATTCCTAAATTACGACTCAATAAGAAAACGATTACGTTTAACCGAGAGTGCTAATAGACAATTTAGTTCTATGCAAAAACGAAATGAATAGAGTTATATGCATACAAGTGTTTGCAATTTAATTCCGTATTCGTTTTGACAAGCTTCCCCTGGAAGTTCAGTTTAATGATATTTATTTTTTTTTACTCACGCACAGAACAATTACTTAAGAGTGTTGCATTCGAATTTATTAAAGGGTTTATATTTTAGTTATCGTCACGTTAAAGTCAATGATCACTAAAAGATATATCATTACGTGAACTTTCTTTTATATAAATCCCTTTATGAAAATTAGAAATTGATTAACTCAATTGATTACCATTTACCTACAGTCCTATGCGAATAATTTTTTATATGAAAGTAATTATTAATCTAAATAATCTCACGTTTAAAGATTTAAACAGCACATCAGCTACCGTATTTGCTATAGTTAATACCAGATCTAAATATCTACGATCGGTTCACAATAGCACTTCTGTAGAACTAATTAATGTTTATCTGGTGATTATGTCTGACTCATATTAAAGTTCGTAAGTGCTTATGTAGAACATACGAAAGCGAAAAAGAAACTTTAAGTGGTTTCGTTTCACAAAATTATTTATTGATTCAAACATTAAGTAGCGTTGTAATATTTTTAAACTTTCATCTTTACAAAATTTGCTTAACATTTATTATTCATTATTTTGGTGTCAAATAAATTTAATAGTGTCAAACAAATCTTAGTGTAGTTCTTGAAATTTAAAGTGAACATTACGAATTTTGTATTTGAAATTGGGATAGTTTAGCTAATGGGAAATTATCTTGTTTTTTTACAATGGTTCGGGATTTTTTACATCTCGCCCAAGACTTTTTATCGAAAAATTCCGATCGTAGTATCGTCTATGACATATATTATCAATTTTCAGTTTTACTTGGCGTTAAGTATGAATCTTTTAAGCAATATTTTAGATATTTTGTATCTTGTGAACGCCCGCAACCTTTTTCGGCGAGTTTAGTCGGCAATCAGCTTATTTTAGTAACTCTACGCAAGACCTAGTGCCGACTTTGAGTTTCAATCGTTGTTTCGTTGGATGGTTTGTCGATATTACGATTTGTGGGAGCATTCTTGGCTTAAACATAGTAAATAAATGCACTAACTACTTTCTACTTGGGTACGAGTTTGCTCTGCTGACGAGATTTACGATTAAAAATGTTATAGCGCTGCAATTATATATTAATATTAATAGACTCCTTATAACTTTCCCCCAAAACATTACATTTTATTAATAATCCAACTTTACAGTTTAATAATAATTTAATGGAAATTAACTTTTAACATTCTGGATATTAAACACTTGAAATGAAGTTTTCCAATTAAGAGAAAGTAAAATCAAAAATTTGAATACGCATATTTCAACTTCGGTACATTTTATATAATATTGGTTGAAGTTATTATATTCTTTAGGGATTAACTTAAAATTAATTAAACATTAAATTAGAACCTTTATACGTATAATACAATTCCGGGAAATTGTCTTTTGAATTAAATTTGAAGCAAATGAGACGAACATATTGGATATCGATTCTTAGTTACTGTTGAAACAAATAGTTTATTCAAGTACCTCCTAAAGTTTCCCCATTTTAACAGCAAGTATAACATGACCGAACAAAATGGAGCAATTAGACTTTTAGAAATTACAACACAATAACTAACTCTTTAGAAGAGAGATTACAGTGTGAATTAAAAAAAGTATTAGGCAATGAAATGTTTATCAACTAGTTTAGTACTAAAATACATATGTGATTATATTGTTGCTGTACACCATTTTTACTTCCTTATGCGAGAAGTATAAGTATTGCTTTCATGAAAAAAAAATCGACGTTGGGTATTCGAACATTCAACGCAATTAAAGCATTTTTAAACCGATTTAGACCTTGTAGAATGTGTTAAAATACATTTAGTATATAACTCGAAAATTATCAACTTTAGAGCAAATCTGATAGATACCTTATATAAAGATAATCAAGTTCTAAAAAAGTTTTCTTTGTAAAACTTTTTCGTCGACTAATAAAAAAGCCCTAATCAAGAAAACTTAAAGGCACCATAAAACACCTTTTTTTAAATATATGAACTTTAGAGAGCAAAAAGTATAAAAAATTTTGTTAATACACTGTAGTTTTAACTAAGTTTTTCTACGTTAAAAAGTAAGCCCCAAAAAAAGAACTTTATTTATTTCACGAAATTTATATTGGTAATCCCAATATGGAAAAGTTGTTCACAGGATAATAAGTAGACTTTACAATTTAATTAACTAACAGACGTGGCCAGTAATGGGTGTCTTATGAATAGTGGAAACAAAACACTAAATTTTAGAAGTCATGATTTTCATGAACGTTGAACAAAAATAAAACGTGTTTCGTTACTAACTGTTACAGATGCTAGAATTTGATAACAAACACAAGGTTTGCTGGAATCTCAGTGGGAATGAGCGCAGGAATAAAATTTTGATTTAAATTCGATGTCTACAAGTGAGTCTAATCGATAAAGCAAATTTGGTAAACGTAAGGGCGTCACCTTATTTACAAATCGGGTAAAGTACACAAATATAATTAATAAATATGCACAGTAGACAAATACAATTAATAAATATGCAACTTAAAGAGATTGTTTACCTTTAATGGAAGTTTCCAAGATCAGAAAGGCCAACTACGCATCCGAGGCAGAATAAGCGAGTCTTACTACTATCAACCTTTAATTTGGAATTCTAAGGTGCGGAAGGCATTGAAACTCCAGCCGAAAGTGTCAAATCGTATCGATGGATAGTGCTTGAATTAATTCCAAACAAAAAAAGTGCGTTCAATACTGGCAGCAAGAACATTAAAATTTGAAAAATGTTACTAACGAATATGATAGTAAACACTTGGAAAACCTGGATTTTTAATCTTAGGTATGGCAAGTGCCGTATCGGTTTCCAATAAAAGCCAATCACAAACAATCGGATTACTATCTCTTACCATCTTAAGCAAAAAACAAAAGTATATTAATTATAATGTTTAAAATTAATTAATTAATTAGTAATGAAGACGTTAATAAGTAATGAAAACACCTAAGTATAAACTTATCGTCATATTAAAACGAACATCTAGATTAAATAAACTATATAAATATTTAGTTCGATTTAAAACTCAGTGTTGCCTTATGCCCTGTTGTCAATATGAATGGCTAGATCTTAAGGTTTCAGACGTACGAAATAGTATGTT
The DNA here is from genome assembly GCA_036346205.1 of Vesta saturnalis. Classification (NCBI taxonomy): domain Eukaryota; kingdom Metazoa; phylum Arthropoda; class Insecta; order Coleoptera; family Lampyridae; genus Vesta; species Vesta saturnalis. The sequence continues at coordinate 797,070 of JARFJB010001443.1, forward strand.
AGGAATGTCTGTATCTTCAAATCTGTCATAAGTGGATCATCTTCTCTCAGCTATCAAAGCAACTACTCTAAAATCTAAGCAGTACTTTATCTTTCGACAACCGTTTTTGCTATTAAGGCCTAAATTAGAACGTATCTAAAATGTATTTCTCATCCCTGGGTTGGCGCTCTCCAATGCGCTCTCGATATCGTTGATCGTATTCAAAGAAGAGCGATTAGGCTAACAAGTCTTTCTCTGAACTATCGGTATTATTAGGGGTTATGAATTCCATTCGATAGAAATTTAATACCTATATGTTGTTAACAACAGGATATTGTATTAAGTTACATAGTGCCCATTACTATGTATATAAAAATCTTTCAATCTTATATTTATAAAAAATCATGAATGCTAATTCATTAAATTGTACAAGGATTATATATATATATATATATATATATATATATATATATATATATATATATATATATACGGTGTTTATTAATTAGTGTTAAAGTTTCAGGTAGCTGAGAAACCCTATAACAAAATTATTGCTAGGCGGTGCGCCATTTCTTCTCACCAGCCATCCAAAGTTCGAAATTTGACCGACTTCATTAGCTTTTATCTGGGAAAGTATCCGATGAAAAATTCATTTTCAAACAACATATTGATGTTCAATTTTTTTGCAATTTTTTGGTTGCATTCCGCACCTTCTAAAACCTCAGATTAAGATATTAAAAGATGCAGAATTTGAGAAAAATACGCTTGGCAACTATGCCAATTTTGTGGTGACATTGCGTCGTTCGATTTCATATTTCACTGGTGACCATGTACTCATTCAACGAGTACGCAGATATGTACATGGTGTACGGGCTCTGTGAAACGAACTCTGTGGCTGCTGCAGAAGAGTATCGAAGAAGATTTCCTAACCGGTTTGCGCATCCGTGCCATATAACGTTCACGAGGCTGGATAGTCGTCTTCGTGAGAAGGGACAGTTCACCCCGAAACATATTGACTCCGAAAACATAACAGTTCTCCAATTACCATACACTGTTTTGAATTTCTTCAAGAACAAGTGGAAAGTTCTGGGCAGTTACATGGTTATCGATGGATGCATTTGAGATGCATTAGGAATGGGCTTACTGTAACAAGGGAAACGGTTAGAAAGGCGTTACTGCTTATAGATCCTCATGGTGTTTACATTCGACGAAGAAAGGAACTTAGAAGGAGGCAGTACTCGAACAAAGGTCCAAATTTTGTTTGGCACGTAGATTCATATGATAAATTTAAACCTTATGGAATTGCTATCAACGGATGCATTGACAGATTTTCAAGTTATATTATTTGGTTAAAAGCAGGACCTACAACTAACAACCCTAAAATAATTGGAGGATATTACATTGGATCACTTAATGAGTTGGGCGGATGCCCACAAATTTGTTGATGAATGACGATGCTGTGTTGAAGAAGATTCTATGGAGTGACGAGTGCATGATCACCAGAGACGGTACTATTAATTCGCACAATTTACTCTTTTGGGCGGATGAAAATCCCCACGCTGTCAAGGAGTTTGGACATCAGAGAAGATTTAGCGTTAACATATGGAGGGGAATGGTGAACCAAACCATCATTGGACCCATATTTCTCCCGCCTCGACTGAATGCGCTTGAGCATGTTGGAAGAAATGGTAGACGATTTACACTTAGCATTGAGAAGGAATCTAATCTACATGCACGGTGGCGCTCCTCCTCACAATTCTCGAGTAGTGAGGGAATGGCTTAACGAACATTTCCCTCAAAGATGGATTGTCGGAACGGTCCAATTGCCTGGCCAGCGTGGTCGCCCGACCTGAATCCTTTAGATTTATTCGTATGGTGCTTCTTCAAGGACAAAGACGTTCCCGGAGAATGAGCAGGATGTCCAGGAGAGAATTCGTGCTACCGTTCAGCAAATAACCCTGGAAATGTTGGAACGTGTTTTGGATTCAATCCCTCTTCGATTGTAATTGTCCATGGGCATGGACGGTGGTCATTTTCAACAATATTTTCAATAATAAAAAATGTGTTCTGTACTTTTTGTATTGTTTTGATCACCAATATGCTTCTGACGCCTTGTGTCACGTACCGTGAATAAAAAATGTGTTCTGTACTTTTTGTATTGTTTTGATCACCAATATGCTTCTAACGCCTTGTGTCACGTATCATGAATAAAAAATTTGTTCTGTACCTTTTGTATTGTTTTAATCTCCAACATGCTTCTGACGCCTTGTGTCACGTATCATGTGGTGAATTTGTTTACACGTCGCTTCCAACGTTGCAATTTAATGTCATTTTTGCATTAATTCTTTTATGAGGCTTTTCAAATTCGCAAGGGGCTATAACGCTAGCTGAAGATTTAACACTATTTAATAAACACCATATATATATATATATATATATATATATATATATATATATATATATATATATATATATGTTGAGATGTTTAGAAACTACTTGAAACAAAGTAAAAATTCACGTAGTAAGAAAATTTCATTAATTAATATAAATGGTACATTATATGTAAGATGATGTAGGGATGTTTAATTAGCATTGAGTTGGACCAATGATATATAATTATTAATAAAAATGTAAAAATAATGATAAACCGCAACATATTGCAAGTGAGTATAGTGTACGTTTGGTATCGTAATGAAATAAATCAATTTCCTTATTAGTTAGTAAGTTTATTTAAGTATAATTTTCCCTTAAGACATGAGTTATAGGTTGTACATAACCAACGTAATGTTAGATGTAGTATGGGACAGATATCAATGTCACAAGTACAGTGTACGAGGGCAGGTTTGGTGTAAACATTCGTGTTAGTGCAAAAACGTAATATAAGAGCTAAAACTGAATGGAAAACAGAATAAATACATTGGTTATTAACAATAAAACATAAATAGTATAGCAGTTCTGAAGTTATTGTGCATAATTAACATTTACAGACTTAAAATTAGTGACAATCAACAATTCTATACAAGTCTTATTTAAACTTATGAACTTCCAGAAGAGTGAAAAAAATTATAATAAGTCATAAACAATAAGAATTTACACTTTCACAAACATTTAAGGTGCTAAAGTATGTAAAATCTAACTTTAAAAATTACTGTATAGATGTAAGGTTATGTTATTTCTTCCTATACAAAAAATGTTATAAAATGGGACAAATTGGCCTAAATAAATTATAAGAGGTAAAAATAATAAAGTAGCCTCAATTTCGAGTCACAGAACATTATATTAGTGACAATTTTACCAAAATTAGTTTTTAAGAGTGTATATAAAAATTTCAGGTAATTTTCCTCTCAAATTGGTTTTAGACATATAAAGGATGTGTATTTACATGTAGTAGCATCCCATATTCACGTGGAAATCAATTCCAGGCCTGTAAAGCATATAAAATTAGTAAAAATTAAGAAATCAATGTAAAAAATCAACATGTTTAATAAGTTGAGTAAGTAGATCGTGTTTGGACTTATTTTATAGGAAAAATTATGGAGATTTCAAAAATGTTTATAGATTTAAGATAGATTAAGAGGTATAGAAGTTATAAGCTTTTTAAGTTAAATTTAAAATTGTGAAAATCATTAGCCAATCAGATTTAAGATAAAATACGATGTAGTTGTTGATAACAATTGATGATTTTGGTTGCTAAGCAGTTTAATATAAATAGAAGTGCTTGGAAAGTAATCTCTCTCTTCTTATTCTTAAATTTTGTGGGCCAACACCTTGAGTATTCAAGATGTTGCCATTTAAAATAAAATAAGGCCGCTACGATAAAATTCAAGTGCGATCTTAGTATCGGTAGTTTTTATAAACAAGTGATATTCATTTGTCGGTAAAACAAGTAAGGTTAGTTTACCTAATAAAATTTGATGGTTATCGACAGCTACGATTATAAAATTATTTCCGAAGTTCGAACGTGTATAAGTTGTTTTTCTTTTGTTACTTGTTTTTCGTTTTTCCTTTAATATAAAAGTATTATCGGAAGTGTGTTTAATTTAAAATTAACCTCCATATGGTGCATTTCAAATATTTATTTTGAAATAAAAATTTTAATAAATTGTGGTGATCTTAAAAATAAAGAGTCAACGCATGAGAAGAAATATTAGTAACTTACTGGAAGGAATTAGAGTCATCATAAAAGGAGATTTGGATATTTATGGAGCTGTTTTTCAACGGTCAACTCCTGCTTCAACAAGAAAAAGAGGCCATATTTATGTGAGTGTACCAATTTGTATAAGTAACCAATGACATTGATGTCATATTTGTGTGTTAATTATGTCCATATTTTGTAATAAGCTTAATGTGCGACAACGTATAACAATGTCCAAAGGGAACATTAATTGAGCTATATAAAGTAAATGGTTAATAATATATTTAAAGTTAGGTGTAATTATACTTACTAGTTGATGTTGTGTTTTTCAGTATACGTTATTGAAAGATTAAATGAAAGCGTATTCTTAGCGCATGCTCAGAGTATACATTTTGAGATTTATTTTATGTATAGGGAGGTGCACAAATATAGTGATGCAATTGAAAATATTTCACATTTCAGTATCTTCAAAAGAATTCAATTAAAAAGAAAAATAAGTTGCTACAACTCAATGAAAATTATTCAGAATGTTTTTAAAATTACTTTCATTCACTTTAATTATAATTATCTTATTTTCCAAATTGGATGCACGCATTAACCACATCAATCATCATAAAATTAAAATTGTTTTTCTAAATTTGATCCCTATCCCCTGTGAAGAGTCTTAATGCTCCGACTGTATTTAAAGCTAGCTAGGTAATATAATATAATATAATAAAAAAATAATTAAAATAAATCAAAATATTAAGAGAATTTATTTACCATTGTAATATATATATATATATATATATATATATATATATATATATATAGAGAGAGAGAGAGAGACAGTCCGTGGGTGTGTGCGCGTGTGTGCCATAAATTAAAGCATTAATTCAGCGTTAGTTTACCAATTTACGCGAGTGCGGTTATTAATTACGATTACGTGAACGTGTGAGCCCTCAAAGGACTCGTTTTCTGACAATTAAATATTAAATTGATGAGAAATGCTACCGATCTGTAAGACCTGATATTCGAATTTATTGACGTTCACTCCTAGGTGGCTGTCTTTGCGAGGATCCTGTTAATTGTGGGTTTTGATAAATTTCATGTGTGATTTAAAGAGATACAACTTGTGGAAATTGTACTGTTTTATTTTATTTGATTTATGAATTTTATGGAAGTGCACTGTCTTGTCTAAATGGTCATTTTTAATTTTGGCTTGTTTTGACTGAGGATTTTAAAGCTGCTTTTATTTTGTTATGCTACATATTTGCTATTAAAACTGTCGGTTTTAAAGCTTTTGAGATAACGTTAGTAGCGAAGACTGATTAGTCAATTTTAACATAGCGTTCTCGTATATCAAGACCAAAGTGATCTTATTCTTTGGATTTTATTTTATATTTACTTGCGTTTTTGAAGCGTTGCAATTTTAGGATTAAATAGGAGGTTGGACAGACATTCAATCATGGGGGTAAGATTAGTGTATTTTACCTGTCCGAAACGGTGCTCTTATCATGTAAGTAAAGACAAGGTGGTGCCTAAATTTATTTTACCAGATTACGACTGCCCCTGAAAAGACCAATTTTATACACGATCCAAAATATTTATTACAACTCAAGACCATCCCATTGCTTTTAGTCGACTCATTTTCGGTTGTACTGATCATATCTCCGAAATGCGTTGACCGATTTCCTTCAAATGTTGTTGCTTAATATTGGGTATAATTCCAAACCTGAGTCTAGCGTATAGGTCATGGAGCAAAATTTGTACCCTAGTAAAATGTCAAGATTATTAATGAACGCAGGTTGGCTGACTTAATTCAAACTCTTCATAACCTTATCCAAATGCAATTGCTCATTAGCTACACGTTAGATTATGGTTTTATGGTATTATCATCATTTGGATCTAGTAGTACTTAAAAACTTTATTTATAAACAAAATTCGGTAGAAAAATAACCAAAAGTAATGATTCGGTGTAAAAGAGCTAAATTTTACTGTTTTAAGATTTAGAAATAAAATTTTACAGCTATCCTTAATTAATTTAAGCCATTAAAAAATAGCTACATTGGAAAAATTTTCCGAATTTTATGCGTATTTTAAGTTACTTTGTGGTGTGCAGACTGCTTTCGCTACCTTGTGAGGCAAACTCGAATGTCCTTGATTAACTTCTTCAATACGACATAAGCGAGTAATTATGCAAATGTACATCAAATCTGCGAGATGCAATTGAAAAAAGAGTTAATGAAGATTAAGAAGGGACACCAGCCATAGTTTTACTTTGAACACATTCCTTTAATAATCTCTCTCTGCAAAACTTTGTAACATGTGCACGATACTCATAGGAAAAGGTAGACACCAGTTTTTTTTACTTTTTGATTGATAATGAATTCCTTTGTTGTGGAAAATAATTTTATTCGTCAAGATTAATTAAATGTTTTGAAAACATTGGTGTTAAATTGTTTAATTATTGGACCTTGGATATTGATGAACGCCGAAAACATATGTAGGAAAGCTGCGTCATTTCGTGTTTATAGCATTCGTGTAATTAATTTTATTAGTGAAACAGAGAATTCCGCCTTTTAGGCGCCTTATCTTGATAAAATTTATCGGTTCATCAGTGTTAAATGGAAAAAATACGAGCGTTTATGCTAAATTGACAGTTTACGTTGGAAAATTTCTCATCGAACTTGACACCTCAGTTTATTAAAATAGAATTTTCTGATTGGCGGAGTAACTAACGTGTTTAATAAATTATACGAGAGGGGCCGTAATTGGGCTACTTGTTAGTCAGTTAAGGTTCAGAACTCAAAACAGTGAATATGTAGTTTGTAGTAGTACGAAGGGGCTACATTTTTCTGTAGTATAAAGAATTTCTAGTTAGTTCCGGTTCAGGTGTGGCGTTCCGATATTTTAATACGATTGCATTTTGATTTTATAGCAATTTGCATTAATGTGAGTTTGAGTTCTGATTTTCGCTTTGCTTGTATTTGAGCTGAATCGGAATTTGACGTCATGATCTTACCTATTATTGTTTATGTTTTTAATGTCGCATAAGGAAACGTAAAGGGATTGTTTACCTCTAGTCATAACTGTATTTACGTTCTATAGACGTTTCTTCACGAATGCCAAATTAACGTTTCGTATGTTTACCTCGTAACTGCGGTGCTTTGAATCGCCTCCAATTAGTTTACGAATGTGATTAAGTCGCTCGTTATACGTTTCTTGTTCATTTATATTTATCTATTTGTTGTCTATTTTATTTGAAATAGGATCTTTTCTCCTGAAGCACGTGAATAATATTCCGGAAATTTAAGGAAATAATAATAAGTCCTAACGTATTCCTGAGTACATGAATTAACAAATAATTGAGGTATAGTACAAAAAGCATAATCAATTAGCGTTCCTTGAGTATTAATGTGCCATTGTTACTACTGTTGGATTATTACGTTATCTTTTTGTACGTATTGAATTTTTATGAAGGCTCATTTTGAAATCGGACAACTAATAGTGTCCACACTTTAAAATTGCGATCACAATTTATTAACAGTTATAATACCAATTTTTATATTATATGTTCAGAATTAATTAACGTGTTTTGTAAATAAAGCTTAAAGGTTTTATTTCGTTTACGTGAACATATGACGTAAGTTAGTTTTAAAGCCAATTCTTCAAGTTAGTGAATTTTAAGCTGAATTAAAGGTTTACATTCCTGCTTCATGTACATAATTTTATATTGCATTCATGAGGTGGCGCCATTATAGCGCTATTATAGGTTCCGATTTTGACGTCAACGAGTGCAGGCATTTGTGTGTAAGTAAGGACTATGACCCGTCTCATTGAGCTAGTTCGAAACCATTCATTTTATAGGTTCAAAACTTATGCGCTAGAGTACGTTTAATCGGTAACAACTTTTGGCACTATATCTTCGGAGACGTAAAAAATAGTTGTTAGAACAAAAACAATTTATTTTGAAATCATTTATCCATATGAAGTTATTTTTATTAACAATTTGGGAATTTATTCTTAAAAACCAATTAATTAATTTATACGGTTCGATAACAATTATAGTTACCTTCTTCAGTAAATGGTAACAGTTAAACGTAGTAAAATAGTTAAACGTATCTGAAAAAGCCCTGCAGAATATAGTTTTATTTTAGAAAAGATTAGTTAGATCTTACATTGATAAATATTATTAAACCGACTTAAAATGACAAATCAGAACACCCTCTAACGGGCGAAGGCTAACAATCGAAATGATACAGTAAAAAACATGTGACAAAATTTAATCAAATTATAATGCCAAGTTCAATTTTAAGTGGTAAAACTATTAGTTGAGTTGATCTGCCTATTTCCACAGTTTTTGTTTTTGTAGCCCGAGGTTTAGTTTCGGGAAGGACTGATATCGCACTTGAATCGAATCTATTTACTATGATTGTTCTCAAGCGCTTGACTACTCCCAGTTCCGAACATGGTACTTTTTCTTTACTAGTCTGACACCTTAACCGGCAAACCACTAAGTGATACAATATGTATTTTTTAGAACTTATATTTATTGTACTTTTTTGTGGTTACGCAATAGTTTATTGCGAATGTTGCGCGATAACCTATTGCGCAGGTGTATTGCGCCTAAGCTGTTCGCGAATTTTTGGGATCCATATGGGTTTATTTCGACACTAACTTAGCTTATCTGCCAGTTACATTTAAGTGGCTTCTTTGAGTTTTCGGAAAGTTGTATTCTTGTCCTTTGCCAATGTCTGTATGTTATCTATTGGATTCGGTGGTCTTCGTTCCAGACATGTTTCGATTTTGTAGATATTGTTCTTATGTTCCTGTGCTTTAACTTTGAGTGGTCTACTACTCTCTCCGATGTATGATCTACCACATTCGCATGGTAGGTTGTATGCACAATTTTTGGAATTCTAGTCTTCATTGTGTGATTTGGTTTTGATTAGTATTCCCGTGTGCGTTCTTGTGGATATGAAGGCAGTGCGTATCTATGGCAATTCACCTACGCAATGGGTTACCGCGAAACCTGCCCGATAATCTACAGAAAAGGTTAATATACATGAGTTCTAACAAATATATCGGATTACTTAGTGTCTTAGTGGTTAAGGTGTCAGGCTAGTAAGTGGAAGGTAAACATATTCACCGCTAAAAACTTAACATACCAATGAAACATCTAGTTAAATGACAAAGCCAACAAGGAAATAATTTTCCGTTAGCATTTAAGGACTGTAGTCGTTATTACGCAATACATAATGTGTACGTTTAAACATATCTTAATTTTAACTATACATGTTAAGTTAATGTAATGCTGTGATAAATTAATATACTTAATTGGTAAAGCATTTACTTCATGGTCTAGGAAAGAAGACACATCAAAAAAACTTGATATACCAACAGTAATTAAGGCATACCATTTTATCTTTAATTTAATACAAGATACCAAAATCTATATAATGTAAGATTTCCTTGTTTGTTTAAGTTATTCAAGATTTTATATACTTCAATATCTTCTCTCTGTAGGAGAATCATGAGTTTGCCTTGATAAAATTTTCATATTATCAAATTAAACGTTATAATTCAAATTTATTTAATGCATGGCCAGCTACCGCAGACTTCTCTGATTTATTTAATCTACTTCCCATATGTTCTTTACGTCTAGTGTCAAAGCTACATTTTGTGGTTCCAATGTATACTCTCCACAAGAACAAGATAACATATACGCTCCGGAAAATAACAGTGGATATAAAGCACCTTTATATCGTTAGTTATGAAAGGAAGAAAAGCTCTACGAACGTTAAGTGACGATTAACAAGTTTAATTATATTAATTTCTTTAATGGAATAACTATTAGCTTATAGGGATGTTTTTAAATGATCAAATTCATTTTCTAAAAATTAATAAGAAATACAGGATTTCATACCCAAAACGTAAGTATTTTAATTATGAATGTAACTGTGAGAGTTTGAATATTCATATAACAAAGAATATAGTTTGTAAATGCTAACTTATTAAGCATCTTAAATTCATGAGTTTACAAGTATTTTCTCATTCTAGATTCTTAGCATTTCGGGCAAATTTGATAAAAAACAAACTGAGAGACTTCAGAAGGTATAAGATTACATAAAAGCATTCCATTATACGAGTAAAATATAAAAGGAATTGTATTTACAAGATTTAGGGAAATACAAACGTGAATATTTATACCGTACTTAAAAAAATTAAAATTCAATGAAAAAATCGCTCATTGTCTTTATAAAAGAAAATATTGACTGATTAAAAAGCAAACTATTCTCAATAGTACTTTAATATAATGTACTTTTAATGTGTTACGTTCTCATGGAAGCTTTTCATGTTGACGCTTTTGAATTAGAAAATATCATTTTAAGAAATTGTTGTTCTTAATTTTCAGTTCGGTTAATTAAATGCACGAGTATGTTTCGACTATTTACGTATTGATGCATACTAGAAAAAGAAAGTGCACAAGGTTAGAGTGAAAATTCGATGCGAGTGAAAAATTTCGAACGCGAGCCGAAGGCGAGCTCGAGGAATCAGGAGCATCGCGAATTTTCATTTTCATCGAGTAACAGACTATACTTTCTCCACGAGCAAAAATTTGAAATAAATATCTTTAAATAGATATGAAACAATGATAAGTTGGTATAAAACTTCAAAAAACATTTATTCTATTTTGTGTTAATAGTTATATTTATGGTATTTGTACAATTCTCCAAATGAAAACTTGTGTATTTGAAGCAGTGATGGGCATATACGCGTAATCTATGATTATCTACGTATGTGTGTAGACAATACTTAGACAATTAATGCTGACGTAGACAATGTAGACAATGTAAAATCATACGTACATAACCTCCTTCCCTTGTTTACATTTGCTATTTTTTAGTAGGTTAGTGAAGTTGTGCTTTTGTACAGTGGTTAATATCGTAAACATGGTTAACGGAGTATTAGATCCAGTATTTGACGAGACTATTTTATTCGCTTTATTCATTCGGTTTTACATGAATTTTCGATATATCCTTCTGCCACTTGTTAAGACTTCCACCCCCACCACCCATTTCCTGCGTCCACTAACAGTTGCCGACGTCCTGCGATAACAGTGACCAGTGTATTTTTGTGGATTCTCGAGAGTTAAAAAAGTGGCAATTTTTGTGCACTTCCTTTTGGAAATTAACAAAAAATTATTTACAGAAATGTCATGTCATGTGATCTTAGAAGACAATATTTTTTACAATAATATAGAATTCTCCTGTTATGGTGAATTTTCTTGTTTTTTAGATTTTGTTTGGAATGACTATTAAAAATGCCGGGCCCAGATCTTTAGATTGTAAAGCTCATTTTTGCGACATACTCCCGTAACACCAATGTCAAGAGCGACCTAAAAATATTTATATAAATTAACAAGCTACATTCTAATTTTGTTGTTGTTCCTTGCACGCTAACGCCAACCGCATTTTGAATACTTTATGTTCACGTGAAATAAGAACAAAGGTTAAAAATATAAAAAATTTGAAAAATTAAAACATAAACATAAGCCTTATGTTTATGTTTTAATTTTTCAAATTTGACAAAATTTTTTACTACATCTTTAACAATTTTTAACAAACATTACTACTGACGAAGATAACTGTAAGTGTTATCGAAACGTTTAGATTGTATAATTTAAAGTACACCATTAAAAAACCCCAAAAAAGATGAGTATTTTATAATGAGTGTTAATGGTGAAAGTTTACATTTTCATATCTGTATTTATATATATATTTAATAAAGCAAAATGTCTGATTAATATCATCAGAATAAAATAACTAAACGATACTTCTTGTACGGCCTTACAATCTTAAAGTTACTAAATTAAACACTGTAGATAAGCTTACAATCTGTTTGTTTAGAATTCAAAATGCAATCTATTCAACATGTATGCAATAATGAAATATGTATTGACCAATGTCAACAAATTACAATTGTGATAGGTTATGAACTCAAATGTTTTTGTCAAGAGCAGGACTCGGCTGTTCCTTTTCTTAACCGTATCAAAATAACACAAACTGATTTGTTATTTACTTAACTGCACTAAAAGGATAAGTACTTACTTGTACAAAACAAATATTTTAATCTCGTCTTAAACGAACTGTAGCTTGACAATTTTCATTTCCAATTCCAAGACAAATATACGATAATGTAAAGGTAATTTCCATTTGTAACTAACGTACAAACGAAACAACGAAACATAAACGTATGGGAAAGCACTATAACTTTCCTATGTCTTCAACATAAAAATTAGATGAACGGTAGCCTATAGGAACATTCAATTATTGGCACCAAATGTTGTCCCTACCATAATTGAGAGATATAACGAACGCAGATTCGAACGACGAAAGTTGGTTATAACGACGAACGCAGAATATGTCTAACAGCATATGTGATTGATGCAAAACAAAGGTATCTCCATTTATGTTCATAAAGATGACATTGCATTAACCTGCCCTTTTAACAAAGTAACTGTTCGTGACGTCATACCCACGCTACTCAATGATACGTAAATTTACCAAAATAAAAGATTTTTCTTGAAGATAAACGGTATTATTATTCCGTATTATGATTCTGATTCTGATTCTTGTTTCTTGTTTCCCTATTAAATATAATATATAGAAAATGTAATTAAACGCCTTTACATACCTTATAAAAGGGAAGCAAAACTTAAAAAAAGATAACGTCTTAAAGGCACGGCATGATAAACGGAAATGCATCAAGCATGCTCAACTCATGCTGCGCATAGAACTACAATTGAATGTCTAAAATATACACAGGGACGTTCGTAATTATGCAGACTGAAGAGAAAATATTGCGATATAAAAATTTAATTATTGAAAAAAAAAATGCTTAAAAATACTAAGGTAATGTAAATATACTTATCGATAATAATGCAAATTTCGAAATTTAAATTAAGGTAACGACAGACAAGAATGTGCACGTTACAACTATTGTTACAATAACATGAGAAAATTTTTCTGATTACAAGAGACTAGAATGGAATACATTGAAATTGCATCGGGCCAGAAGTATTGCAGAATTTTTCATCAGTCTCAAGAGAACAAATGCTAATATGTTATAAAATTTGATTTTAGAATTGTAAAATTCAGTATAACTTAAACCAAATCCTTGCATTAAAATTTTTCAAGGATTATGCTTTCAATGAAAATAAGTTTGAAAAATCGAAAGTATGTATGTGCACAAGCTGCTGACCATAAAATTGATACCATTAGTTTTTTAACGTATGACTTTGGATTAGAAAAAGCAAGTTTGAGTATTCTTCTTTGCGTGCTGATCCGTTACCGGATGTTGGCGATCATTCTAGCTATCATGACCTTATTTGTAGCTGCTCGAAAAAGTCCTGTTATTGTAGAGAACCATGTTCTGAGACTTTTCAGCCAGGATATTATAAAATAAGTGTGATAATCGTATAAATGGTGTAATAAATGTTCTCGTAACAAATCGTTGAACTAACTCGAGATACAACCCCTTCAACAAAAATAATGCCTTTGTCCCAGTCGGTAGTTTAAATAGGCCAGTTCAATCTTTTGTTTTGCTTAATTACCACAATTTATGCTGTGTATTTATTTCCACTTAACATCAATAGAAAAAAACTGCAATGTAACACTAATAAAATGATCTCGGACGCCAAGTTATTTTTTTAATTATGCTCGGAATAACTAAACCGAGTTTTACAATAAAAATTTACCAAAATGTAAAAAATAAAAAATATACAAACTATGTTTCTTAACAGTTAAATTTAGGGTTATATAAAATATATCTTAAAAATAGCCCTAAATTACTAAATTATGGATATAAATACCTGTTCGACAAATTTTTGTACACAAACTTTTAATAACCTCTGGTATCTAAACGATTACAGAAATGTAAACCAAGGGTGATGTCATCTCTGCACCAATATTGCGCAATATCTCGAAATAACAATGCTTTACGTTGTAAGCCACCAAAATGGAATTTTACTTTTTATAAATTTCTCTTCAAGAAATTTGAACAATCCTATGTTTATTGCACTCTTTCGAACGTTCAAAATAAATAATGGAATCTACATTTAGATCTGCATTAAAAGCAAAACGCAATCATAAAATGAAAGCGTACGTAACAGTAGAATTAATTTTGCAATTAAAAGCGGTAAAATTTAAGTGTCAGAGTAAAAAAAGAAAGTGCCTGAAAAGAGCAAATGTTTTAATTTTTAGTATAATACCAGTTAAATTATGTTACCATGAAATCAATGGCACTTTTCACAAAATTTAGGTGGAAGCCCAAAAATTGCTTTCTAAACAACACATCATTCATCAAGAAATGAAAATATGGACGCTTACAATATCTGGTGATGACTCGCTGCGCGAAAATATGAGCAGAAACAAAATAATTTAAAGAAGTGGGAGTATAAACCATTTAAGAAGATATGCACTTAAGTTACACCAAAATGCAAATTAAGTTGCCTACCACATACCTATATTTCAATAATAATTAAAAATTTTTTCTTATATTTACAACTAAATGAAGGAAGAACATAAATTACGGTATATTTTAATACAACTCAAAATGGGTTGTTACAATATGCCAGGACCCTTTTTCCTTGTACTTTCCCTGCAGAACTAACTGTAATAATCTGTAACTCTGTTCATTCCTCATAACATGTCCTAGATATTCGAGTTTTAATTGTTTAATTATTTTCATCATTTCCATTGATTTATCTATTTATTGGTAATGTGTATGGTCCATGTTATTCGCAAATTACGTCTATACAGCCACATCTCGAAGGGAAGGCTTCTAATTTTTTTGCTTAATTCCTTTGTCACCGTCCATGGATTCTACACCATACAGGGGAACGGGAAAGATGTAGCAACGGAGTAATCTAATTTTAGTTTTCAAGTTTAGCTCCCTATTTTTTAATAATTTTGACATTCTAATAAACGCTGTTCTTGCTTTTTCGATACATGTTATTTCTAATGTGTGGTCCCATTGATCGTTTATTGTGCTGCCGAGGTAGTTGAGTGTGTCAACGCTTTCCACTATGTTCTGATTGATAGTTAGTTGTTCTTGTGGTATAATGTTTTAGTTACTACCATATACTTAGTTTTTGATATATTGATATCGATACCAAATTCCTGACAGCTGTGCCCCTTTGTTTACTAAATATTTTAGATACTCTGCTAATATCATTGTGTCGTCTGCAAATCTTATGTTATTAATTCTCTCACCGTTCACATTTATTCCTTTCGATGTATTAAGTAGGGCTTTACTGAATATTTCTTCCGAATATATGTTGAGTAGGAGTGGTGATAATATGAAGCCCTGTCGTATGTCGCGTTGGATTTCAATAGCTTTCGAGAATTCTCGTTTCCATCTGACTTGAGCCGTTTGATTCCAGAAGAGATTTTCATAATGCAAAGTTCTCTATCATCTATTTTGATGTTTTTAATATTTCGATAAGTTTATAGTATTGCACCCTATCGAATGCTTTTGTGTAATTGATAAGCATATGTGGACCTCGCAATTCACATCCCTGCATCGTTGGACGAGAACCTGTGTACAAAATAAGCCTTCTCGTGTACCTGTTGCTTTTCTAAACCCAAACTGTGTAGGGCCCATGTGTTGTTCACAACGTGCATAATATAGTTGTTGATGTAATACTTTCAAAAATGTTTTCAATAAATGACTCATCAAACTTATTATTCAATAGTCACATTTTTTGGATTTTGCTTTCTTGGGAATGGTAATGAACGTAGAGCCATTCAACAGGGATGGTGCCCGAGTTGTAAATTTTGTTAAATAAAGTAGTCAATCTTTTGATGTTTTCGTCGTCTATTAGTTGTAGCAGTTCCGTTTGTGATTGCTGGAACAGTAATCTATGTAGGTGTATCTATGTTCGTCCGGTCATCTTTGAATAGTTCATTTATATAGTTTTGCCACTTCTCTATTGTTTTCTGTTTGTCTGTTATACATATGCCATGGTCATCAACCAAATTACCATGAGGCTTTGGTTTATATAGTTCTGCTGCTTCTTTTATTTTTTTATATAAATTGAAATAGTCATCTAGGTTTTCTGTTTCCCTGAATCTATCATTAATCCACTATTCTTAGCATTTCTTATTTTTCTTCTTATTTCTTTTTGGATGATGTCATATTCTTTTTTGTTTTGGGTTTTGGCTATTCTTCGTTTGTCCACTAACAGTCGTATTTGATCTGTCATCGAAGTTTTCCTTTTTTGTTTGTCTCCTTTTAGGTATTGTCCTTTTGTTCTCGATATTGAATTTTTAATTATGTATAGTTCTTCTTCCATATCATTTTTTATTTCTACTTGTCGAAATTCATGATTTAAGATTTTAGCGGCGTCTGGTTTGGTCTTCTCATTTTCAAGTATCGATTTCAGTAAGACTACTATTAGTACAAATAAACACTAGTCCCAAAGCTCCACCTTATTTTGCTTGGTTATTTTCTTTCATTTTAATCTAAAGTTTCTTATTAATAGGTTGTGGTCGGAGTTTATGTCAGCCCCTGGGTATGTTTTTACCGATAAACAGCTATTTCTGAAACTGTATTTTCATCATCTACTGGAGCTTTCCATGTGTAAAGCCTTCTTGGGTGTAACTTTAACATAGTGTTAAGCACAAGTTGATGTTCTTCTGTGGATACTGAGTCTATCGCCCCTTTCAGTCCTGGCTCCTAGGCCGAAAAGGCCTATTAATTCTCTTTGTTTGCCTTTACCTATTTTGGTATTAAAGTCTCCCATTACTATTATAATTTCATTGTTATTCAGTGATTTTAATGTGTTTGTTAATGAGGCATAAAATTTTTCTATTTCGTCTTCGCTGCTATCTGACGTCACTGCATACGTTTATACAATATTAAGTTTGATTGGACTAGTGCTTATTTGTACTAATAGTAGTCTTACTGAAATCGATACAAAATTTGTAACATATTTGAAGATTTTTTCGTGTATTATGATTCCTACTCCATGTTGGTGAACACCAGCCCTACTTCCCGAATACTACACTTTATGTTTATTTATGTGATATTCGCCACAGCTTGGTCAACGCATTTCACTGATTCCCATAATTTCGAGACCTAACCTTTCCATTTCATTTATTGCATTGTGGACTTTTCTGGATTGATAAAAAGTGCGTACGTTCCATGTGCCGATTTTTCTGTTTCTTTGGAGAGTCTATGTCTGTTCAGATTTGTCATGCAAGGATTTCGCTGGATAACGATCTGGAAAGCTTTGCTATTCCTTATAACGGGTCAAAATGATACCCACAAATGTTTGTTGATGACCATCAAATGAATATTTTATATTTTACAGAAGGTTTACTATGGCAACGTCGCCTTTGGAATTTAAGCTGTCATAAGTTTTGATCTTAAATGTCAATTGTACTCTCTAGTGCTGAATTGCTTCAATCCAATAAGAAGTAGTGTGATAAAGAGTGAATTTCGTAAATGAGTACACAACTTACGGGTGAAACAAGCATCCAAGTGGAATCGTATGGAACGTTGGGAGGAACCTTTAATATCAATCTCAAAGGAGTGAGGCATGCGTTAAGGTTACTGAAATACGTACTTGGAATCTCCACGGAAAATATTTCAAATTTTTCTAACCTTGACCTTTGCCTAAGTTGAGGTCAAAATAAGAGGTGTGCATCTTTAATTGATAATACAAAACAGATGTGCAATTGCGGACACAAGAATTGACAAACTGGGCATGGACGTGACTGATCAGCTGACCTTTAATCTGGAAAGGTCAATCTATCGAAAGCACTCACTATGTAAAAGACTCGGAAAATCATTAAAGCGGCATTAAGGTAAATCAATTTGATTATCATGATAAATGCTTTCAAATGACAGTCCTATTCCACTAGAGTCTCCATTGATCATTTACTGTTGACCTTGATCCTTGACTCAGTGAGTCACGCGATCCAGATACCTACTTTAGTCATTTGTAGTCTATAATATGTTTATTTTAATTACATCATAAATAATTACACTAATTTAAGTCTTTAAAGACCCTTAAAAATGTTTGGAGAGACGACCCATTGGTACCAAGAAACTGTGCCACGCCTCCAGAATATCCCGCCATTCTAACGGAAAAAAATTTTGATATCATACCAGTTTTCGTTCTTGGACATTAATTAGTTATCTTACAACTGTCACTCGTTTATCACAATGTCAGAAATCACGAAACTTGGGCATCGAACTGTTATCATGCTCTTTACTAGAGGTCTTTCTCTACAAATGGGTTAAATGGGGTGTACTGGAAAAACTCACCGTCTTTTCCCGTGCAAAATATCTGTCAAAACGGTTTAAAATTGGATAAAAATCCTTGGATGATGACGTGACGTTGAACCTGAGGATGATGTAAGAATTGAAACCACCATTTGACATGTTAAAAACACTTCCTTAGGCAAAAAAATGGTGTGAAATTATTTATTTATTTGCAAGTTTTCAGGCAAAAACTCTATCCATCGTCAGGCATAATATCAAATTGACAAATATTGGCAAGGTAATATCAAAGTGATGGTATAACTAGATTACAAAATTAAAATGAAATGACCGTGTAACTTTCAATTCTTGAAAATAGACACACAGGTATCAGACAGTTGATATTGATTATTCTTGTTCAATGTCTCTTCAAATTTTATATTGTGCAGAGTTTTCAATGCATGTTCAGCAATTGCTGATTTAGTAAGATGAAGTAAGCGTGTCTTTTGTGTCCGTTAATCTGATGTTGATGCTTCTTGCAGTTTCACCAATTGAGACTCTACCACAAGAACATGACACTTCGTAAACACCATATGTATGTAATGGTGTTTGGTCTTCATACTACTTTTGTAAACTACTTTTAAATTATGCTTTTGTAATATTTTAACAATTTTATTCGTTGTTTGCAGGAAAAGGTAAAATTTGCACACTTATTTGAAGTTGTAGACTTATCATCTGTAGGCGTAGTTTGTCGCGGTTGATGTGACTTATTAATTTGCAGTTTATTGAAGCCATTATTTATGAAGACCTTTTCAAGATGGTTTAATTCATGTTGTAGTTTATCTGGATGACAAATCTTTTTGGCACGGTTGTACAAAGTTCGTATCGTACTAAACTTTTGTGCTGGATGATAGCGTTCTGAAGCGTTAATATAATGATATTTATGAGTTGGCTTCCGGAATGTGTTAAGCTTGCACCTGATTTTATTTCAATTAGAACATCAACGAATGGAAGACAATAATCTTTTCCTTTTTCGATTGCAAATTTAATCTTGGTACGTTGATTGTTTCAACGGTTTAGGAACACCATTAGTTTTTCTTCACCAAAAAGCCAGATAGCAAAAATATCATCAACGTATCTAAGCCAAATTTTGGTTTCTTAGGTGCATTATTTAGAGCTTGTTCTTCGAAATGTCCCACAAAACAATTTGCAATCGATGGCGAAATTGGAGATCCCATAGCCATTTCGTTTAACTGTTGGTAATACTCGCCATTAAACAAGAAGAATGATGCAGTTAGACAATGTTTAAATAATGTGATCTGTTGTGGTTGAAACCTCGTTCCAATAGTTGTAAGGTCAATTCAATAAAATGTTATGTAATTATCTATAAAGAACTTGCTCGAACCAATGAAAGATCGAAGTAGTGCATTTGGGTATTTAGATAATGCGCAGTACGTTTGTTGAATTTATGGAGCTTACAATTGGTCGAAGTGGAGCATTTAATTTGTGCATTTTTTGGCAATGCACAAAATCTTGGTACTGTAGGATCTTGTGCTTTTATTGTCTTAATTATTTCAGCGGGTAAATTAGCTTATTTCGTCAGCTTATAACGACAACCAACTTCTGCGACCTATATCCCTAACATCCAATCCAATTCCCAGTTCTTCCCACTGGCACGTCCACGTAATAAGACATTTAAAACCATACCAATAATATATTCAAAACATTTTGTAAGGCTCTAGACAAAACAAACAACATTCACAAGTTTATCTTAAATTTTAAACACAATACACGGGAAAACTATAAGGAAAGATTCGGACAAGTTGAATTACGCAAAATATTTAATTGAACAAAAATATCCACTAAATTGAAATTATAACAAAATTTTCTAATAAAAAAATAATGTTTCATGTATTACTTTTATATACATAAAAATGTGTGTTGTTTAAGGAATGAGCAGGTTAATATTTTAAATTTGTCACTACTAGAACATTGTTGTAATTAGCGTCCCCTTTTCCAGTAATTTTTATAATTAATTTTTAAAACTTTTTACGTATATAAGTAGTATTCGGAAATGATGATTTGTACTTTTAGATGTGTGGCGTAATTGTAAGAACTTTTTTACTGTTAATTTAGCTATATACCAATATTTTAATACATTGTAACGTTTTGTTGATAAAATTTAAAATCTTTGTTCGAGGTACATCAATATTGAGTTAACTTATTTCTCACAAATATAGTTTAGCTTATAATAATAAAGGATAGGTTAAGTTTGTGTAGAATATTATCATCTTCATCTTAATTATTAGCTCGTACTATCTCGACTAAATATTTCATGCAATTAAGTATATATTGATTTAAATCGCATTAGTGATCATTTCGAGATTTCATTTTGAATATATGTTAGGATTGAAGGACAGTTAGTGTAACGGAAGTTATTTCCAATCGACTTATTATTTGTGTTTTAATGAGCTTTTTCTATGCTCTGTGCATTTTTAGATACGTTTCCGAAATTGGATTATGTTCCCCTCTTCAGGAATTGCACTACAGGGGGAAATGAATGCAGAAATGAATAAATAATAGTGTGATAAACAATAACTGAAAATAAGGTCTATATTGTATGTTTAGTTCAATTAGCGTAATCAAAACAATTACTTTTTGTAATTGGCTTGTCTACCAGAAATCCAATCGTCAATCCAACAGTCACGAACACAGCCAAAAATAACAAAGGATTTAACATACTGAACCTTTGTGATCTTTAGTGTAACTTTACATATAAAAAAGAAATCTAAGAAGGCACTATTAATTTGTAACTCTTTCTCCTTTAATTATGCTTCACAATCAAATCGTTGCACAAGGTTCACTACAATTATAAATTAAAAAAGTAAGTTGAATGATTAACTCTATTAACATAAGATTTCAATATCAATATAAACGTGCATTGATTTCCGCAATGAAGCAACAAAAAAACACCAAAAAAATATCATAATTAAGTTTTTGTTATTCTCTCCTCCTAGTATTAGCCTCTAAACATAAAAGGTAGTAATTAGGATTGATTGTCCTTATTGCCTCATTAAATTTACATTGTAGCAGTGGACCCGTTTTAGGATTAGCAAACTTTTACTTCACAACAATATATAAATTGGTCTTACTTACCTGCTATACGTTTAAAACCAAGTATTCTAGTTGAATGCGATCGAACTTTTTTAATTAATTCTGGGAGTTATATACAAACGCACACAATTAGCCGCTTAACGTTTGGACTAGATTGTCGTATTGTAAGCGCTAATTTTCGTTAGTTCCACGACAACTTACGCCCTTCACGCTTGTACTAACTAGGCCATCTCAAATATAATCATAGAATATTTTAATTCACTTTGTGTCTAAATTCTGAATTGTCCCTAAGCCAATAAACCAATTAGCTTTAATATCGTTAACAAACGCACATGTATTTACATTAGTATTAATAATATTTAATATCGAAAATTTATTTAGTTAAAAAGGACCACTATAATGTTTCTTTTACTATAGCGTGTTTTTTAATAAATTTCACTTAGTACAACGGTTACGGTTCATTAAAAATCTCTTTAAACACTTTATTTAAATTTTTGGAAAAGCCTCGTAGCACAATATCTAATTTAAATAAAAAAGCAACTCAACTTATAAACGTTTTCTAAATAAATTAATCCATCGCCAAAATGGGTTATGCAAGAAACAACAATATTTGAACTGCGCTATAAACTTTTACACGAATTAGCACATACCGTTATGTATTTTATTGCCTGCAATCACGCGCGACAGCTTCAACCAAAGGTTGGCTGGAAAATCTCTCTCGTACCCTCTAAACTTGTCATTTCATAGTTAACCGTGTCCTACTTGAAAACGTCACCAAATATTAACCCGCTAAATCAAAACCAACCACTCTTAAAGGGTATACATGTCATATGACTTTACCGGAAGAATATTTGAAACGGCACCAACGCAAATGATAGGTTGTCCATCCACGAGATATTGGAATTTTTAAGAAAAACAACTTTATGAAATGTTAACATTCGATATTCAAATTAAATTCATTTCCAACTAAACCATTTATGATAATTTTACGTATGGGCGAAATCTCTTTCCACAAAATTCAGTGCATTTTCTTGGTATTTGCCCTTAAATCAGTAGTAAAATTCTCGATATTATGAAATCCTGACTTATTTATAGGAATAAATTACAACCATATGCATTTCACACCCTATTACACTATTAACACAACGATTCATAACAGTTTGAACCTACATGCCTGAGAATGCAGTGGCACGCATTAAGTCCCTATAGGAGTTTGACTGAAATTTTTTTCTAATTGAAATTTAATTCTTTCAATTCACAATTTTTTTATACGACATTCAAATGTTCTTTTCAATAATATTCATCGCCTTATTAAAACTTCAGTGTGTAGCACCAAACCTACAAGTTACAAAAATTACCCGTATAAACACACGTTCATTTGACAGAAATAGGTCATACGTACAATATGCATTAAATATACTCAGTGAATCATAATAATCTCACACCTTTCCTGGTCTGATAAGAATTTCAAGCACATTTTAAGTTTTTAAGATTCTTGGAGGCCATGACAATTGAGAACAAACATTTTATGTGCAAGCAAAGTGTCATTTCGATGCGGAAAAATTCCTCGAAAGAAAGTACAGGAAAAAATGCTGTATTATATATTTTCGCAGTGATTCGATACTTGTGAAATTTAGAAGATAGCCATATCAGATTTCCAATAACATTCTAACGTATATAACCGAAATGACACTTTGAATCCACATAAAATTTTTTTTTTCAGTTATCATGGCCGCCTCGAAATCAAAATAAGATTCAAAAATGTTTTATCAATTACAATCCGAGACATACAGTATATTAAGTAAAATTATCTCCTTAGATTTTTGTGAAAGTGAGTAAATACAAACATCATTAAAAAGAATAGTAGGATGACGTTATAATTCACACATAACGTACATATTGTTATTTTAGCAAGTAAATACTTTATCTTTCACAACTTATAGATTAATGCCTGCAAGCAATGATCAAAGAATAAAATATATTGCTTTTCGTAAATTTTTGAATAAAACTTCAATTTTCGGCGATTTAATTCAATAATATTTAAGGAAGGAAAAAGAATCGCAAGTTTATGTAAACTTAGCTCTTTTCTACGATTGAAATTTGAATAATTTTTTTCGAATGTCGGTCTTTCTGAATTAAGTGATAGTCGTTTACATAAATTAGCATTCCGTTTTTTACTTACACCAAAGGAGGTGGCGATAAGACAAATTAGTAAATTAATTTAATTTTCTCGACACGTACTTTTTTATCATTTAATACTAGTTGCTGCTTGGAATCATTATTTCTTATTAAAAATTTTCACATATGTGTGCTACTTATATTATAATGGGTGTTGCTTTTTAGTTTTTAATAAAAAATTAAGAACATTTTAATTAGAGTTTGTAGCGTCCCCCGTGTACCCAACCTTGAAAAGTGTAATTTGAACTTATTTGCAAGTTCAAGAACAAAACAATCGCTAAGTGATTTATCTTGACTTGACTGACAATAATGTTACTGTTACTCAGATTAATTGCCTGCCTTACTTTGACTTTCCTGGCAATAATTAAAACATTAGAATTTATTTACAAGTCTGATATTTAATTACACGCAAACCTCAAATCTGATAAAACAAAGTGGCCGTCTAGTGGTAGGTACGTTGTGTCATATGAATTAGATAGACTGGATGAGGTAAGTGTTGCATCATGTGGGGCAGGTAAAAAAATGAAACCACTCAAATTAAAATCAACGAGCTTTGCGCAATGGCGGTTCAGCCCGTTAATGTACTACTGTGGCAAATAACAACCAATAAAACCAACTTTATTCATAAATAAGTAATTACACAAGTATATTACTAAATCAAATAACACAAAAAAAACAAAGAAATGATTAAATATATAACAAAACACCATTAAATCAGGTTAAAATGCGTAAAAAATTATAACATTAAGAGAAAATGAATAAAAAGCAGTTTAGTTGCACATAAACACAATAAAAAAAAAACAGAAACTCCATATGGTCACACCCACTATTGTGTCACAAATAATCAAAATAAAAATCATAATACCAAACATGTGACCCTTTTCCAACCAATCATGCCGGTCTTTAAGTAAATAAGCACATAAAAAATAAAGTAAATTACGGTACATATAAAATACAACAACAGTAAAATTGCACAGGTGATAATAAGGTAAAGGCAAGGACAAAAGAAAATAGACAAGGAATTTACACGTAATTGTTTAGGGACTACGAAAGCACAAAATACATAAGTCCAGTTGCAAGAAATTACATATAAAGATAAATTAGTTTGCAGGCAAATAATTCTACTTAACTGACACAAAAAAACCATTAAAACAAAGCCTTACAGGGGTAAGTTATAAATAGACCACAACATCGTGACCGATATATAAATTCGAGTGCGTTAGAACAAATACAGCGCTCCTTTAATGGTTATCTGGTCTCAGGAGTGTGTACCCACTTGGCAATTGCCTTTTAAAATTAATAACCAAAGCGGTATCATGTACCCGGTCACCGGCCCACCTCTACACAAGTATAAATATAAACAAACAACAACCAACAATGCTAATTCACACCAATACCACAGTGAGTGAGCTGTCTTCTATTTTAGCAGATTTCAGCTTAATGAGTCCGCGTGCGAATAAGATACCTTTGCAAGGCAATGTTTGATTTTTAATACGTCACATAGGCTTAAAAAATTATTTGCTGCGAGCTTTCATTTATATAAAAATACCTACTTACGCTTGAATATATATTACTTTAATCGATCACAGACACAAATCGTTAACATACGCGGTTTCACTTTAAAAAGGGTGATTGCTATTTATAGATTAATATTTGAAAAACACGTTAAAACTAACACAAGAATTATTTTAAAGACAAACTGTTTACAATTAAGGTATTTAATTAGCCCTCTCGATCTGGCTCCGTCGACACTCTAACTGTCACTACTTTTTCCCCGATTTCAAAACTAACTACATTTTCTCCCGGAATCAACCCCCATTCTTCAAAAGTAATAAAAAAACAGGAAACATTAATTTACGTTGAAGCAGTTTCATATCAATTATTGCACATCTTAATTTTAAAAATACGCATTCGTCCGTAACAAACCCTACATTTAGGTTTCGAGTTTCCAAGTAACAAACAAAGATATCTTTTGATCGCGGTCTGTACCCACACAATTACTCACTGAACTAGTGACATTTTTACATTAAGAATCGGTGCATAAGAAATTCCAATGATTCGTTACGCAGTTTTTAAGCATACCATCAGTTCTACATACATAAAGACAACATTTACATTGATTGGGGCTTGTATCTCGATAGCTGAGTTGGTTAGAGTGGTACTCTAGCAAAGTACATGTCGTAGGTTCAAATCCTACTCGAGGTAAACTTTTTATTTATGTATGTAATAAAATTAGTAATAGTTTTTAATTACATATTCACTTTTGAACTTATTCGTTCATAACATAACTTATAAAAATCTAATATTATGTACATTGCCCACACTCTACACGAGTCACACACTGAAGCTCGCGATATTCAATTATTCGATACAGTGGCGGATATATGGCCAGGTCGAAGAGGGATTCCAGGTTGAACTTCTACGCAACTGGATGCACACAAATTTTGTTTCCATTTCCGTATTTGTCAACTAAATATACATGAATAAGGTCATTTGAGATTTTGTGATTTAACGACTCCTTTCCAAGATAACCAAGAAAATTTCATTTTATGTACTTCATACCATGCACCACTGATTCACAAATACGGAAATGGGAACAAAATTCGAATACACACAGTGGCGTAGAAGTTCAACCTGAAAAACCCTTTCGATCTGGCTGTGGGTAATGTACATAATATCTGATTGTCTGTGTGTACAATTCCTGAGAAATCAAAATAAAACGCTCCTGTATCTCGGAAATGGTGACCTTTGGACCGTATGTTCACTTGACAAAATTAGCTTAATTTCACACTCAGAATAAGTCCTAGAAATTTTGGCAGACATTTTTGAAACAACGTGTATACAATCTCGCGCAATTAAATGCTACGAATATTTAATTATTGTCGACGCAATTTCCTATTTACTAATAATCTAACAAATCAAAGATCAAACAACACTAAAATAACCCGATACGTCCTAAAACGATAAAAAAACTACTTCTCTAAATTCTTTTACTTACGTTTAACACGAATAAGCGTAAACAAATATTAACTAACATACGCAGTATTCTAATCACAATTTTTAAAATTTATTTATTTAAAAAAAGAGCTATTCATTACACTAAATAATTTATAACCTACTACAACTTTCAATAAATTTAACAATGTCAGCTCAACCCTACTTAAAACTTGTGCTTCCCAAACTTTACATTTAAATTTATATGCTTTCCGGCAAATTACGACTTACAAAAGGTACCTAATTTTCTACGATAAATTCTACATAGTAACACTATACTAGCGAGTGAATACAATTTCCACGAGCTAGTAAGCTCTCTTTTCTTACGTGTTGATCATACAATTTTTTGAATACTTGATTAGACGTGGAATTAAATTTTCGATAAAATTGGGTTTTTGAAAAAAAATTTTTTTGCAATAAATGGAAAGATCATATATACGTTTTATAACAAAACTATTTTTAGTTTTTTTTTTCGCTCTAATTCAAAAGTTATATTACATTAAAAATACATTTTTGAACCCAGTACTGGAACACGCCGATAGTTCCCGAACAAACCACAGCGCGTGTGACGCCACAATGCTTATTTTTACTCATCGTAGCATACAGAGGATACAGTGTTTTGACTTTTAATCGATTAAATCTTGTTATTATCGTCAATATATTGGTAAATATATCAAAGATATCAAACCTCAAAGGTTATGATGCTTTTATAATAATATAGTAACTAATAATTATTTATGTAAACGTATAAATTGAATAAATAGAATTCGATAACAAAATTTTTTCACTAAACTCCAGAATCATAACTTTTAAAAATCATAGCGTCAACAAAATTTCTATGAATAATTTAAAACGATTAAATAATAAATTTATACACGGATATTGAATGGTTTCGGTTTAATTTAGTATTTTATTTTTTAATTACGCGCTAGGATATGTACTATACGAAATTGAAATTTTAGAAGTGTATATAATGGTGGTTCTTCCGTTGTTATAATGTCATTTAAATAATTCTTATCATTTGTTTTTTTAGCTGAAAGAAGACATGGAGAATTATATTTACTACACTACAATGGGAAGTAGAGCAAAAATTAAAGTTGATGTAGTACCGCACAAGTTTAGTTGTCAACCTAACCGTAACCTTTATCACACATGACTATACAAGTTATTATAAATAATTTTTTTGCACTAAATTTTGGATATTTTTAGTCAATTTACATGTAGAAGCCGTTTACACTGTACTATTGAGAATTAATTTAACATTATGACGTCACAAACACGCCGACCAATCGTGCGCCTTTGTAGTCGCGTAATCCTTTTTAAAATTTTATGAATTTTAAATTGCTTATAATGTCAAAAAAAAATTTTTTAAGTGTTTTTTACATCCACTGTTAATATAATTTATAGTCAAGTTTTAAAATACATAAAAAAACAATGGAATTTTTTTCCAACAACCCAATTCATATTCAATCAAGTTAAATGTGCTTAAAGCAATTGCCGAACTAATGTTTATAACTGATCGAGGTTATTGACAGAACTGTCATTTGCGAGTACTGCCTTGTCTAAGTATTATGGTCGTTAATGACTAAACTGTTGCTAAGGAGGAAAGGAACAATCATAGCATCAAAAAAATGTCTATGAATAATTTAAAACGATTAAGTAATAAATTTGTACACGGTTATTGAATGATTTCGGTTTAATTTAGTATTTTATATTTTAATTACGCGCTAGGATATGTACTATACGAAATTGAAATTTTAGAAGTGTATATAATGGTGGTTCTTCCGTTGTTATAATGTCATTTAAATAATTCTCATGATTTGATGTTTTTTTAGCTGAAAGAAGACATGGAGAATTATATTTACTATACTACAATGGGAAGTAGAGCAAAAATTAAAGTTGATGTAGTACCGCACAGGTTTAGTTGTCAACCTAACCATAACCCTTATCACACATGAGTATGCAAGTTATTATAAATAATTTTTTTGCACTAAATTTCGGATATTTTTAGTCAATTTACATGTAGAAGCCGTTGACACTGTAGTATTGAGAATTAATTTAACATTATGACGTCACATGCCGACCAATCGTGCGCCTTTGTAGTCGCGTGATCCTTTTTAAAATTGCTTATGTTAAAAAGAGTTTTTTACATCCACTATTAATATAATTTATGGTAAAGTTTTAAAATACATAAAAAAACAATGAAAATTTTTTTTTCAATAACCCAATTCATATTCAATCAAGTTAAATGTGTTTAAAGCAATTACCGAACTAATGTTTATAACTGATCGAGATGATTGACAAGAACTGTCATTTGCGAGTACTGCCTTGTCTAAGTATTATGGTGGTTAATGACTAAACTGTTGCTAAGGAGGAAATGGATACACTACTTTAGTGTTTTCTACGAATGAACAATGGTGTTTCCCACATTAAAAAATATATATTAAAATTCAATTTGTTAAGGAGCGAAACAGGTACATTATACCATAGGCAACAAGATAATTTTAATAAATTTATCATTGTGTTCCATTTTTCGATTATAGAAATAGAAATAGAAAACTTACAAAAGAGCGTCAAAAGGTACTATTAGAAATTAAGTTAACTTTGGGGAAAGCTCCTTACTGTCAAGGAGAGTTCTTTATTGGAACTGGCATTTGTGCAGTAATACATTATTTGGAGTTCGAGGTGGAAAAATACCTAAAGCGGCTGCTACACATAAAATAGAACAAAAAAAAAACAAAAAATACTGATGTAGGTGACTGCTAGTCTAACGATGAATACGGTAACGAAGTGGAGACTTTATTCCGACACAAGGTTACAAAATAGTGAAGAATTGCTTACTTTTATTTGCAGTTCCAGTAAAATTTCGTACTGTTCCCAAACATCCTTAGAAGTACTGGATACAGTACCGTCACCAACCCCTCAGCAACATATTACGGAGGATATAGAATTAACACTTAAAAGTATCCTACGGAGCTATGCTTTAGTTTGAATTTTTAGGAGGTAATAGGAAGAAAAGTAAATATAGATAATAATGTCTGCACGAAAAAATATTTTTCTCTCATGTAGATAAACCGTACTCCGACACTTCTGTCAAACGTGAACACCATCTATATCACTAATAGTTGTTTCGCGCCTGTTTATATCAATTCAGTTTGTGCGCTTCGTCGAATTTCAAAATGAAAAACAAAAAGTTTGTTTGAAGTTTCGTGTTTCCAATGAAATTTCTTGTGGCGATGAATGAAAATGCTACAAAAAAACCTACGGAGACTCTGCTCTCTTGAAAACATGAAAACACGATTGGTATTCGGCTTTCAAAAAAGGTCTCAAAGAAGTTGAAAATGTTCCTCAACAACCGATGATATCGTCGAAAAAGTTAAGAAAATCGTGCTCGAAAAACATCTTCGTTTGCTCACCAAAGCGTATGGATCGGTATAGCACATTGTGGTAAATATTTTGCGCATGAAACGCGTTGCAGCACGCCAAAAGGTATGAATTTCTTTCAGGAAATGATTTCAGAGGTAACAAATAATCCTACCTTAATGAAACGCATAATTACAGATGACGAAACATTGGTTTACGAATATGATGTGGCAACTGGCCAACAATCATCTCAGCGGCGCTATAAAACTGAAGAAAGCGCGTCAAAGTCGATTAAAGATCAAGTCAAACAGTCAACCTGGCCCTAATCAGGAGTTTGAGAGACGATGTGTGTAGAAAACTACTGGAGAAAATAATTTTATGTAATTGTTCATATACAGCTACTCTACGTACTGATACCGCTAGGATTTTAGTGATGATCATGATTATCATCCCAGAACCTTTGAAATAATTTCGATGATAATGGTAATACACCACTTATCCAGATGATATGAAACGAAAAGGAGCTACTGCATCGGTCATCATCCGTAAGTTTGTCAAGTAATTGAAATGGAGAAATCAAATCGATAAAACGTTACAGAATCTACGCCATGACCCTACAAAACATAAAAAGAAAATATTTCTTATCAAAGAATAAGTATCTAGAAGAATGAGTAAAAAATACAGATTTGTAAAACCGACGTTTTTCGGCAATAGCTAGCGCAAAAGGCCTCAATTATATGTCCCATAAAGGAAAGTCCATTACGGAAAAACATTCCAATGTAGAAATAGTTTGTAATGTAACCTGCCGATATAATAGTAATGAACAAATTCGACAACGATCAGACACATGGAATATTCTCAAGCTTCTATAAACTAGATGCCAACGTGAAAAATTCTTTACTATTCAAACCTATGGTGCCATGAAACATAGAAGTTCAACCTACGAGTATTATGTCACATGCGAACGTAAGTCAGATAAGGTTCGTAAAGATCCGTTCTTTTCCTTATACCAATTGGTAGAAAGAAATTTAGTCATTTCCAAAACACGTTTGAATACTGGTTCTGCAGTTCCTCCCCAGATATAAGAATTCTCACAAAAGATATACATCTTCTATCAGTTCAGAATATGCATGCTTTGTTTATAGAGACATGCACAGAAGCAAACAAGCCTGATCATTTTAAATTTAAACTATGCACATATAGACGGATTTTCAAAACTGAATCTGGATAATTTCGAATTATAATACATGTAGTACTTGTGGTGCAGAGGAAGGAAATGCAGAACACAAAATAAGATATCACGCAACCTTCGAACACCAAACCAACAATAGAAAAAGAGCTGAGAATGATAAAGTGGTAGTCTACGTGACTGTTGAACAAACCATGCCGCTTCCAAGATTGACTTATTTACGCCAAATGTGGTTGTATGACCTTGGCATACATACGATCACCAGCAATCCAAATAGAGTCAACATCTTCAATTCTACCGAGGATGTTGCAAGCCGTGGAAGCACACAAGTAGCAAGCTTATTAATGTTGTTGCTGGATTTGATGACAGTTTGAGAAGAAAAATCATCTAATAATTTGGTCTGACTCCTGGGCCGGGAAAAATAAAATTCTTAGCACGATTTGTCTATATCAATTTTTCATACTAAAGGGATACTTCAAGTGAAACACAAATTTCCTAAAGTAGGCCACTCGTTCATAGATTCTGACAGGGACTTTGACAGGATTGAAAAAGTGCTTAGGAAACATGATAGCTTACACCTAGTAAAAGTATACCGTGTGACTAATATGGAACCGCATTGTCGTGATTTTAAAGACTTGCCAGCCCAGTTACAAATGGTTAACAGAACAATAAACATTAAAAGGAAACAGTGAACTTCGGAGATCCAGTAAATGGAATCAAGATTGAAAAATGTACAAAGATTCTTATGAAGAAGCACCATTCAAAGAAGTGTCTATTAAAACGAAACAAAACAATTGATATTCACCTTCCCCGAGCTGGAGAGCATGGGCGACTATTGGACGAAATGATTGAGAATTTACGTTAGAAGATCCCTTTCGTTCTCGAACAAAATAGATATTTTTATGAATATGGTTGCAACAAAGGAGAAACCGAATGAAGCAAACACAGTCTAGTTCGTATTTTTCAATGAATAGTGAGTTTTTTTTATGTAGAGAAGCAACAATAACTAAAGCTACTTTTCCAATATTTATCACCTTCATTCATTATCAATGTTCGCCCAAGAAGTAAATGTTTTCGATTTGAAATGTACTTTTTCTCTGAATAATAGTTTTCGTAGCTTAGTAGCTTAAACCACTTAGGTCTTCAAATGTATGTTCAATATTCGTCGAACAAACTATTAACTCATAAATTTTACTTACCTAAAATTCGATTTTGAGCGACCCAAACCAATGAGAATTTAGAAAAGCTATTCATTTATTAGGTTAATATGTGCAGAGGGAGAGGCAAATTCGGAGCTATGTGTATCTTCGATTGTAGGAAAATTCGCTCCAGTAAATTCTGAATATTCGCCCCCAAGAAAACTCGCTGCCAGAATATTAATCTCCGGAAAATTCGCCCGCGAAAGCTCGCCCTCGGCATATTTGCCCCCAAGAAAACAAGCCCCAGGTAAATTGGCCCCGAGAATAGTCGCCCCCTAAAGATTCGCCCGCGGAAGAATCGCCCGGCGGAAGATTCGCCGCTGAATAATTTGGCCCCGCAATATTCGCTACCATGAAAACTCGCTCCCAAAGAAAAATTAAAACTTGCCAAAAAAAATTGACTTTCTGGAAAACTTTGCCCCAAGGAAAGTTGTGAGACGGCTCAACCAAATAAGCTTGGCATGCAAATGCATCTAGACCTTAACTTATGCACCTGCAAATTTCGACGACACGAGACGTCACCATGTGATGTAATGTAATCGATACTTCTTTACAACATCACAATACTATTTTTGATTATATGCAGGCGTCTGAAAAATAGACTACTTGTAGGCAAGTGCAATCTCGTTGCTTGTGAATTAAATTCGCTACATTACGTTTCGATCGTCTAACTCCGCACCCACAACAATATTTATTACATTCCGCATTTATATTATTTTAATGCAATAAGTAAAAAGATCATGATACTAAAGTGTTCATTAATAGTAGTAACTAAAACAATTAAACCCACACTCACCTATAAGCTACCCTTTTTACTATACAGGTGCGAATTCTTGTAAAATCTTTCCCACCACCACACCTCACAAGCTGGTTCAACACAGACCACAGCATTAAGCATCATAATGATTACGGTGTATCAAACATACGGGGTGTCCAGAAACTCTACGGACAAACTTTGCGTAGTGATTCTAGACCCAAAAATAAGAAAAAAAGTTCATATAAACCCAGGTCCGGAAACGTTTCGTTAAGTATTTAAGTTTCTCGGCCACAAAAACCCCCGTGCTCCAAATTTCAGGACCATATTCAAATTTGTTCGCAAAATATCGCCATAAAACCGAGGAAATAAAATTTTTTCACACCCTGTAGGGCCTAAACGAAGCATTTCCGGACCTGGGTTTATATGAACTTTTTTTCTTATTTTTGGGTCTAGAATCACTACGCAAAGTTTGTCCGTAGAGTTTCTGGACACCCTATATAATGGGAATATTATTACATTCTTCTAAATAAATAAAATGTATTCGTAGTTAATCAAAATATTAATAATAAGTAAATTTTTATTTGATATAATTTTGCAGTTTGCTTCCATTTTGATTCTTTTATTGTTAAGAAACGCGACGTCATCATCTCACGTCATTATTGCCTTTGATTCAGAACTACGTCATGCATGCCACTCTTACAAAATGTTTCAAAAACAGGATTCGTCCAGTGGAAAACTTTGATGTGAGGAAATTCGCGACCGTATTTTTGGCAATTTCACTTATCTCAGGGGCGTACATGCAAGATTATCTTTAGTATCTTCCATTTTCGTGTTTTATGGTAGAATTTGGATAAAACAAAGGCGACTGATCAAATTTTCACTTTTAAAATTAGGAAAAACCAAAAGTTTTTTTCATAAGGAAACCTGCCCGTGAAAAGCAAAAATCTGACAAACGTCAAGAAATGATAAAGGAAAATGTAATGTAACGCATGTTGGTTACGTTCAAAAAAGAACGAAAAAATAAATTTGGTAGTTTTTTTCTTAAAGGTTTAGTCATGCTGATTCTTGGAAATTCAAGAAATGCTACTAACAACATCATAGTGAACACTACTGCTGTGGTCTAGATACACTGATACAGCTGTATTGTTATTATGTGGCGTCGAACCCGGTGAAATAATATACCATGTCAAATCGCTCTCATATTTTGACCAGACGTACGTCTTCATAGCCGGTACGCGGAGGAAGGTCGCCGTAATCTGCCAACACCATCCTTAAAAGCCTTTGTTCCCAATGGATATCGTAACAGGGACCATTAATGCTTTAATGCGTTCGTCGGAAACGCTCCCTAATTAAACACTTCCTACACGAACACAATGTACACGTCCTTTCAATCACAGAAACCAAGCTCTCACAAAAATGCACACTACAATTTAACACTTATAATTCCCTCCTCAACAATAGCGCACACGGAACCGTCCTAATTAAAAACTGTTTCCCTTCAACTCCATTTCAACTACTTGGGCACCTGCAGTAACTCGAATGCGTTGCTACAACGGTGCACTTCCCCACTCCTATAGTATTCATATCTTACTACAATCCACCCGGGCACAATACACTTTCCGATGACCTGTTAGTTTATGCCTCCAGCCTCCCAAATGCAGTCATCCTACGTGACTTCAATGCCCGCCATATTCAATTCGGTGACACCGCAACAAATGGAAACGGCAACGGACTATCATCTGCTCTGTTGCAGTTGCCTATGTTGAGGATCGCCAATACACAACCTACGTATTTCGACCACTTAGGAGCCTCAATAATAGATCACATAATAGTTTCCGAATCAATAGTACACTACTTCGATCGTGAGTGCTTTCTAGATACCACGATCACTTCAGATCATATTCCACTTCTGGTCAAAAATTCATTTTGTCCAGCTCCCCCAACACCCCCTCAAAACACAATCATTAAAGATTTTTCGAATGCAGACTGGAATGTGTTCGCCGAACACATCTCCAACAACCTTCCTACACCCGATCTTCAAACCACCCAAGATCTCGACAAAGCCATTAGAGACCTAACTTCCATAATTACGGAAGCGGTCGACACCTCAGTCCCGCTTAAAAACATCGACATTTCCAAAAAACCGCTCCCACGACACATAGTGAACTGGATCAAAGAAAAGAGACGAATCTATAGTCAATTCTTGAGATCCAGTAATCCGGTTCTCAAGACGAAATACAATCGCCTTAACGCCTTAATCAGGCGAGAAGCCAATAAACGCACAGAAGACTCCTGGGCTACGAGACGGCAAACGCTTCTGGTAAACGGTTTCACAGACTGACCAAAAGAAAAGTTGACCCCAAATCCCATTTAACCGACCTTCAGGGCAACCTAATCTCCTCCGACCAAGGAAAGGTCGATTTCTTTTGTCACCACCTCCAATCCATATTCCAATCCCCCAATGATCCTCAATTCGATCCTGTTATCAAGGGATTCCTCGAGAACTGCCTCGAGGAATTCCGAAACCTTAATCTTCTCGAACCCCAACTCGATAACGAGAATCCTTTCTATGCCCCAATTACGCCCAACCAGGTCAATGCCTATTTTAAAAAAGGGAAAAACTCAGCCCCAGGCCACGACGGCCTCAATAGAAAAATCCTACGTCACCTACCCGGTCCATGCCTCCAACAACTCGCAAACATTTACAATAAGTGCCTAACCCTCTCTTACTTCCCGACGGATTGGAAATCGGCCTCCGCCGTCATGATACCAAAACCCCACGCAGACCTTACCTCACCTAATTCCTACAGATCCATATCCATCCTGAGTTGCCTCCGAAAATGCTTCGAGCAAATTCTAACCAGGCGGCTCAGGGAACACCTAGAGTTTAACGACCTTCTTCCCAACAGCCAATTCGGCTTCCGCCCAAACCGAACGTGTCACGATCCCTTGTTGAAGCTGCTTACCGAGACCACCAGAGCATTCAACCACAAGCAATGCAATCTGGCTGTGTTCTTGGATATTAAGCAAGCATTTGACAGAGTCTGGCACGCCGGTCTCCTACAAAAAATCCGAATCCTTAATATTCCCGACCCCTTCACCAAACTCCTGCTTTCGTACCTGACCAATCGATCGGTCAGGGTGAAAGTAGGGAAAAACCTCTCAGATCCTTTCCAACCCACAGCAGGCGTTCCGTAAGGTTCTGCCTTAGCCCCCATCCTTTACACCATCTTTGCTTCAGATATCCCTCAAGTCACCCAATCCGGAGTAGTCGTTGCGCAGTTTGCAGATGACACCGCCTTCTGGTCGCTTAATCGGAACAGCGAAACGGCCTCCAACCGCATATCCAAAACCCTTCGGAACTTTTCCAACTGGGCCAACCGGTGAAGAGTCTCCATTAACACCTCTAAAACCCAAGCAATCCTTTTCCGCCACCCTAGTTACGCCGAAGACAAATTTCCAAACTTATCCTCCAGAAACGTCTCCCTCGCCATTAACCAAGAGAGAATCCCCCTTCAAGACCAAATCACATACCTAGGTATCATATTCACTAGAACACTTAATTGGCTCCCCGATGTTAGGAAAACACTAAACAGAATTAGAAACAGTGCAAACCTACTTTCCGAGCACCAATATACATAAACATTAACCCTAACCACCTTTCCTCTATAGCATCCTGTGAACGCCGGATATTTAGACGTATACACGGGCTACCCTTCAGGTAACCCAGCAACATCACAACACAACACGCAAACATACCACCAATCACAAACAGAATCCGAACACTTCAGAAAAACTTTGCACACAAAAGGATTTTCGGCGATACCATCCCAAACAAAGAAATCATCACAATTTCCTACACCTACTAATCTCCCAAATTCCCACGGAAAAAAACCAAACGTAAATTTAAACACCCTCTCGCGGTCTTAACTCAATTATTAGACGACATCCCAGAGGAGATAGAAGAGACCCTTGATAACATCCCATATGCACTCTGCATCCCACCGTCTACTGGATAACGACCACGCAAGGATACCGGCTAACGAATCGACCAACAGCCTAACACCCCTCACCACACTCAACCACACGCACACCAAAATCTAAATATTCACAACTGAAATAAATCAAACCTTTAACCTTTTTTTTTTAACACCAAATGACAAACCCTCAACAAATTGTCTTTTTTTTTCTTTTTTTTACACCAAAAATAATAAACTCATGATTGTAAACTACACAATTACAAAAAACCTCGCAACACCAACAATAATGGAATGACCAGGGCTGAAGAGGAGGAATCCTGAACAGTCTACGAATAAGCATATAAGCATAAGATATACGCATACTAACCAAAAGCATGAGCATACTAATCTAAAAAAAAAAAAAAAACAGACGTATATACGCATCCCCAGAAGATTGGCGGTGGCTATTATTTCCTTGCTTGCTGTCCAAGGTCCATCAGTAACCATCTCTGCAAGAAGTCAAATCTTTCGGGAGCGAATATTCCGGGGCGAATTTTCTGGGGGCGAAACTTCTGGAGGCGCATTTTCCGGGTGGAAGTTTTCAGGAGCGAATTTACCGGGGCGAGTTTTCCGTGACGTTATCCTCACACGATGTCTTCCCTTTAACTTTGAGCATTACCGGAGATACTAACTAGTATTGATTATTATGTAGCTAAAAGTATTCATTTTATAAATTACCAAAATTACTCAAATAAATAAAAAAGTAAATAAATAAAATTATCAGAAAGTATTAAAAAGTAAATGAAATTACCAAAAAATACTGAAATAGTCTAGAATTGTAAAGTATTAATTTTAAAATTACACATACTACTTGTGTACCTTAAAGCAGATGTACAAATTATTGTGTCACACCCCTCCGTTGATTTAGTAATTGAATCTATCAATAATAGAACGTAATTTGACTATAATGAAATAGGTGTTAATGTGAACATAAAAAAATTATTACAAACTTCACAAAACATAAAATGTTAATAAAATGTAATTAACACATCATTGTCTAATAAACTTCCTGCATAATTGAGTTACAAAACCATGAAACAAAATAATAAATACAAATTAGCGTTTTAATAAAATTAATAATATTACAAAATTAAGGTTGTAAAAATTAAGAAATAAAGTAAAAACAAATATTGAAAACATAACTATTAGAGCAAATTCAAACAAATTTCCAAAAATTCTTTCGATAACTTTCCTACTTAAATCTCGCATGAAAGCATTTCAAGCGTACCTACTTCATTTTCTTTAGTTGGAATAACAACCGAGATCAATTTACGTAAATTTAGCTTTAGTGCTGTAATATGACTTCTACAATTACTCTTTAATTTTCGTTCTTCCAACTAAAACTGTGCGTAAAATTTAATTCGCGTTTTAATCCTTCCTTTAAATTTTACTTAATTGGAGAACGAAGAGCTTTATTGTTCCCTATTGATAACATTCAATTCATTCCGTTTACATTAAATGCTAAATTGCGGTTGTTCTCTTAATCGTGATTAGTTTTGAATGTATACGGGTCCTGCATCTTAGCTCCCGCCTTCTAACATATCTAAATGATTTATATTACAAAAAATAATAAAATGGAGCAATAAAATGATTGCCAGACATCACATTTTAAAAATATTTTCACAAATGCAGGGCACATAAGTCCATAACACAAACTTATGTATTTCTTAATGGAACACCCTATACATTATTCCAGATTTAAATTCTCCTCGCTTCGTACATTATCTCAACAATACTTCAGCGTTTTATACCAAGTGTCGCCTTTCAACAACAAACGAAATTAATTATTATTTGTAGTAGGATATTTTATGTATATGGTCTATTTTATTTTTATACAGATGGCTACACGAAATATCGGAAGTCGTATACAGTATGGTCCAAAACGAGAATCGTAGATTTTCTCGAAATTTTCTAATGGAACACCCTATATTTTTCATCGGCATGGGATAGTTTATTTGCTACTCTTTATGCGAAAGTACCCGTTATTAATCAAAACCAGTCGTAAGTTATATATTTTAAAGAGAACACCTGTATATTTAGTAAGCAACATATTTTACATTTGTAATTATACTGATATGTTTCAAAGTTTCAGAGATATTCATCAAAAGCTGTTATTAGACATAGATTTCTAATATTAATTATACCATTTGCATCAAATTTGAATATTTAAACATTTTTTTATAACGGGACTAGTATATTGTTTTTAATACGCCCTCCTACTGCGTTAAAATACGTTAGACATGAAGTGTAAACTAAAGTGAGTAAAAATAAATATGGCCGATGGACTTCGGCACAACACTTTCTCGTATAAGGAAACTAACTGATGCCCGCAGCAATTCCTAACTCCTTATAACTTGCAATATAATAACATTCCTTCCCTACAAAATTATTTTTTTCTTATTCACCCTGTATTTTGCAAATCACTGTATATTTTTATATATTTGGATACCATGAGGAATTTTGAAATCAAATACAAAAAAAATTAAATAATAATTGTTTTTGTTATTTTCGGCAAAACCGAAAGCGTTAAAAATAATCCAATATAGCAGTTTAATAACTATGTATGTCTACTATATAATCCCTTCATTTCAAGATTTCATTTTTATTAGAAACATAGATTAAAATTTTTAAATTTAAAAATTCCTAACTCCGGTCCTGGATAAGATAGAGAAATCTCCTAAAGCTCATTATATTTTCGTTATATGTCATTATAAAATACGTAACTTAAGGGCGACATTTTATTTTTTTCAAAAATATTTACAAACCGTTCAAAAGTATGTACTTTTATTTACAAGTTGCGATTTTCAAATTGCAAATTTATGGTTTTTTAGTGACAGCGCAAGCTAAAAACACCATATTGGCGGCCATTTTAATTTAAAATTTAAAAAAAAAATTTATTCGATCAAGGTTTAGGGTTACTAACTTTTCACCAAAGCTAGACTTTCTGGCTCTGGTTTTGGAAATTCACCCCCAAAAAAACTACCCCATTATGCCCCCATGAATTGATTTTTACGAAAATTTAGTTTTATACATAACTTCCCGATATAGGGGCCCATGTCAAATCTCATTAAAATCGATCAAATAATCTCGGAGCCACACGCAGACATATATGAATTTTTTTTTCGCGAAATCGATGTTTTTCGGCTTAGGGAACACGAAAATGTTGAAATCCGCGAAAAAATTTCTTGTACGTAGAAAGTATGATAACCGTAGTTTTTACTTTCTCGTAGTTAGTATACGAGAAACTAAAAACTAACGTTATCATACTTTCTTGGAAAAAATAAGATGAGGTATCATAATAGCTCACCATGGAAAAAATTCGTGGTAATTGTCAAATAAATAAACATTAACGTGTCAATTTACAAACTATAAGTTTTGTACATTGTAGTTACGTGTTGCTAAATATTATTACTTATTTGCATTACAACTATTTTTTAAGCGGTAATTATTCATTTAAGTGGTTTTTACTGATAAAGGTGCTTCTTGTGATGAAGTATCAGAGAGATGAGGTCCTAGATATAATTTTTATACTAGGGGAATGCTAAAGAAACTCTTTTCTGGCAAATCGAGTTTTTGCAGAGCGTTATTCCAAACGCAGACATCCAGACAAGCGAAGCGTGGAAAATTTATTACAAAGATTTATACAAACGGGACATGTAGACTATAAAAAACGGTTAAGAGTAGACCCGTTCGAAGTGAAGAAAATGAATTGTCTTTTAAGTTACCTAAAATCGTTCAGTTAGTCAAAAAGCAATTAGTACTGCTGTAGGTGTTAGAGAACGAGGCGTTTAAAGGATTTTGAAAGATAGAATAAATGTATGGGTGAAATTATTGCTGAATATGTCATTGAGCCTTATTTTTTTTAACGAGAATTTGAATGGAGCTATGTATCTTGATATTTTGCAAAATCATTTGCAAAATCTATGCACAAATTTGCCAGTAACTGTGAGAAATGAAATGTGGCTTCAACAAGATGGAGTCCCCGCCCATTATTCCGTACACGTCAGGTACCATCTTAATGCATTCTTTCCAAATCGTTGGATTAGCAGAGTATGGCGATGTAACTGGTCACCCCGATCCCCCGATTCAACTAAACTGCATTTCTGTTTGTGGGGATATGCTAAGGAAATCGTTTACCAAGAGTCGCCAACTACACAAGAAAAAATGCAACAAAGAATAAGGAACGCGTTTGAGAGTATTACGCCCGACATGTTAAGAAGAGTAGCAAGCTCTTTTTAAAACCGCCTTCAGTTGTGCCTGCAAGAAAACGGAAGACATATTGAACAAAGATTTTATTTAAAAAATTTTGAAATGCTAAATTGATATCAAAAACATTATTTGTACATACGTTAACGATGTCACAATAATTTTGAAATAAAACTAGTCATAAGTTAGCTCTAATAACAGCGTTCGATTAATACCTCTGAAACTTCGAAACATATCAGTATAATTACAAATATAAAAGATGTGGCGTACTTTATTCCGCACCCAATAGGAATAAAATATACAGGTGTTCCCTTTAAAAGATATAAATTTTAGACCGAGTTTTGATTAATAACGGGTAGTTTCGGATAAAGACAAATTTAACTAAAAAACGAGTGGGTTTGGGTATAGGGAGTGCTTAATAAAATTGACAGGGTAGCAAATAAGCTATTCCATGTCGATGAAAACTATAAGACGTTCTATTAGAAAATGTGGAGAAAATCTACGATTCTCGTTTTGGACCATACTGTATACGACTTCAGATATTTCGTGTAGCCATCTGCATAAAAATAAAATAGACCACTTACATAAAATATCCTACTACGAATAATAATTAATTTCGTTTGTTCTTGAAAGACACAGAGTGATCAACATATGTCCATTCAGACAGAGAAATTGTTATATCTTTCCAAGCATTCGGTATAAGATGCTTAAATTTTGTCGAGGTAATGTACGAAGGAATAATATATAGGGTGTTCCATTAAAAAATAAATAAGTGTATGTTATCATGGACTTATGAGCCACCCTGTATTTGTGAAAATATTTCTAAATGTGCTGTCTACCAAGTATTCTATTGCTCCATTTTAATATTTTTTGTAACGAGAACTAAGATGCAGGACCCTGTATAGTACAAAGCTAAAATTTCGCATTAACGTTCAGAGCCACTGATAAGTATTTTGATCAGAATTATTATTATAGATGTTCCTGGAACAGAAAGTCGTGTCTTGTGTGTAGCATCATTGAAGACATGATCTACTATCTTTGTCACCAGAGAATTGACGTACGTCATCGATACATGCACCTAGCTAAATAAAACGCTTATTTTGCCATCGCACATTTAAGTATACATCAAAAAAGGATGGTTAAAATTTCAAGTGCATTTTGAGCAACCGACGTATGTTATCGACTGTTTAAACATAATGAAAAGAGATGACCTATAAATACTTGTTGTAATTTTTGTATTAACATGATTATGAAAATGCTGAAGGTAAAACCGTGCATACGCAAGCACAATAGTGGTCTCAAATTTACAACGTGTGGCAAATGCCTTGGGTATATCTGTCAGAACAGTGAAAAATATCAAGTCTCGGACAAAATACAACCCAATTCTGTCTAGCCCGGGTAAAAAACGGCCACGTAAGAAAGTTAAATCCTAAGATTTTGCAGATACCTACAAAATGTCCATCAGGAATACCTTATATAATATGTACGAACAAAGTGAGTGTATTATAATTATATATATATATATATATATATATATATATATATATATATATATATATATATATATATATATATATATATATATATATATATATATATATAAGGTAAATGTACTAGTAATGGCCGGTTAAGCATAAAATTGATTTTTCTTAGTTTCTACCTAACTTATTAAGCCCACATTTTTACTAGATATTGCTTATTTGTACTTTTTTCTAAAATTGATTATAATATATTGTACAGTAAAGCATTCGTTTACAAAAAAAAATATTTTTTTAAAATATTTCACTGAACCTAAATTGGGCCGGATTTTTGTATAAGATTTTATAATGGGCCCCCCAATAATGGGCCACTCTATTTACAATGCAAAAACTAGTCAAGTTACAATTACAACTTGTTATTAGGTACTACCGTTTCACAGGGTTACGGTTAAAGTAATTATAAAAAAGAAATATTTTTATTAGATAATAAGTATAAGAACAAAAGAAGTTGTATTATATTATATCGATTAATGATCTTAAAGTTTTATATAAAAAAAGAAGTTATTTCTCTATTACATTTAATTGCTTCTTGAAAACATATATTAACTGCCTATCAACAATTTTCATTTCTGGTTGAGGAACGAGACATTCCATTTCGTCTTTTGAGATTAAAGAAATGTCATTGTCAATTAGAACAAATTCTGTTTTCGTTTGGTTGCATGACCTTAATGCCTGTACTTTTAAGCCTTCAGCGGTTTTTTCTTGTAGCATACAAAGGTATTTAAAAGTAGTAGTACTCCTTTTACCACCCATAAATTTAATTATGTAAAAGGCGCCTTCCTTGACATCAAAATGGCATTCATCCTCCCAATCTGAGTTATCTGTGGTTTCTACCCACCGAGAATCGTCTGACTCTGCGTATCTCACAGAACACGATGATGAAGATGAAGAAGGTGACGGTGGTGGTTTCTATTTCTTCGCCTTTTTTTCCCTCAACTTCTTTTCGTTTCATCTCCCGTAACATTTTCCTTTTTTGTATCTCTTCAGCTTTCGCCTTTTTCAAATCGTCCTTTTTTTATAATAGGCCATCATTTGCGGAGAGGTCACCACAGCAGGTAATTTTTCTAATTTCCGTTTCTTTGCTTTGTTACTAGTTTCCTGAGTAGGCCAAATAAGTACTCTTTTCAATGGAGGAGGTAGTAATGGGTCTGTAGTGGTCGATGTGCGCGACGGCCCAGCAACTGCGATATCTCTCTCAGGAGTTAGTAGAGTTGCAATTTGCTTTACTACCTCCGCCTCTACTGCTTCGCCGAAAAGTGGTGTTGGTATGGGCTCTTCGAAATCTACGGTAATATGTTTCATCCTTAACCAAATATTATATAAAGATGTACCTTCAACATCTCCTTGCCAATCACCTATATTATCATTGAAGCGGTCTATCTTTTCTTTACCTATATTTTGTTCCAATATTTTTAAAAAACTTATATTTTCTTTTTCTTTCTCACTTTCAGGTGTTCTACTAGTGGTTTGTCTTGATGGCGAGGTTCTACCAGAAACGTTTACTTTTGTAGGATCCCACGGCATCAGACACCACGCTTTGAACCCGTTAATTATGGTCTCTTTTCTAAGGTCATCAAGCACACCCTTTAAAAGAATGGGAAAATCTTGTTTTGTAACTTGGACACCTACATTATCCATCCTCCACTGCATCACTCTTTTTCGCCACTCGTTTTTCAATGTGTGAAAAACAGCTATATCCATGGGCGCCACAAGCTCAATTTGTTTTCAATACAAAAGTTAGTTAACGGTAAAGAAAGATGTGATACGTGT
Source organism: Vesta saturnalis (assembly GCA_036346205.1). Classification (NCBI taxonomy): domain Eukaryota; kingdom Metazoa; phylum Arthropoda; class Insecta; order Coleoptera; family Lampyridae; genus Vesta; species Vesta saturnalis. Next base: position 841,764 of record JARFJB010001443.1, read on the forward strand.
CCGTCCATAAACAAAATAACTGGCCTTTTAATATTATTTCCAGAGAGCCATGGCTCAAAAATATTACAGATGTATTCAAAAAATGTTTCTTGCGTCATCCATCCATTTTCCGACTTTCCAATAGCCCAATTTGATGACATTGATGAGGCAATTGACGGTGGTATTCTTGAGTATCTGAAATATAAAAGAAAAATGAACTAAAAGTCTGAACGAAAAAATTTTGCAGTAACTACATATTCTATTCAATATATACTGACCTATAAACTATCATAGGAGGAGCGAGATCACCGGCTGCATTAGCAGTGAGCAGCACAGTCATATTAAACTTTTCATCCGCCCCCGCTGATCTATAAACGGTTTTAGAACCCCTCTCAGCTAGTACCTTTCCTGGTTTGGGGTTTAAAAAAAGGCTGTCTCGTCGGAGTTATATATTCAGTTTCTCTCTTCATCATTGAATATGTCTTCAATTTTTTCCTGTTTAATGTACTCCCAAACTTCTGCAAACCAGGTAGTAAGATGAAGCTGAGTAACTGCTCTTCGTTGGACAGTTAAGTTTTAGCTTTCAAGTTCTGAAAGTTCTGGATGCCGTTGTTTAAATTTTTCGTACCATTTTCTGCCAGGTCTTGCATTGCCACGGAAAGTAATGTTGAGCTTCTGCGCCAGTTTCCCCGCACTGAACAAGAAACTTTCTTTGTTGATTGGAAAACCTGCCTTAGCCATGGCTTTTACCCAGTTGCACAATATCACTTCTTGTTTTGCAGTAAAAGTGGTCGGTGGTCCCATTTTGGTAGCCAAGACTGCACCCTCTTTACTTTTCCTTGTTAAAGTTGCCCTTGGTATATCATATTTTTTTGATGCCATTCGTAGACTCATGCCTTTCTTCATATCATCTAAAGCTGCTGTAACATTCCCCTTGGAATGTTTCCTATAAGACTTGTGCCCGCCCATGATGCTAAAAGAAATAGTAATATTCTTATTTAAACCATTAACCAGTTACTTAATTATAATAGTTAACAGACTTTCATACCCCTGTAACGGGCCTAGATGTAGCTTTCATATTTGGCCGAGGGCCCATTATTGAAGCTAGGTGACTCATCAAACATTTATTTATAAAAATCGAATTGGTAATAATAGAGGAATGTATAGAGAAGGTACATAAAGCTTTTTGAAAAGTTCTTAATTTGGGCCGGGTGGACCAATTTAGGAACACTTCAACAATTTTTTGTCCTTATGTTGGGCTACCCCATTATGTACTGGAAATTTTGTTTTTTGTGTAATGCAACATTAATTCTTTATTCGCTGTAAAGATAATATTGTTTACGAATTATTAAATCTATTATACAAGCTTTAATTTTAAAAATACGTATTATTTAAAAAAACTTACCTCTCGTACAACAGTGCCAGACACAATCACAATTACAATACACTAAAAAATTTAGACGCATACACTTCGAATCACAGAATAGAACTGACCGTTAAACATTATTCTCATGTTCCCTACAGGTTTATACTTGTAGTTCGCTGTTCGTTGCCTACTGGTTGAGGGTGGGGACTTTTTTCTGTTTAAATGTAGTGGCCCGTTACAGGTACATGGCCCATAATAAGTGCACTTACCTTACACACACACACAATATATATATATATATATATATATATATATATATATATATATATATATATATATATATAACTACTAATTAGTCTAAACTGTATTATTTACAGAAAATCATGTCACGGTTGCAACTTTAATTGCAGAAATTCGTAACACCTATATTCTGTTAAGCGATAGAAGTTTAAATTTTGCCTTACATGCAATGGGGTTAAGTTCCAGAAAGAGTGTAATCGAAGAGCTTCGGTAGAAAAAATAAATGTAGCTGAAATGAGAACACAGTTTTTGAAACAATACATGCGAGAAATCAATGCACCAATTCGTAGACAAGCAGTATTTATTGACAAAACATGGATCTACTCAAAAGGAAATACGGGAAAGTCATGGCAAGATGACGATGTAGTGTACGAAAATCTCAAGGATATGATGGTAAAAGATTTATTCATGCTGGATTTGTACAGAATGCTTCATTGCCATTCGAAGTAATTGAAAGAAGATTACCATGGTGAAATCAATAAGGGTATTTTAAAAAATGGCTCATTGAGAATCTCCTAAACAATTTAGAAGCACCTCCATTAATTATAATAGATAATGCACCTTATCTTTCCATGTTAGTGGAAAAACTACCAACATCATCTTGGACGAAAGGTAACATAATTTCATGGTTAATAAAAAATAACATTAATTATGATCTCACCTCATTCAAAACCGAGCTCTATTCGTTAATAAAATCACAACGAATAGCAAAACGATATGAGGTAGATGAAATAATAAGGAGTTACGAACATGACGCATTAAGATTGCCACCTTATCATTGTGAATTCAATGCAATTGAACTAATATGGACACATGCTATAGGAAACTATAGCAAGCACATAGGAAGAGATGGCTTCAAAGACGAAAATGTAATTAGTGTGTGCAGCGAAAGTTTACAACAGTGTAATCAACATATTTGGGCTAATTGTGTACGCCATACAGATGAGATTATAAAACAGTGGTATAAACGTGAGGAAGTGCTAGATTTGACAGTAGACGAAATGATTATTTACGTTACAAGTGATTGTCCCTAGACAAAACAAATAGATGACTATCTTCACGAGGAAAATTTGGTGCAAAATGGCGCCCTCTTTTAGGGACGAAGGAAGTACAAGAGGTTTGTGATTGGTCTTTCGGTAACTATTTTGATTGGTCGCGTAAAAAAGCGGATTATTGAAATCCAGATTGAATAACAATTATTTTTTAATAGTAATAGGCACTTGTGATCTAATATAAAAAATGTTTATTTGACACATGCTCTAATTTATAATTTCATTAAATCATCATGAGACTAACAAAATGTTCTTTGAATTATAACAAAAATTAACTAGGTCGTTTGATGGGTTTGGAAAAACATGTTTGCTGGCTGTCGAATTCCAACAACTTTCAACTGCACAATAAATAGCATCCGTCTACAATAATACCACATAGAATTTTTTGTTATTACTTCTACAAACGAACAAACCTTTAAATTCACAAGATGCACTTTTGTAAGAAGAAGTCCACGTTAAAGATAAATACTAAAAAACACTAACCTAACCACAAAACTAAATGTGACGGGAAACAGTCGGCGATCGAACACAGTCGGATATAATCGAGCAGCGAGCACAGCGTCACCTACAAAAAAAGAAGAAACTAAAAACGAATATCCAGTATAGCCTATTCAAGAAGAGTATCTATTTTTTTGGTCTAGGTGATTGTGATAGTTCGGATACAGATTAATTGTATATTACCTTTTCTTTAATCAATGCGTTACTACAACATAATTATGTATTTCATAAATATATACTAATTAATTGCATTAAACTTTATTTAATCATCTGGAAGGCCACAGCATTGCTAACTATTACAATTACAGTTGCACATATTCGAAGATCTTCAAAGCTCGTAATTACATAACCTACAAATGTTATAATAATTACTAATCACAGGTAAATGTTTGGCATATTAAATACCTTTGTATGTATAATAATACTTACCATGGCCTTTAATTTTTACGTTACGATAAACCTTTCTAATCGGTTTTAACAAAATTACAATTCAATAACTTCAAAATATTTAATTTTTTAGGTTTTTCTACGGAGCGTTGTTTTGACACGGAGAGTCGAAAACATTACTACATTACCTCCATCTAAGAGAAGATTTATTAAGTTTTATTTTTAATTGTGTATTATTATGGATATAAGTTGACTCATATTTTTTATATTAAACTATTTGTTACTAGATTATGACGTAGGTCAATTCTTTATACGGAAAGATAGGATGTGTAAATGTAAATAATTTTTATCATAATAATATTGTACTTATCGCCAGTTAAAGATAAAGCAATACACAAATATATGTTTATGACTCAACCACAACCACATCAGTCTCGACACAAACAACTCATCGTATTCAATTTCTTGATTGGAATTAGAGATCTAAACATTTTGTACATTTAAAAACATTAACAACACAATGAATAGAGCACTTCTATACTTACAGAATAGTGAACAGGCGAAAACAGATTTTCAATACGCTGTTCAAAAATATTTCAATTTGATAATATTCAAAAACCAATGCACAGTTTTGGATATTGGTTGTGGACCTGGAAATATTACATGCGATGGTTTATTTCCACTTCTGCCACACGAAATGAAAACGTTAGTAGGTGTTGATATATCAACAGAGTTTTTAAATTATGCGAAATTGCACTATCAAAAGGACCACAGGATTCGTTATGAATATTTAAATATTACAAATGAGACTATTGCAGATGAGTATTTTGATAACATTTTTTCATTTTATTGTTTACACTTCATTCAAGATCAGGGGTAAGTGTTTTTGCAATAAATCGTAATATGATAAAATCACATCTACAGAAAAGCCATTGAAAATATAAGCATAATGTTGAAACCTGGTGGTCATCTTTTTTTAAATTTTATGGGTTATTGGACAGTACTGGATATATATAAATCATTAGAAAATGATGATAAATGGAAAATCTTTTTACCCCCTAAAAAGCTAGCTCCCACACATAGTCTGAACAAACCCGAAAAATACTTACAAGAAGTTTTGGAACAAGCTGGGTTAACTGTCCAAGTATGTGATAAAGCGGAAAAAACATGGAAATACACAAAAAAAATGTTTATAGGTAAACTACGGAATATTTTATCCTTCCGTTTATTGAAATGAACTTTTAGATATTGTAACTTCGGTTTTTGGATATAATGTACCGTTAAACATGGTTTCTGAATTCATAGATGATGTTATGAGTATCATGAAAAAACGTGATTTGGTTCATATAGATCAGTACAATGAAGTATTCCTTTACTGCCCTTATGTACTATTAACAGTATTGGCAAGCAAACTAGTGAATAACAATAATAATAATAGAGTGAACTAAGTTAACTTTCAAAGATTGTAATTACTAAAAAACAGTTAAAATTGTGTTTAACCTTTTTATTCCTTCTATGAAATCGTCTATTTTTTAATAATTTTTTACAAATTTAAACGTTTCGATAGCAATTACAATTATCTTCTTCAGTAAATGATAACAGATTTTTATACTTATTTAAGATAACAAATAAATATAAGAAATCTGAAAACATAAATGCTACAGTAGCTAGGATAATGGATAAAATCTTATTAAACCGCCTTGGAAATTCCAAATCAAAACAGTGTCGTAGCGTGGGTATCGGCCGCCCGGAGTGGATACGAATTTCGCTCCTTATTTAGGTATTTAAATCCAAACTTTTTTACACGATCAAAGCGCACTAGGCGTCGTGCAGGACTGCCAAGGTAAGCGGGTTTCCAAGTCAACTGTAGTAGAAATGGACCGGGTCAATATAAATTTCGTTCCAAAGACCTTACATTTACCACAAATAAACAAATAACAACATTCAATCTAGGAAAAATTCTCTCTACGTGCCACCACAATCTTACATTTTTCTAAAATAAATAGTCCTATGCGAGGTGTTCAGTTAATTCTACCTGACTGTGGAAGAATTGTAGCCTACTCAAAACCATACACAACTCAAGTTCAATCACACTTTGACTAGAACAGTTAAATTTCGTCTCAGAAAACTTAATGCATGTCGATTCAATTTTGAAAATCTTTAAGTGCAGTTACCCTTAGAAATAAATTTATCCAAAATTTAATAAAATTTTGGAGCATACGAGTCGTAACCTTATTGATCGCACCCTGCAGATTCATAAAATCACAGTAATAAAACGTTATCTGGTTACTTTCTAATTTACCCTCGTATACATGTAGCTTAATATTTATAACTATCATGAAAATTCTGAAATAAATAAATATCACCCAATTTCGAAAAATAATACTTCGGTCTATTAAATATTCAAAACCGCACGAATAATTGTATAATTGTATTTTCTATAGTGTTCACAAAATGCCTCTATAGCTATGCATGTATCACAAATGCCAATATATATTGGCACCATTTAATGTATGTTGAACGCAACACGCCCTAGAGCGTGATCGGCTCCTTACTAAAGTACTGTATTACGCGCTAGCGCGTGATCGGCAGCGAAAATGTTAATAAATATCTTGTTATTAGTATTATGCAAAATAAGTAAATTTTGTAATCGATCTGACTGAAAATATAAAATTCTCAGATCAATCATAAAGCCAAAATATCAAAAGATTGATTACCCTTAAACAGTGTAACCCGTTATGTAATTTCCCACAAAGAAACAATTAACTCATAATATTGGTTTTCTTTTAAGGATTAGACAGGAATCACAATTTAAAGTTAATTAAAGGATCTGTATTACTAATCTTTCAAAAACATAGATATCGCTTATAGATTAAAAATCGCTAAATCTTATGACTAAACATACAATAACGGCAATGTAGATTGATTACCCTTATTGCCTGAAATGAAACTTACAATATAAACAATGACACTTCTACAGATAATCAAACTTCTACCATTTAATGTTTTTACTAAATAACATCATTCTAATAAATAAACGTGTGCGTCATTAAACAGTTTGTTTTATATTATACACCGTGTCCAAGATAAGGATGCCCACTATCTCGGAAACGGTCAGAGATGGAAGGTCGGTTAAATGTAACAAAAGTTACGCATTTGAGAGGATGTATTTATGGTCTTTGTAGAACTCGAATATCTCTTTTAGTTTTTGAGATGTTTGAAAAAAATTGATTTTTCTGATTTTCGATTTTATTTTTTTCTGACCTTATTTGAAGAGCTATCAAGAAAAGAAAAGTGAATTTTCACTGCCACTTTTCTAACTCTACTTAATGCTGTTATTCAGTTTTTGATAGAACGTATCGTTTGTTAGCAACATCATCAACTTTATTTTTTTAAATACACGAAAAAATTATTTTTGCCATATTTAAATTCTCTCCTTGATTCTGAATTCAACGATATATCACACTTTATATTTTTGATACGTTTCGGATGAGAAAATTCATATTCAATGTAAAACATCGAAAACGTACAGTTAAAACTAATACTAGAAATATTAGAAAACTGCAAAATTATTATAAAATAATGTTTTCTCATTTTCTAATGCCTGTTGCGAATAAAATAATTCACAAGTATGTATTTAGTGAAAATACTACTAATTAACAGTTAAAATACATCTTCTGTGGTACTGATGCATTTGATAAAAATAAGTTGGCTTTGCATTTTGTTTAAATACCTGCCATAATTGATTGTTGTCCGTATTACGTTTGTTTGGTGGTCTTTGAGTAAATTACATTTTGTGTTTACCTAAAAACACTATGGTAGGAGTACATTTTTCAAATAATGAAAAATTCGATATACTGACGTGTTACATTTTGTGTAAACGTAATTGTTCTGAAGCCGAAATAATGTATTTAAACAAATATCCAGAAAGGTGTCAACCTCACAAAAGAACTTTTCGCACATTAGCAGTTAGTCTAAAAGAATATGGTGCGTTCAAAAAACCTGTAAAATCTCGCAAAAAACCTTGCAATGAAGGAAAATCCAATACTGTTTTATCAGCTGTAACGGAAAATCCAGAGGTTTCTACTAGGAAAATTGAAGAGGCAACTGGCATAGCCCATTCCACAGCTCATTATGTTCCAAAGAAGGAGAAAGTACATTCATATAAATTTAGAATTTGCCAAGGACTTCGACCAGGTGACCCAGAAACACGTAGAATATTTTGCGAATGGTATACACGTCAACCTCAAGACAATGAATATTTTCCGAATAAAATAATATGGTCCGATGAAAGTATGGTTAATAGTAATGGAAATTTTAATCGTAGAAATGCTCATTATTGGGCAAGAGTAAATCCACGTCTGTACAAAACGGCCAAACACCAACACCATTTCGGATGTAATATGTGGGCTGCTATATTTGGTACTCGAATTATAGGTCCTTACATTTTCCACGAGTCCTTAAATTCTGAATGTTACCAAATTTTACTCCAAAATGAATTAGAGATAGCTTTAAATGATTTGCTTTTCCAAGAAGTTGAAGGTTGTTGGTTTATGCAGGACGGTGCATCAGCACATAATTCCAGAGTTGTCAGAGAATACCTGTCAGTTAGATTTCCAGAAAGATGTATTGGCACTCATGTAAATGTACTGTGGCCAGCTCGTTCTTCAGATATAACACCTATGGATTTTTTTCTTTGGCGATACATTAAAAATTACATTTATGGAAACGATATTGGAAACGAAGAAATTTTACAAAGATTAGTTCTCGAAGCGTTTGCTAGTATTTACTCCTCAAATGCTGAAGAATATTTTAGATGCTCCAGTTAGAAGATGTTATTTATGTTTAGAGAATAACGGGAATCTTTTTGAACATCTTTTGTGAGTTTATTAACCTTTTTAAAATTACAGAACATAATTTTATAATAATTTTACGCTTTTCTTTTGTTTCTAGTATTAGTTTTAACTGTACGTTTTCGATGTTTTACATTGAATATGAATTTTCTCATTCGAAACGTATCAAATCAGTATCAGTATCAGTACCACGGAAGATGTATTTTAACTGTTTAATTAGTAGTATTTTCACTAAATACATACTTGTGAATTATTTTATTCGCAACAGGCATTAGAAAATGAGAAAACATTATTTTATAATAATTTTGCAGTTTTCTAATATTTCTAGTATTAGTTTTAACTGTACGTTTTCGATGTTTTACATTGAATATGAATTTTCTCATCCGAAACGTATCAAAAATATAAAGTGTGATATATCGTTGAATTCAGAATCAAGGAGAGAAGTTAAATATGGCAAAAATAATTTTTTCGTGTATTTAAAAAAATAAAGTTGATGATGGTTGCTAACAAACGAAACGTTGTATCAAAAATTCAATAACAGCATTAAGTAAAGCTTGAAAAGTGGCAATTAAAATGTGCTCTTCTTTTCTTGATAGCTCTTCAAATAAGGTTAGAAAAAAATAAAAACAAAAATCAGAAAATTCAATTTTTTTCAAATATCTCAAAAACTAAAAGAGATATTCGAGTTCTACAAAGACCATAGATACATCCTCTCAAATGCGTAACTTTTGTTCCATTTAACCGACCTTCCCTCTATTACCGTTTCCGAGATCCTCATAGTGGGCATCCTTATCTTGGACACTGTGCGTGTGCGTGTGCGTGGGCGCGTGTGCGGTGTGTGCGGTGTGTGCGGTGTGTGCGGTGTGTGCGGTGTGTGCGGTGTGTGCGGTGTGTGCGGTGTGCGCTGTGCGCGGTGTGCGCGGTGTGCGCGGTGTGTGGTGTGTGTGGTGTGTGTGGTGTGTGCGTGCGTGCGTGCGTGCGTGCGTCCGTGTGGTGTGCGTGCGTGCGTTCGTGCGTGAGTGCTTGCGTGCGTGCGTGCGTGCGTGCGTGTGTGTGTGCGTGGGTGCGTGCGTGCGTGCGTGCGTGTGTGGTGTATATATATATATATATATATATATATATATATATATATATATATATATATATATATATATATATATGCCATAATTAGTTACAGTTTTGAAGTTGGTTGAAATTAGAATTCTGTAAGAATTTGCACCTGTTCAACTTGTTTTGTTACTTAAAAGATTACTTTGGGTTTCTTTTCAGATCGCGCGACAATACACAACAATTCTAACTCGTTGTTTGTTGTTTAATTTTAATTCTACTCAAACACTTAATAATTTTTGGAAAACGAGTGATTCCAACTCTGAATAAATCCTTTCATTTGTAAATGTTTAAATACTTCATCCCCAAAATGGGTTTTTGCAGTGAACTAGTATGCACTGCGACACTAATTATTTACAAAGACCGTTTTATGCTCTCACAAAATGCTGGCGCGCGACCATTTTGCCCAACGCCATCATATTTATTCGTGCTAAAATCACAATAAATCTATCCCAAAGGAGCTTTTCACTGCGCGTCTTTGCAGAGTGGAAAGTCTGAAATGGAACTAACCCAGCCCGTACGACAAAATCGCATCCTTGTATTGAATTTCTTTACAAACGTCCAAATTCACTCCATATACGGCCCAGATATATATTCAACTTTTTTTGAAAGTCTTACATACGCGCGATTTTTTCTTTCGCATAACTTAGCCAATTCTAACACCATTTGTGCTTCATCATGCATTCAATTTTTTTCTATTGCGCAATTTTACGACATTTCTACAAACAAAAATACACAAACATATTCTTTTCTACACTGTAATACAACATCAACACATCATAAATTGACTCATTCACACTTTTACAACAATTTTAATACCGCATTCCACGGCACACAGTGGCAAATTCCGGTAAAATTTAATTATTATCGTCTCAATCGGGGTTTTACCAAAACATTAGTTCTCAATAAAATTTAATACTTTCAGCTTAAAAATCTTCATACAACATTTAAGTACTCTTTTACATGATACACGACGCTTTACTAAAATTCCAGTAGCGGAGCATTTACACTAATTTACATTCTGTACGCAAAAAAATGTCTCATGCAAACTAACGTTCATTTGCCATCCAAAATACGTTCTACGCACAACACAAGACTGCATATACCCAGTGCGTCAAAATAACCACACAAATTTACAGAAATTACAAAGATTACATATGTTATTATGTATTGTATACGGTAACTGAGGGTACAAGAGGTCTAAGAATAATGTATTTAATTGTGCTGAGTTATGCAAATCCATCCGTAACACCATTCAGAAAATCCTAGATCTGGGTCCGTCAAGACACTTATTATTTTATTGTGAAATTTGTCCGCTCCGGGTGGGTCACCCCCTCACGCTACGCCACTGAATCAGAACATTCTCTAACGGACGAGGGCTAATAATAATAAAAGATGTCAAAACCAAAAAATAAATTTAACAAATTTTTAATCAAATTATAAAGTAAGTCCAAAGTTGTGAATTATTCTCAACTACAAACAACATACCAATTAATACATCACAAATTCAACAAAACAAAATTCCGTTAACATTTAGGACTATAATCTTTATACAATAAAAACATAATATGTATGTTTAATCTTATCTTAATTTAGGTATATAATTATCTACAATTAATGCAACGATGTGATAACTTAACATACTTAATTCGTCGGCATTTACTTGGAGCTCTAGGTACACAGAAAAAAATTCAGACATACCAACAGTCAAAATTAAAATTAAGGCATGACACTCACTAGAACATCAGCTCGTACATGCAAAATGCATGGTGACGACATAACTCAGTGGTAGGATCGTGGTTCTTTCTCAAACTACAAAACGGGCACTCGTTACAACACAACAAAATAAAAAAGCGGTAAACAGAATGTCGCTAAAGCGGAGCTTCCTTCCCTCAAAGCTTTTGCTCAGCTACATGATTTCTACTTTTAAAATTTGGACTTCGACTGACTAATTAATAATGAAGCCCTCTTCCGGCTTACACAGAAGCATACGTACAAAAGAAAGGACATATTTACACACCGTCACTAATTTTATCTTAAACCTCAAACGAGGAACGCTGAAAACAATATCCAATTCGAACTTTTCAAAAACTCAGCACTTTACGTTTCATCAGTGCGAAAGTAACTTAATACTTTCACCGATTACGACGCGACCAAACCAATCAAACTGATATTCTCACGAAATCTTCCATCTCTTAAAAATTAGAGTGAGGTACTAATAATTCTAAATTGTTAAACGCAAACATTCACATGGATAATAAAAAGAAAATATTGCACAACTCACAACTCAATGGTAATCACAGTATAGCAATACGATAGCAATATAAAAGTTCATCATTATAAATTTTACACATAAAAGCGGTTCTCAAAAACAAGCGATGGAGTTTTCTCTATCATTCCCAATTTAAAATAATTCGATCTAAAATTTTCATACACCCAACCACATCAAACAATCATACACACGTACAAGGCATACAATTTTGTTATATATTTCAAGAGCTTCTCGCAATTGAACGTTATGATTTAAATTATTTAACGCAGTCAGCTATCGCAGGCTGCTCATATGTTCTTTACGTCTAGTGTTCTTTGCAATTTAATGTGGCGCATATTAAGCATAGGTAGCTTCACTTTTGGTAGTGCAACGGTGCATGGCTTATTTACTTGTGTGGCCATGTTTATTTTACTTCCAAGTTTGATCCATATTTCGTTACACCATTGTTCGATTTTCTCAAACTCGCTTGCTGTAAAATAGGTATCCTGAAATATTATTTCATGTACCTTAGTGTTTTTGCATCTCCTCAATCACACTCCATTTTCGTTGAATTTTTCTTGCTACATGTTGATTTGGATTATGTTCTCTTCTTGCTGTAATTTTTCTTTCTACTCGATGTAGTAGTGGTGTATACCTTATTTAACTGCCCAAAATATTGACGTGTGGTAGTTGCAGTTTTAATAGCTCCTGATGTGTGCTTAATGATCTTTCCTACAATGCCTATAACGTTCTGCAACGCTTGTTTATGTAGACCTCAGTGATACAGAGTCTTGTTTCATATATATTTGCTAACAGTTTATCGATCGCCTTGCCAATTTCATTTTGATTGCTGGTCCATTTGTTACGTATTTATTTATATTGGAAATCATTGGATGCAAAACTTGTATTTACTTAATTTAGATGGAGTTTAAGCGATCGTTGTTTAGAAAAATTATCAATATATTACAATAATTATAAAAACCACATAATAGTTATTTATATAACGGGTGTCTATTAATGATTGAAGCTGACGTCATGTAGCAAATTTTGGTTAGGTTGGTAACACTACACTTCATTTCGGTCGCAACGATTGACATTAGCGGCCCATGGGGTAATCACCTTTGATGTAATTATAAACATTGTTTGTTAAAATTAAACAAAATACCCCTACGTTTGGAAATGTTTATTGCCAATATTTGCTAATTACAATTATTTAACAAAATAAATTTTAAAATTATTGTTATGACACAAATACAAACAACCATTCTTCACTAAATTAATATAATTACAAAAAATGTTGACAATGATGACCCTGATGCTGTAGACATAAATTCATTTTCCGCTTCATGTTTTCAAAAACATGCTGAAGTTCTTCCCTTGTAATAGCCTGAATCTCGTGTTCAACTACTTCCATTAATTCATCTAAATTATGCAATCTATTTCTATAAATATTTTCTTTAATCTTTCCAAACAAAAAGTAATCTGGAATTATGAAAATAACTGATTGTGAATATAACGAAAAATTAATACAGGAATGAAGAATAAACGGAAAAATTATAATAAAAGCAAATGAAAACAGACACGTGAGACTATGGCAAAAAAGGTAGAAACCGATTGATTTTAGAATATAACTCTCAGTGTTACAAATACTAAGCAAAGAAATTTCCTAGATTTGACATGATGTCAGCTTCAATCATTAATAGACACGTGTTATCAAGGGAGTTATGAGGGTGTTAATTACCGAGGGCAACGAATTGAAATCTCGAGGGACGTTAGTCCCGAGGGATTGCAAGTTGCCCTCGGTTATTAACATACATAACTCCCGTGATAGATAAATAATTTTATTTCATATTTCATTATAAATGAAATATGAAAACGACATTTTGTTGGTTATTAAAATTAAACGAACGTTTAAAAATTAAGTAGGCATTGTTACCATAGATATATCAACTGACAAGCTTGCAAATATTTGTCAAAATACATTGGAGGGAGTTATACTACAACTCCCTAGGGAGTTATGAACATGTTTACAGTTATGGTAAATAAGGGTTTATTTGTTTATAATCTAATGGTATGAAATGAAATAACTAATATACAAATAAATTGTATATTGGATTTTTCTAGGGATATACGCTCAAGATGCCTGGCGTGTTGTTTCCTTTATCCGCCTATTTGGACCAATTTTATGGTTTCAGAATAGATTACAATAGATAGCTTACACCTTTTATATTCTTATACAGGCAGTGGCAGGATGGGGGGCACAAAACATTTGTAAGGCGTTGTTTTTGGCACGAAAAACTATTATGTAACAACCAATTCCTGTCAAAGTTTGTACATGCATGTCTAGCAATTCTCCATCACAGTTTCGCTTAAGAATAGGCCACTGTAGAAATTTGCATTTATATGTCAATTTATTTTGTAAAATGCTTTGAATTGCATTTTATTGTTCTACGGTATTGGTCATCGTTTGGGACCGCTGATGAGTTACATGGATAGGCAAAAACTAAATTTTACAACTTTACGATGGATACTAGTGGAACTAAATTTTATAGTTTGATAACATATTGCCTCGATGAGAAAGAATTAGGCTTCACGGTTTTATGGCGTTGCTCGTTATCTAGGACACGCGATCTCAAAGAGATTTACTTATACATCAAATTAGTTGAAAACAAATGCTTAGTCAGTACAAACATTTAATCAATGAATACATTAGTAATTAAGGATTTGTTTACCTATTAAACTGATTTTCATCTGAAGGCTTTTGAACTTTAAGTTTTCAGCATCTGAATGTGCTGTAAGTCTGTAATTATCAGTTTGGATTAGAGATAGATCCGAACCGAACTATAGGTCGATTCGGTTCTTTGTTCGATTGGTCATGCAAACCGAACCACCAACCCAAACTAGGTAGATTTCATACCAAACCGAACCAGACAATTATCACTCAGCTAGAAACCGAACCACACAAAAGGTTGGGTTCGTAAATAGTAAGTATGAAATAAAAAAAAACTACTTTATAATTTACCACACCAAAACTCAAACCAAACCGACTTCTAAAATATTTGAACCGAACCGAATCGTTCTACGAGCGATAAGTAGCACTTTATTATATTAAGGTTAAGTTCATTATTACGAATCATACTGTCGAATGAAGAATTCTATTAAGATCATCAATCGTTTCAGATGGAGAACAACGCTGGCCAACACCTTTTCCTGATAAATAATTCTATAAACAGATCCTCAAGATGCAGTACGCCACACGCCTTGAACACAACCATCTCCAAATAGATGAGTTGTTACATTCGTTACTTATGCTGTAACATTAGTTGTGTTTATTAAAAATTATAAATTCTATTAAATATACAAATGAAAAGTTTACCTCGAGTAGGATTTGAACCTACGACATGTACTTTGCTAGAGTACCGCTCTACCCCAACTGTGCTATCGAGATACAAGCCCTAATCGATGTAAATTTTGTCTTTACTTTTGAACTTATTCGTTCATAACAAAACTTATAATAATTTATAATAATTTAGTTGCGTTTAATAACTGTTAAAATTATTTGCTTATTGCTGTTTCCCTAGGTCATTTAGGATTTCTTTAAATATATTACTTTTATAAATTAAATAAATTCCTCTTATTGAAGTGGGTAATGGTCGCTCGTACTTCACATTCATTTGTATGATTTAGAGTAGCTGGCATTACAGATGATAAAACCGTTGTATAATAAGGGCATAATCAGAAGATTATGGCTCGAGGGAATGTTAAAAGCCCGAAGCGAAACGGAGGGCTTTTATATTCCTGAGAGCCATAATCTACAATTATGACCGTGGTACATACAATGTTTTATTTTATTTTGCACCATGAAATTGGAACAAAATTTTAAAAAGATTCAGTATTTTCGGCAAGTTTTTAAATGCAAATGCAGTGAAATAAAGTTGACAGTAGGCTAATTTGTTGTTACTAAGATACTGTGATATTGCTAAATTGTTGCTAAGGTACTGTTTGTTTGTAAATAATTTGCATTCTAAAATGGAAGGTGAAAACACGCAGACTAATTTGTTGTTACTAAGATACTCTGATATTGCTATTAATATTATTATTGTTAAATTAATAAAGGTTGTATAGCAAGGTTGTTGTTTCAATAATTCTTTCAACTTACGTGAAGTATCATGTCATGGGTCAGCTGGCAATCACGCTACTTAGCAACAAGGACATTTCCGTGCTATAAAGACCACATTACGCCCGCATTTGGAGGCGTATAAAGAACATTATGGTGGCAAAATAAAATAAAGTAATTTTTTCAACGTTCTTTTAAAATTTGATTAAAGGCGGTGACATTTTAATTCCTAAGGAATATTAATATTTTCTGGATTTTATTTAATCCATCGACTGGTGTCGGTTTTACATTTATTCTTTATTAGATAAGATAATTTATTTGCAATTAATTGTTTCATATGCTTTATGCGGTTTTGGTAAGGAAAGAATGCCAGGTGAGTGATGCGATCTTTCTTTTTTGTTATAAAACGTTTTTATCTTTTTAACCATCAACATAACAATTATATGGTTGTAATTAGTAACTTTAGAAACAAACATACCTTCCCAGTAGAATCTATTTAGTCTACGACCATAACCTTTATCGATATGTTTGTTATAGAAACGCAAGATCTATTTATTTATCTTACTGTAATTTCGTCAGGGTAAGAGTGTTACCATTAACTTTGGCGAGTTCTTACATGTCTATTTTAGAGGGTTAACCTAACTTCGAGTTTCGAAACAGACTTTTGTTATCGAGCAGTTTCTTTTAAAACGATACATTGTCTGAACTTAGTACTAATATAATATTACTTTCTCTCCATAAGGTAAGAATTATCTGAATACTTTAGCTGTTTCTTCATGTAAGTAATTAGAGAGGTATCTAGGTTAGGTTATAAGCACAATTCTAGAAGCTTTCGAACGGTTGTTTCTTTAAAAAAATTTATACTGAATGGAATGAGTAAAATACTGAGACATACTAGCATTTTGGACAGTCTTTAAGATCTACAATCAAGACTATCTTATTTGGATATTCAAAGCCAAGTTTACATTTTCATATGCAAACAAACTGAACCTATATTAATGTATAGACATACCCTACTTTATATCGAGCTAGTAGAGTTGTGGTAACACAATCTGTTTAGCATTCGGGATGTAATTGGTTCGATTCCCATTACCGTCTACCTTGTATGAGGTTTTTTCAGGGGGTTTTCCTCCTACACATATAGCGGCATGGTCACTAAGTATACGCACACCATGTGTGGATATTTAGGCGAATGCTGTGGTAGTAGCTTCCCCCTCAGAACCGTAAATTCGATTTTCTTCCTGACCTCACCTACCCTTAATCCCACCATGCAAAGACATACTTAATGTATGTATGTTGGAAATCCATGATTGTGGATGAAGGAGCTTGGAAAGCTCAAGGGCGGGAATGAAACACGTGGTCTTTTCCCTGCTTTATTTGGACAAAAATTTAAGTAATTATTATTAACTTGTTAAGTATTCAATTGTAAAGTCAATCAGTTTTATATGTACTTTCGGACAGGTCAATTTTTACAGTGCAAGGTTTCATGTCACCTGTTTAGATTTTACATATAAATTTGTGAAATTATAGTGACTCATTAATCTGTTCGTTATTAAAAGCAATAGCCTATCTGTTATAGCAATGTACTATTGACTGTCTTGCTTAAAAATTTTTGTTTGTATACTGAATACGCGTATGTGTCGTGGGGGTGGCCTATACCATAACATAGAAATTCACTTACTATTATAAACTAAATCCATACTTTTTTTCTTTAATCGAATGTTGACATTGTTCAATTAAAATGGAGTAGCTTTGAATGATCTACAATTACACATTTAATTTTTAAATCCAAACTATTGATTTCTTTGCTGCCACATTCTCGTAGTTTTTCTTTAAGATACAGTCTAGATCCTTAGCTAGGAAAGTGACTAATGTTACTTTAAGATTTAGGGCTGCTTTTTAATATCACTTCTAGCTAACGCCCTTTTTGCTCGTAACTTTTAACTTTACCTTCGTCATTGTGTAAGACGTGCACCATCTCTACCTTGACTGAGCTATCGGCAAGACTGTAAGCTATCTTGGATGCTACTAGTTACGGTAATTTTAGGTACAGCGATTTGTACATAACAGTGTGAATTGCAGCGTTGCTCATCCTACATCAAGGGTTGAAAGATTCGCTGTTCGTTATCGGAAATGACAAACTTGCAACTGGGTAGTGATTTTGTACAATCAGAAGCTGCTTAATCTTTTCGGTTAAGCATATAACGTTTTGACATAAGAACAATCATAACAAGTTTTTTTATAGACAATTTAAACTAACACACAAGACTATTTCTTAGATATATTCCAGAGTACATCACACCCACATCATAGATTAGAAATTCTTATATATTTGGGTTGAAAGTGATGTATGATATTTGTTTTACAAATCTTTAAACGTTTGGATAACATTTGGATCATCATCTGTAAAGATAACTGTAACACATAGTATTTTTAATCATAAACAAAAATCGTGGAAGTTCACGTTTTTTGACATCATAAACATTTACACCAACACCATACTACTACAATCACATTAATTAAAATATTCTTCAATTCTTCCCTTACAAACTACTTAATCATAATGCATCTTAGAACAATACAGATTCCATACTTTAATTACTACCCCACTATTTACTGTTTATTCTTGTCGTACAACGGGTGAATCAACTTTCTTTTTAAACATAAATAAAATGATTATAAAATACACACCATAGATGTCTACACCAACACCATACAATACTCACATTAATTAACACATTCTTCAGCTCTTATTTTTTCACATTTTCCTTTCCAGACTAACTCCCTAATAGCAGGTTCTGCATGTATACCAAACACCCTAAATGAACCCTAGAACGGCATTCTAAATTGACGGTGTTGGGTGTACATGTAGTGTATACTATTAGGGAATTACCTTATACAGGAAAGCGTGAAACGGTAGGTCAAAAGGACGCAATAATTTTTTCTCTGTTTAGGACGATTTACCCTACATGGCATTCTAGGACGACGGCGCTTGATGTACATGTAGTATATGCTGTTAGACAATGATATTATAAAGGAAAATGGTAAGTTAGAATGGCGCAGTAATTTTTTCTATAAAAAGTGTTTTATTTTAAATAAACCCCAGAAAGGCATTTTAAGTTACTGAAACTTAATGTACATGTAGTATACACTATTATAGAATTAAGGTAGAAAGGAAACTGTAAAGCAGTAGGTGCTTGGTGTATAAGTATACGCTACTAGAGAATTATCTTAGCAAGGAAAATGTTAAATGTTAGGTCAGAAGGGTGCAGTAATTTTTCTCGTGTACAAAGTGTTTGACACTTTATAAACCCACCATATAGTTACTTTTGCAATATGAAATGGTTGTAAATGATACGTGGATTTTTCGTATCACAAATGTATTAAGGTAAAAATGAGCTCTATCAGTTAACAAGATGACGATGGTGTGATGATTTCCACACTTGAGTTCATTCAATTGTGTATGGGTGCAAATTAAGGTCAAATGCGAGCAAAACTGTTCTTTTAACACTCAAGTGCTAAAAACAATTCCCGGTTGATGTTGTTGGCTGTTCACGAACAGTTTCATTTACAGTAGTTACTGTTATACAGTGTGATTCATTTAAATTGGAAACACCTCTGTAAAATTTGAAGGTAGTAACAGATTTCAACCAATTTTTTTTTAAATGTAATAAAAGATGTACGTCGGACAAAATTTAAAATGTTTATTCCAATTTTCAGGGCATACTAAGATACTTTTCCGTAGTCGAAAATGGAGAATGTTTATTAGAGATTTTGTTATAAAAAAAAATTGTAACGTCACTTCCAAATAGCTGTGACCAAAATTTTATAAAAATATATTTATTAATAACAAAGTTATGACGACTTAAAATTCGAAAACTCACTAAGGTAACAGTTACAAAAGAACACGCTGTATCAATAGATGGCCATGGAAATTGTGTTTTTATTTTTTAATAATTGTTAGAATAAACCACCAATAGAGAAAAAATGTTTAAAGTAACATCAGTATTGCATAAAAGTAACCGAATTACATTTAACTTGACATGGAATTAACTAATAAAACTGAATAGGAAATATTAAACTTCATTTTATTTTAGATCCTAGTTCTCTCTATCAATCCACCATCTAGTCCGATACATTTGTCGTAGTGCTTACGGATGTTTTTAATTACATTATGCAGTGCTTGTGGGGTAATTTCTTCACATGCCTGTCGAATTCTTGCACAAAGTTTGTTTCTGTCTCTTGGGCGGGTTTTGTAAACTGTGAGCAGTCCCCAGAGAAAGCAGTCTAAAATTGTTAGATCTGGAGATCTCGATGGCCAATGTATTAACGGACTACTACGGCCTATCCATCGGTTTGGATAATGTTCGTTCAGCCATTGCCTCACAGCTCTGGGATAATGAACTGAACACCCATCTAGCTGGAAAAGTAAATTTAATCGTTCATTAATTGGAATCCCACGAATCGGTATTCAAAAACTTTAAAAAGTTCTGCGCGTTTATGTTTTCCTCAAAAAAAAAAGAAAGAACCAATAATTCGTTCGTTTAGTATCCCAATCCAGACGTTGTTTGGAATACTGGCTTTTACAGTTTATTGTGCAAAAACTTCGGTTTAAAAGGTGTAATGTTGTTTCTTTTAAGACATCGCCGAATAGTTTCTCGATGAACATTCAAATTTATACTGGCGTTTCTTAAACTGGTATTAGGATTATTTCTAAAATGAGTTGATGATTTCTGTTTCTCCTTTGCACAGGATTAATTTTTAAAAGCTGTTTTGATACCGCACTAGTTTCTTCGAATATTTTATCTACTTTGTTCACCGTACGGCAGCTAATACGACGATCTGAATGTCTTTCATTAAATATTCTACAAACATCTCTAGCACTTCTATCATTGTCTCCCTAAAGACATATTATTTCAATTTTCTCTCTCGCACTTAATCTTTCAGCCAAGATACAAAACAAAATGACTGTAAGTAAATAATGATACGATACTATGCATTTAATTGCGTGTAAAGTTAAATGTAATTCGGTTACTTTTATTAAATATTGATGTTACTTTACACATTTTTTCTCCATTGGTGGTTTATTCTAACAATTATTAAAAAATAATAAACAATTTTCATGGCCATCTATTGATACAGTATGTTCTTTTGTAACTGTTAGATTAGTGAGCTTTCGAATTTTAGGTTGTCATAACTTTGTTATTAATAGATATGTTTTTATAAAATTTGGGGCCCAGCTATTTGGGGGCCTCTGAATCCCAGTGGCGTAGACATTTTTTTTTATAAAAAATCTCTAATAAGACTTCTCCATTTTCGACTATGAAAAAGTATCGTAGTATTTCCGGAAAATTGGAATAAACATTTTAAATTTTGTCCTGACGTAGATCTTTTATTACTTGACATTTAAAAAATGGTTGAAATCTATTAATGACTTCAAATTTTACAGGGTGTTTCAAATCTAAATGAGTCACACTGCATGATTACGAACTGGATAAGTATGTTTATATGGTGCACGACCAATAACATTATGAATTTTGGACAATTATGGGCACCAAATGTTTGATGTCAATGACAAAAATGTAGCAGGTATGTCCCTCAAGTGCAATATTTTTGATATTGACCAGTACGGAAGCGTGTAAATGTTTGTGTATTAACTTCGTATGCGCAAACCATCTGTACGTTAAGGTCCAGAAGTAACCCATAGTTGACCTACTTATAATACGTACAGTGTGATTAATTAACGGTGCCGACCGGCCGTATCTCGGAAACCATATGTCCTAGAATTTGGGAAAAAATTCAGCCCTAAAAGAATAAAAATGTATTTAAGTCCATAGTTTTCCGTTAGGTGGCGCAATCTGTCACTTACAAAATATAATTGCATTTTTTACAAAATATTCACTTATTTAGGTTGGTAAAAAATATCAATTTCAGAAACTACTATCCTTATTCTAGTCATTTTTCTGTATCACCTATTCTGAAGTGGTGGGGAAAGTGTTCTTTCGTTAACATAAAAAGACTGTAACTTCCATATGCCTAAACGTAGATTCCATGCAAAGAGAATTAAAGGTAGATTCCAGAAACAAATAACAACGACTTTCTTAATTTTTTAATTAAACTAGAGAACGGCATGTAACAACTAGCTCTATTTATGATTTTTCCTGTTAAATTTCAAATAAAGTACTATAACTCTAACCAGCTTACAAAAGGGCAAATAAGATGACTTATTGACCTGTCAAAACTGCGAACTGAGTCAGTCCAAAGATATTGTCATTTTTTGTTGAGTCTTGATGATTGTTGGCTCACCCTGTGAAACGATAACTGAATAAGATAACAAGTAAAAACGCATCACAAAAATATTTATTAACGTAAGCAATGAAACAAAACTAGAGGAGCTACTCATAACAGGAATTTACAAAACTCGCCTACTACCTAATTATTTTAAATACTCAAAATACTTGCCATCATTTACTATGAACAATTTCAGACAGTAAAATGTAATCCTAAATCTCCTAAAATGTCTCTAATAGTTTTATGTGTTTACCTTTGGAAATGACACTAATGTTTTATTATTGTCTACTTTTAAGTTTTTATTGCTGTCAAATTGATTTTGAATGTTTGTCATAATGCCGTATTATGCAAACGAAGAGGCATATGATATGCCTAGTGTGTATTTTGAAAGTCTACAAAATGTACGATATCCTGAAAGACGGCGTCATTCTCGGAAAGTATTCAAAAGATTGGCACAAAGATTTCGAGAAACAGGCAATGTTCAATCTGCCGCATCAAAAAATAGGATACGTAGAAGTCGCAATGAAGGAAATGTTACTAACATATTGGCGTATGTTAAAGCTGAACCCCATTTAAGTATTCGGGAAATTGAAAGAGATCTAGGATTGCATTATTCTTTGTGTGCAAATAATATTGTAGGATTAAAAAATGCGTCTATATCATGTTATTTTACACCAGGAGTTAAAAGAAACAGATTTTGATCGACGACTGGACTATTGAAATATTGAACGATGATCCAGAGTTCTTATCTAAAATATTATGGACCGATGAGACTACGTTTTCCAGCAATGGTAAGGTCAATTTGCACAATTCCGACTACTGGTCAGAAACCAGCTGTCACTGGCAAAGGGAAGTCAATTACCAAAATCGTTGGAGTCTAAACGTATGGTGTGGTATTTTAAATGGACAGATTGTCGGACCTTTTTTCTTTGACGGAACATTAACTGGAGCAAGTACTTAGATTTTTTAAGGAATGATTTATCAATTCTCCAGGAAGATATTACTATTCAAAACAGATTAGACATGTGGCACCAACAAGATGGTTGCCCAGCGCATTTTTCAGCAGATGTCCGGGTTTATTTAGATACTTACGGTTTTAGATTTGTACTTATGGGAAAGAATCAAAGATACAGTTTTTAAAACACGTCCAACTATATGTCAGGATATGAAAGATAGGATTTGGGAAGCAGTTCGAAGTATTTCCCTTGCTGAAATTGAGACCAGTGTTAATTCCACTATAGAAAGACTGAATTTTTGCATAACAAATGATGGCAAGCATTTTGAGTATTTCAAATAATTGGGTTTTGTAAATTTCCGTTGGTTTTGTTTCACTATTTATGTTAATAAATGTTCTTTGTGTTGGTATTTGTTTCTGGAATTTACTCTTAATTCTCTTTACATGGAGTCTACGTTTGGGAAAATCGATTCAGTCAATGAAAGAACACTTCCCCCACCACTTGAGAATTGATATTTTTTACCAACCTAAATTAGGGAATATTTTGTAGAAGATGCAATTATATTTTGTAAGTGGTAGATTGTGCCACCTAACGGAAAACTATGGACTCAAAAACATTTTTAATCATTCTTTAAGGGCCGATTTTGTTATAAGATTTTTCCCCAAATTCAAGGACATACGGTTTCCGAGATACGGTCGGTCGCCACCCTTATGAATCACCTAGTATAAAGTAACTATACTAAACATAGGTCAAAAACGGAAGGTGTCAACAATTCATTGAATGGCAGTTTCATCTTTTTAAACTTTAAACCAAGAGATGGCCCACCCCATTACATATGCAATCAATTATACCTACCTACATGTTGCTTGCCAGACATACATCACATGAATCCGTATAATAACGAAAACCTAACATGATTTTATTAATGTGTAACGTATAATCAGTTTGAACGTGTTGAGAGAAATTTAAACTGTCAAGCATACATACAGATACATAATTTAGACGTATTAAATTTTTATTAATTTGTTATTTTCGTGTTAGTTTAACCCTACCCAGCCGAGCAAAACCGGAATATAATTTAAGAACAGACACGTCATGTTCGATTTATCCTAAACATTTTGGGCCTGTTGAATGAATTGCGTTACGAACAGATAAGTTTGTACCTATATGGTGGTACAAAGAATAAATGTCTTATTGAAATAATTTCTCATGTCAACGCGACAATACACAAGTGCTCCATTGTACATAAATAAATTTTCTGTAAAGTGGTAACCCAGATATTCTGCTTAATTTGAAATGTATTAATTTTCACATAGTCACATCTTTAAGGAAACATTTTTAATAATTTTTAGGGATTACTTAAAGGTAAACTTATTGAAAAATGTTAAATAAAGTAGTAACAGAACTTACACGTTTTTCCTTTACTCACACGATCACATTTGACACTGAACATTAAAAAACTGGTCTCTACAAGTATTTGATATTCGAAATATTAATTTAATTAATACAAAAACAACAAACAAATTTTAACTTTTTAATTAGAATACGTAATAATTGCTGGGAATAATTTGCCACAAAAAAGTTATGAATTTTGTATTGTTTGTGTTCATAAACACCGATTAAAATTGAAGTCGCTACTAATTAAAACCTAATATTCAAGCAAAAGTATTAATCACTAACCCGATTTCCATTACTTCCCTTACGCTGATAAAAATTTGTACACAATACTTCCCCACTCACTCACTCACTATTAAAAAATAATAATTGACATACATATCCGGTATATAGACATTTCCTCAATGGCCAGCTAATTTATGGTTTTATATACGCAATATATGTAGATTCAATTGGGCACGCAAAATATTTTACTGACAGCTGTTGTGTATAATTTAAATTAATCATTATTTTGGTGTCTGCAATTTAGATTAAGCCAAAGTTGTATCGGATTTTTAGAACCGTTATGGGCCTATTAATTGATTGTTTGAACAGATTCTAATCACATATAATTGTTTACAGTTCTTTTTTCGATATTTATTATGAAAATAAATAAAAATAAGCTGTCATAATTGGAAATTCCGAAACTATCTTTTTAAAATTGATTGATATAGAAGATTAGAAGTCGGAAGAGAAAAACTTTAACTTGCAAAATTTTTCTGAATTTGTATAATTATAAAATTCTAAGATCACTTTGTTGCACACTTCTAATTTTGAATTTATTATTTGACATATAGGTATCATTTGTTTTTACTTAAATAAATCTCAGCCTCCTATGCCTACTGTGTATTCTTAATATAAAACGTACATAAGAAAAACTTAAAAAATCAATTAATTATTAAAATAGGATAGAAGTGTTATATATTTGTGGAAAACATAAAAAAATGTCATTTAAAAATGTCATAGCCAACTATGATTTCCATATAAAAAAATACAACTTTATGTCATATCTTTTTTAATTAAGGAGGTATTAAAAATGTGAATGCAGTAACCGATTCTACTTAAAAAAGTGCATTAAGAATGTTTTTACAGTTTGTCGATATATTTAGAAATAAAAAAGTTATTCGAGTTTTTCAAATTTTTTCACAGATATCTTGATTATGACTATTGGATCTTAATTAACACCAAAATCGAGCACAAGGACTCGATATTACTTTTTGTCTATCTGTAATAGAAAGGGTATTTCCCATAAGAAACATCGAAAATGAACCACCCTGTACAATTCATATTAGCGCACTAAAACGTATGTCGTAATTAAGAAGTAGCATCTGTCACTCCTGTCATTTTTGAAATTATTGTTTATGCGTTTTTGCTTTACTTATAAAAAATAGCTTTTTATCGATAATTTGGTAACATTTTTACATAATTTATATAAAATCAACAAAATTTTAGATATGCTACGTAATAAGCACCTTAAAGCTCGTAGTTATGAACGTGCTTAATTATTTTGAACGGGATCGTGATAATTATGTGGCACTCGTTCCATATGAATCTGTTATGCAGGTATGTAGTAAGTACACTATTGTGTAAAATATGATACTTGGAAGGACTACTTTTAGCGCAAGTGTGAAGCATGTGAGGTTAGAATAAATACTATGCTATAAAAAAGGGTTACATAAGCCCAAAAAGAAAATAAACCGCCATAGTCACCAGATAAGCGGAGAAAACGTACGTTTTAAGCTGATGACTATGTGAAGGATGCTGCAAAAATTTTTTGAAATGCATTCAAAATGTAAATAAAACATGCAAGACATGTCCAGTACTATACCTGAGTAGTACCAGAGCACTTGCGCCGCCATCTTGGATTTTGACGTCACCAAAGCCCCAGGGTGTGGGGCACTTGCGCGGTCATTTTTTTTATGCCCTCGTGGGCGACCGCGTTTTTTCACCCTTATTTTTTATCCCTAATTATTTTTTTTATACGCTTACGTGAGAGACCGTATTTTTTGCCCTTATTTTTGTAATTATTTCTTTGGGTTATTTTTCAACCCTAATTATTATTGGTGGCATTAAAGACCTTTTGGTAGCTAGGCCATTTTGAACATGCTCACGTGAGGGGTTGGGGGCTGGTCTTGGACCTGGGGCTGCGCATGGAGTTGGTCTTAGGGTTATTTTTGATCGTCATCTAATTAAGGTCCTTCTGGCTATATTAAGAGCAGTGCCCCTGGAGGTTAGGCAATTGCACGTGTTCAGATTGAAAAAGATTTTTATTTAGTCTATTTAAACGAAGGTTGCTGGTAGAGTATCTGTTAGTATCGTTTAGCGATTCAAGATGGAATGTCAGTTTAAGCACCCCTTTTCGGCGATAGTTGCAGGTCCGTCGGGTTATGGGAAATCGTATTTTATCGTTGATTTTCTAAAAAATATCGAAACCCCCTGAGATACAGCTTTTGAAAAAATTATCTGGTTTTACAGTGAGTGGCAACTTTTATTCAAAGATCTCTCTGTGGAGTTTCAAAAGGGTTTGCCTGATATGGAACAGTTTGACGGGGAAAAACCTGTCTTAATAATAATTGACGATCTAATGCGCGAAACTAACGGCTCTGTGGTTGATATTTTTATAAAGGGCTGTCATCATCAAAATCTAAGTGTGTTTTTCTTAACGCAGAACATATTTCATCAAGGACGTGGACAGCGGGATATTTCTCTCAACGCACAATACATAATTTTGTTTAAGAACCCACGTGACAGAGCTCAGATTTAGCAACACAGCTTTCGCGTGACAACCCAAAGTTTTTAGAAGCAGCGTACCAAGATGCTACTTTAAGCCCGCACGGATATTTATTGTTCGATTTAAAACAAAATACACCGGATGTGCTACGTTATAGAACAAACATATTCGGGCCTCAAGGTATCTGTCAGGTATATATAGCGAAAAAAGGGTTTAAGTCTCACAGTCATAAAGATTACACCATATACGATGGCTGACGTTTTAAGCGAGAACACTGATATCTGCGTGCATTAGCCAGATTAAGTAACAGTCAACGTGCCGCTTTATTGAAATGTTTGGATAGTAGGCAGGTAGAGTGTATGTGCAAGTGTGCACATAACATTTTAAAAGGTCGTGTACCTCTGTCAGCTGATCAGAAGCAGAGACTCTCTCAACATAAGCACACTTTAAGACGCTTGGCACAGAGAGGCAAATCTATAAAAAAGAAGAAACAGTTTCTTGTACAGAAAGGTGGTGCATTTCTACCACTCCTGTTAGGACCATTACTCGGCGGAATTCTGGGTAATCTGTTTTAATAACCATGGACCACATTCTAAAGAAGATGATTATTCTACCGATGGACTTTATACAGCGCTTACAGGCACCAGATGTTACACAAAACAACATTTTAACGCAGCTGGGTAACGATTTGGATAAAGTTTTAAAAACTAAAATGACCGACCATGACAAATGGCAGCACTACAACCAAGTTCTTCAAAGGTATCTACACTTTTCCAATCAGTTACGTCAGCCCAACAGTATAACAATCAGCGGTGACACTATTACTGATGATATTAGAGATTTACCGCAACGCAAAGGTCTGACAGACGACGAGATAGTATCAACGCTTCCGCCTTCATATAAGAGAAAAGGCGCGGATTTGTTACGTATACTGAATACGAGCAGCGATGTTTTTTGGGATAAAAGTGGTACTGTCACAATAAAAGGCGAGATCATACCACATTCCAACATTATCGATCTGGTTCACGAGACGTTAAGAAAACGAAAAACCACAAACCAGCGCGGTTGGCGTCAGTTTACGACGTACATTAAAGAGATAAACATCCCACGAGAGTTTATGGGAAATACGCAAACGTATGATGCTTCTGTATCACCCAGCGTTGAACGGACCCTCACAACTATAGGTGAGGATTACGATGCTGATAGTGAAACGCGGGAAACACCGAGAAGAATCTCTCAAAGAAGAAGAAGAGGACATTCACTAGATTGGGATTCGTGGTGGCCATAACATGGATGCTGTATACTATGACCCCTCTCATCCTGCAGGGTTCGCTGGTATAACACCTTTAACTAATGCTGTAAAGGGTAGATATGGTGAAGTGAAAAACTGGCTACAAGCACAGGAAGCTTATACGGTACATAAACCAGTCAGAAAAAAGTTTCCACGTAATAAATATATCGTGAGTAACCTTTACGAGTTGTGGCAAGCGGATCTTTGTGATATGCGAACTTTAAGTAAACACAATAGTAGATACAACTACATACTAACGGTAATTGATGTATTTAGCAAGAGGGCATGGGCGAGAGCACTTAAAACGAAGACAGCCTCATCTGTAATTGAAGCATTCGCGGATATTTTTAAGGAAAGTGAGAATAGACTGGCAAATTTACAGACGGATAAAGGCAAAGAGTTTGTGGCGAGCAGTGTACAAAACTTTTTCAAGAAACAAAATATCAATTTCTATGTTGCAAATAACCCTGATGTAAAAGCATCTGTAGTTGAAAGATTTAATAAAACATTGAAAACAAAGATGTGGCGTTATTTCACTTACAAAAATTCCTACAGGTATATTGATGTACTCGAAAGGCTTGTGACTGCTTACAACAATAGCCCTCATTCAAGTATAAAGATGGCCCCCGCGGCTGTAAACGATGAAAACATTTTGGAGGTGTGGAATAACATGTACGCGAAAAATGGTAGCTCTAACCTGCAAGCTTCAGTGTACAGCCGCAGCCGATAGAAGATGGACGCATACTCGGACGTACAAGGGTTTAATGGTGTTAACAACGAATTCATACCGAAAGAAATTGCCGTGGTTACAGATCACGGCCGTTTATCGTTGATGCTAATAAAACCACCTCGAGACTACTTTATATCAGGATCCATGTCACGACAGATAAAATTTATGGAGGATAATTATCATGGGCTGAAATGGTGGTGGGGCCATGTACATTACAACAATTTCCGTGAGGAGTTGATGAAAGTGTTGCGCCCATTTAACAAAATTCACGTTAAGGTTTAAGGTTTCTTAACAAACCAATAGTAAACTTGGAGGAGACTGGCTGCCCGTCGATTAAACAGTTGAAAAAGGAAGCAAAAGCATATAGCTGTTTAAATCATAACATCACTGAGCCTACGTGTGCACTGGAAAACGCCTTACTACTGCAAGACTGGACGCATACCAATTTCAAAGATGTATGCGGTACAAGTGTTGAGATGCTTGAAATCGATCCCCAGCCACAAGAAGAATGTGTTTGGACCGCTATCTACATTGATGAGAATGGTAACGGAGAGTATTTTGATTCCTTTGGACGAGCACCGCAAGGATATTATTTATGTTTCCTAGAGAAGAATTCCAGATGCTTCGTATACAATAAAACAATACTCCAAGACTACCATTCGGATGTGTGTGGACTTTATACCTTAATGTTTCTATATTTTAGATTACATAATTTACCTATGTTTGATTTTGTAAAAAACTATTTTAGTACATGTTTAATTGTAAAAAACAAATTATTGTTTAACGCCTGTTACCCAACCATTCTATTCTGATAAATAAAGAGATTTTTTAGTACCTTACTTTTTTTAATTAAGAATTGCGTGATACCTACCTTTTTTCTTTCTTTTTAATTCAGCATGTGTGTTTTTTAAAAATCGTGTTATAACATTTATGATTTAGTGTTTTTTAAAAAGAAATTATGTTAACCATTTATATTGGTAATCAATTTTTAGACTATTAAATTTAACAGAGTTATATAATTACACGGTAATTAGCTAAAGTAAACATGAACAGTGATTTCTTACTACATAATGTTGTAGAATTTAAACACGTAATTATTACATTCCAAACTCTTAATATGGTTTTTTATAAAACAATTTGTGTGTCCGCATGTACAATATGAATATTTTTCAAACCGATTTGTTATTAATTAATTATATTAAGCGAAAGGTAAATACGAGTTGCAGTAAGCGTGATAAATATAATAAGGTTGTTTGTATATTTACACTCTAATTATGGGAAATCAATAGCTAGTTTTTACATCAACGTAAAAAGTTGTTTTTTAGTTTGATTAGACAAGCAACACAAAGCAGTGACTATCACTCGTGAAGCAGTGCCTCAAAAACGTTCGTTAAGTACAGAGTTGGTAAGTGTGCTGTTAACCCTTTATTTATTTACAGATTTTTAATTACAGTTATAAAACACATCTAAGTTATACGTAACAAGTTTCTTTAAAAAAAAAATATTAAGGCGTACATTTTAACGGTCGGATGGATATTAAACATATTTCAATGCAGGTAAAACAATCAGTTTTTAATATTCGTTTTAGAAGACAATATTGTAATAACTGTTATGTAATTAACTTAATAAAAAAAAATTTTTTTCATTAGACCCGAAGCTAACATTTTAAAGCTAATTATACATTCGTTTATAATAAAAATCCTATTGCAAATTACATTGTAAAATCAAAAGCAGTCATCTATATCAGAATTACGATCCGTATCAGATAAAAATTAATTTCTGCTTGTTACCTCAGACATCGATAAATTCGGATGCAGAGAACATGATCGATATGTTTTAAGTTAAACAGATCTTATTAGATATTAATAACAATAAACATTTCATACGAATCTATGTAGCTCATGGAAATATGAATAATGGTGGTACTAAAAAACAGGATCAAGTTACACGTTTTTAAGTGTATAATGTAGAGGGTAGTATTTTTTCTCAAAGGTAGAAAAGCAGCTGTTGTAATTTCGTATATGACCAAAACACGGTGTGTATTAATAGAAATGTTTTTTTAATAACATTTTTCTTAACATAATAAATACACGTCAGCTTAAACCTACATGTACATTTTTTATAGTATCTCCCAGGGTCAAAGGTCAAATTAAATCATTGAAAAGAGCTGAGCAAACAAGAAAAATGATCTACAAGATAAAAATAACCCTAGCCCTAAATACAGCCCCATGCCCCAGTTCAATACCTAACCCTAAATACAACCCTCACGTTAGCTACTACAAAAAAGGCCTAGCTGCCAAAAGGTCTTTAATACCACCAATAATAATTAGGGTTGAAAAATAACCCAAAGAAATCATTACAAAAATAAGGGTAAAAAATACGGTCTCTCACGTAAGCGTATAAAAAATAATTAGGGATAAAAATAAGGGTGAAAAAACGCGGTCGCCCACGTGAGCATAAAAAAATGGCCGCGCAAGTGCCGCACACCCCCGGGGCTTTTGTGACGTCAAAATCCAAGATGGCGGCGCAAGTGCCCTGGTACTACTTACCTGTTTTTGTAGGTATACATTATACGCTGGCATCATTACAAAAAGAATTAAGCAATAGTCAAGTTTTCGATTTCAGTAGATCAAGTTTGAGACGTCTCTTACATTCCATTCGCTTTTCATCTAAAGTAGATGATTGTAGGAGAGGTGTACTGGAACAATCACATATTGCTGCCAATCGTGTACGATTCTTAAAAGAACATTACAAAAATAAAGAAGAAAAATTATACAATCCTGTATTCTTCGATGAAACTTGGATTTTCTGTCGAGGATCGCACAAAAGAAGCTGACATGATAAATCTAACGAAAGCGTGAATAAGTCAAACGGTGAAAGAAAAAGGTTTGTTGTAATTTAGTTATTACATTATAATTCCTAATTTATATAATTTATAGTTGTTCATGCAGGTAATGAAGATGGATTTATTTCGGATGCTTCAGTTTTGTTTTCTATAGTCACAAGGTGCAGACCATCATGGAGAATGTGTGCGGAGTTGTTTACAAAATGCTTTGAATATAATTTAATTGCAAACTTAAAAGAACCATCTTTAATTGTAATGGACAACGCTAGTTATCATTCCAAACGTCTAGAAACAATTCCAAATATAATTCATCTAAGAAGGAAGAAAAATGTAATTTTCTATTAAACCACAACATACTTTATGAACCTAGCATGTTTAAAAAAGAATTACTGCAATTAGTTGCTAGTAATGCGATACCAAAGGTGTACGAAATAGATGAAATAGCACACAGAGTGTTACGGTTACCATCATACCACTGTCAATTTAATCCAATTGAACTGGTACGGGCCTACTGCAAAGAACACTACAACAAAAATATAGGAAGACATAATTCCAAATTTAACGATGACTATGTAAAAGAAATGCAACGAATTGATGGGACATATTGGCAGAAATGCATTAAACACGCCGAAGTGTCTATGTTAGAGTGGTGGGAAGTTGAAAAACATTTTAAGGTTGTGCAACCATTAATTATACCTGTTAACGATTTCACTTCTGAGAGTGAATAATTTTTTTTAAATTTAAATGTTTTAATTCCAATGTAATATAAATACTCTAATTTTTACATAACATATTGATAACTCTACAATAGATGGACTGAATACATGTACTGTAAATTGCTTTTCATTTAACTTGGAGCAATATAAAATCTATTTAAACTATGTGCTAAATTAAAATATTAAACATCTATAATTTCGTTGAACTTCGAACTACATTACACTGTACACAATGTTCTGAAGTCAAAGGAAGCACAAGTTGCGGAAGATGTAATACTAACCCAAAACGTTGGATTCAGTGATAAACTTTTCAAAGGGTTACATGACAACCTTCTTCGCCAAACCATTGGTCACCAATTGCCCGAGTAGAGGAAAACCGGTCTAATTGTCTTAAGTCACGATCTTAAGGCTCAGTTGTTCTTGTTGAAGCTCCAGTTCTTCTTCTGTGACGTTCCTGACCATCTTCAAACCATGCACAAGACACTCGGATTACAGCAGATCGATTACAATTTACACGGTTAGCAATTTCCCTAAATGGAAAACCAGCTTCGCGCAAACCAATAATGCGACCTCTTCCGAATTCACTTAATTTACAGATATATCCGAATGCCGTAGTCTAGGCATG
Source organism: Vesta saturnalis (assembly GCA_036346205.1). Lineage (NCBI taxonomy): Eukaryota > Metazoa > Arthropoda > Insecta > Coleoptera > Lampyridae > Vesta > Vesta saturnalis. The sequence continues at coordinate 875,293 of JARFJB010001443.1, forward strand.
GTCAAATAAACAAATCACGCTAACAAAAGAACAACAACCAAAATAATGTTAATTAACAATACAAAAACAACAAACCGTACAAAAAATATAGACCGAAAAAGTTAGCAACAAAATTAAAGAACTGACAGATGTTACTTTATCACATTACCACGTTTCAATACAAAATTCCTACTCCTTCTTGATGTTGTAATTTCTATGCCACTGAGTATATAGAGTTTCCGGATGAACGTGCATTATGCAACCTCTCCTACAATACACTCTGACATACTCGCCTTGACAACTGGGCATGTGGCAAGTTGCGTCTCTTCCTCACCAAGTGTAAGAAGCCTCCTGATATTGTGTAAAAGTCTGTTTATAAGTGTAAAAGACTGTTCAATAGTAAAGTTCTCGCCTACTGTCTACCGGTTGGAGAAGGCGAACTTTCTGGACTCAGTTTGTAAAAAGAAACCCGAAGAGGGTAATAGAGTGGTGAAGAATGTATCCGCGAACTATTTTGTAAACAGGTTTAAAGTCAAATTTGAGATAATATGGAGAGTTATAATAACAAATAGCAGTAATGCCATTCATCTTGTGGTGGATACTCAGCTTTTGAATGTGTCTTTCACCAACTCAACAAAATAAAAACGTAACATCATCAAATTTTAATATTGAAATTACTGACTTTTTTTATTTGGTAGCTTAAGAGCAATTTATACAACGATTTATAATGTTATAGGATTTTCTTGGATCATGCAACTTTTGTGAAGGTGTATTTTGCTAAGTTCATATGAAGTTAGTAAAACACCCTGTTTATTCCTTAATATTGAAATCACCAACTGTCTTATTTGGTAACTTAAGCGCAATTTATGCAAACATTGATAATGCTATATCGTTTTTTTGAATCATGTAACCTTTGAGGGTGTGGCTAAGTTCACAAGAAGTTAGCGAAACACTAATTAAAATTTTTCCAGATAAAGTTATTTTATTTTATTTTGCTACCATAATGTTCTTTATACGTCTCCAAATGCGGGCGTAATGTGGTCTTTATAGCACGGAAATAACATTGATGCTAAGCAGCATGATTGACAGCAAACACATGACATGATATATAATAGCAATATCACAGTATCTCAGTAACAACAAATTAGCCTACTGTCGACTTTATTTCACTGCATTTGCATTTAAAAACTTGCCAAAAATACTGAATCTTTTTAATATTTTGTTCCAGTTTCATGGTGCAAAATAAAATAAAACATTATGTACCACGGCATAATTGAGATTATGGCTCTCAGGAATATAAAGCCCTCCGCTTCGCGTCGGGCTTTTAATATTCCCTCGAGCCATAATCTTCTGATTATGCCCTTAATACATAAATATCTATTGATAACATCAAATGCGTAGTTTGCTACTATCAGAAGTTTCTCGTTATTGGAGCTACATGCTATGTTCAGACAAATTAAAACTGTTTTAATGATTAATTACGGAAGAACAAAAACATCTAGAAACATTATTTTTTCACTTTGACCGTTGCTTTTCCTAAGAAAGCATAGAAATAATTTTTTTCTAAAGTGAGGAAACTAAAAAAAAACAATGTTGTTGCGTTAATCATTATATTTGAAATGAGAAAATATCCGTCTCAATTTTTTTTCGCGTCGCATAGATTTTTTTTCCTAAAACTTATATGTGCATCATAATTCTTAAAAGTAGCTTGTAATAAAATTCCAATTATATAAGAATTCTATTAATTACTACAAACATCACTAATAATGGACGACGCCGTACGAATAGAAATCATCAGCAACGGTCATATGGCGGAAACATTAAGAAATTAAATTGTAGAATTGTCATTTTTTATATAAATTATTATTACATTTGTTATTAATAATGGAGAGTGGAGACGAATCTATAGGGTGTACCCCGCCCGAAATAGGAGATATAGCTCAAGCACCAATTACAAATTTGTTAACGAAAAAATTGTTTTGAGATTTGCGTTTTTCGTTTGTACAGGGTGGCCAACTGAGAATGCGAGTTACTGTACCTGGGAAACTATCCATCGTAGAGGCTTGCACAAAAAAAAGTTTTACTAAAACGGCCAATACAAAAACCTGGAAAACATTTTCAAGTTTCTGAAATGGCCGCTAGGGGGCGTAACTGCAAACTTGAATCTAAAAAAGTGATTTTTCTGTGAATTCTGCTATATTAACCTAATAAAAAAATAACTGATCTTTGAAGTCGAGGACAATCTGAACTTTTTTTGTTTGGCACTTTTTGACGTATCTATAAAAATAAAGTGGTGGGGGGTATTCAAAGGTTTCCTTAAATCACCCCCCCGTATCTTCGAAACGGCTAATCCGATTTTAACAAACTTAGGCGCGTTGAAAAGAGATTTTCTTGGGCTACAAATGTTAAAATAATTGAAGTTTTTTTAGTTTCACATGTCGTCGCTAGAGGGCTTTGTTCGACATTCCGACAGAAACGGTTAATTTTCGCAAAAAAATTAAATGCATTGGTATGACTTTTTTTCATGAACAAGTAGCTAAATGATGATTAAACAAACTCGCGAAAACCGCATCTCGATATCTTGTTCCTAACCTAAAATGTCGGCCACTATATTTTTCTGGAATTGTTTCTATTATGTAAGTAGTGGCCCTAAAAAGACCGATTTAAAGGAGGAAGGTTTTTAATGCCCCCGTAAATGCTCGAAATGCTGACCATCACTCTGTGCATTGCTGAGGCCTCTTATGGGTAGACAAAACTGTAGCTTCAATTTCGGCTCTGAATAAGTTACCTAGAAATTGCGATTTTAAATGTTTGTAAAGGCCTATGTTTTGCTTATTTAAATGCATATTCACTATGGATGTATACGAAAAATACAATTAATAGAAGCAGGCAATGGAAACAGATACCTAAACAAAACATACATAATCCTCAAATTGTCAATAGTTGTCAATACTTTCGCGTTACTTTGAGCAATCTTTGTGCTTTCAAAATGCGTTTTACGAATAATGAAGCTGTTGATATGCTTGCGGTTTATTTTGAATGTCTTCAGAATGCCGCAGTAGCTAAAAGAGTTTACGCGGCTCGATATCCAAATCGGCGTCCTTGCGATGTAAGAGTTTTTCCCCGATTAGTGGCGAGCTTACGAGCCAATGGTAGTTTTCGGTCTACATTTCAACGGCAAAGAATTGGAAGAACATAAAATATTAACTGCGTACTGGGCTATATTGAAGGAAATCCTCATGTTAGCACAAGAGCATTATCCACTTAGTTGGGCATATCACGGACAACGGTTCAAAATATTTTAAAGGACCATAGGTAAGTTCTAATGGCCATCAAAATATATAAGTATTCGTTTAAACGTTTTTTAATTACTTTAAGAATGCATCCATATCATGTCGTTTTGCATCAGGCCTTGAAAGAGGAAGATTTTGATCAAAGGTTAGACTATTGCCATTGGATGTTAGGCATGACACGCGAAAATAGAGAATTTTTATTTCAAATTCTTTGGACCGAGAAGCCACCTTCAGTAGTGACGGGAGAGTCAATCTGCACAATATGCATTATTGGTCTGCAAAAAATCCCCATTGGTTGCGTGAAGTTCAGCGCCAAGGACGTTGGAGCTTAAATGTATGGTGTGGTATACTGGGAGGCAGAATTATTGGGCCATATTTTTTCGAGCAACCCCTAAATTCCAATGTATTTCTTGACTTTTTGGCCAATCAATTACCGTTGTTGTTGGAAGATGTGCCTCTGGAAACAAGGCAAAAATTGTTTTTGCAGTTGGATGGTTGCCCAGCATATTTTGCTATTAATGTGGAGAGCATATTAATGCAGTATTTAACAGCGGCGGATTGGAAGAGGAAGTCTGTTTCCATGACCTTCGCGATCGCCAGACTTAACTTGCCTCGATTTTTATTTATGGGGGAGGTTAAAAGACATCGTGTTTCGGACTCAACCTATTACTAGAGAAGATATGAAAAACCGGATTCGTAACGCTATACGAGAGCCGAAATTGAAGCTGCAGTTTTGTGTAGCCATGAGAGGCTTCAGCAATGCATAGAGCATGATGGTCAGCATTTCGAGCATTTACGGGGGCATTAAAAACCTTCCTCCTTTAAATCAGTCCTTTTTAGGGCCATAACTTACATAATATAAACAATTCCAGAAAAATATAGTTAAACAAAAATAAAAATTTAAGGGATTTTCGTACAAAGTTTTCTTTGGCCAATATTTTAGGTTATGAACAAGATATCGAGATGCGGTTTTCGCGAGCTTGTTTAGGCATCCTTTAGCTACTTGTTCATGAAAAAAAGTCATACCAATGCATTTAATTTGTTTGCCAAAATTAACCGTTTCTGTCGGAATGTCAAACAAAGCCGTCTAACGACGACATGTGAAACTAAAAAAACTTCAATTATTTTAACATTTGTAGCCCAAGAAAAGCTCTTTTTAACGCGCCCAAGTTTGTTAAAATCGGATTAGCCGTTTCGAAGATACAGGGGGTGATTTAAGGAAACATTTGAATACCCCCCACCACTTTATGTTTATAGATACGTAAAAAAGTGCCAAACAAAAAAAGTTCAGATTATCCTCGACTTCAAAGATCAGTTATTTTTTTATTAGGTTAATATAGCAGAATTCACAGAAACATCACTTTTTCAGATTCAAGTTTGCAGTTACGCCCCCTAGCGGCCATTTCAGAAACTTGAAAATATTTTCCAGGTTTTTGTATTGGTCGTTTTAGTAAAACTTTTTTTTGCGCAAGCCTCTGCGATGGATAGTTTCCCAGATACAGTACCTCGCATTCTTAGTTGGCCACCCTGTACATATTACTTAAGAAGAATGGTCGCAGAAAAGCTGATCGAAAACGTTCATAACTACTTAGCACCCACTGGTTGATTATAGGCAGGAGAAATACAACAATTCGGAATGTAAACCCGGATCTGGAAGTAAACTGTGAGACTGTAGGATGGTAACCAAATAACCACCTTCACGTATATAAAATTTGGCGGACGTCCGTACTGATATGTGTGAATCTTGTGTTGAAAAAACATCACTTTCTTCTCTAGTTGTACAAATAACTATTACACATCCACCATTAACCGAGGGATCTAAAATAAAAATTTAAAATTAAGCAAAAAACAAAACACACAAAATTTTCCGCTCAAAGTGGCTCTTTTATCAAGTTTTAGACTACTCACTAAAACCATTCTCAAGCGTGCAAGCCATATGGGAAATTACCCATAACTGGCGGACACATGTACCGATTAACTATAACGTTACAGCAGTTGAGCAACGCTCAGGGGCAAATTTTGCCATTAGCTCGTTACGAGTCGGTGAGGTCAGGTCTAAAGAAAGCAAGAAGGGCGCCACTAATCTTTAAATACAGCTCCAAATTCTAAACACAACGCTAGCTTGAATTAGAAACTAAGCTGATAATCACCAACTTTCCTGCAGCACACTACCATACATAAACCATTCAGCGAACATAATTTAATCAAAATATCAACTAGATTGCAATATTCAAAATTTACTAAATAACTTCAAAATTTAAAAATTTATCACAGACTCCTAAAACACATCGAAAACCTGCCGTAAAATAATGAAAATATAAAGAAAGATTATGAAGATGGTCGTATGAAATGGTCCATATATACCTCAACGTAAATCAACAGTAATGTATCGTGGCCGTATCTTGATAGAATATGAGAAAAAACTTTTAAGTTCGCAGGTTGGCCGTTAGGGAGCGCAATAGGTATACTAAATTAGAAAATCAAGTTTTTCTATAAAATATATCAAGTTAAGGTACGACAAAGATATTCGGAATATTATTTGTTTAAGCCTCATTTCCTCTTGAAATAAAGGGGTAGGGAAAGCGTAAAATTCTTTAAAAAAAATAACTTCAGATTGCTTTAGCCAAAACTTAATCTCGTTGAAAACAATTTCCCCCCACTATTAATTGTGCTATAAACTATTTTTCTGTACTTCTCATAGCAGTCGACAGAAGGCACTTTTTAAAAAATGCATGTGTTTTAGGCGTTTTTTCCCGAAATTCTCAAATGGACCAGTAGTAAAGTTTTGACCTGGAAAAAAAATGACTAAACGCAAATCTTTATCTTCTTTCAAACTAAAATATTTAAGACTGTCAAGAAAAGATTGCTTTGCAGATAGGTGCAACAGTTTTATTCAATAACAATACAAAGTAAAATAATTAGAAAACAATAGCAGCAAAGACCACAAACGACAAAGCAAATTTTAAAAACATTTAATAAGGATATGTGTAAGTGTCCAAAATGTTGTCCATTCTTTCTTCAAACACAGCGTACTCATCTAGCACGGGTATCCCATTGTTGCGTTTTTAAGGGTATCTCGGTAATGCTGAAGACAAAGGGACACGGTTTTCACAATACTGTGCCATTTTTATCAAAAATCAACGATGGTATCTCTAATGCAAGATAAATGAGCAGTGACAAAATATAAGCATATAAAGGAAGAAATGAATTGAGTTGCTCACAATACGATAAATAAATGTGGTCAGTTAACGGCAACGTAATAACAAATTTACAAGGTGAAGCATGAGACGGTTTACCTAATACTAACGAAACCATACTAATATATTACACCAAACTTAATTATTAAGACAAAAAAATACCAGATTATACTTCAATATACTGTCAATAATATACATTCCAAGAAATTGTCACGTTAAACGTAAAAGCGCCACACAAAGAGTTTGAGGTATGTTCAGCTATTGTCTATTTTTCTGATCGCCTCGATCTGCAGGATTTCAATTTTTTTTTTTTTTTTGATTATTCTAGATACGTCTTATGGTTTCAACAAAACTTTTTCTCAATAACACGACATTGTTATTATTTTTATTCCGGAAATTAATAGTGGATATAAAGTATCTTAATTCTATCGTTTTTTTGTAAAGTGAATACCGTCACTTATTAGTATGGTACACAGATTTGAGGTCATTAAAAAAATGAAAAAAAGAACAGTATATCTAAGAGTACACGTGGTCTGCTAAAAAAACCATATCAGACTTTAGTATTTCTTGTTTCTGTACTGTTTCTAATAGCCATAATTTACATAACAGTTTCACTTCGATCAACCACAACGAAATCATCATTAACCTCAAAAGGTAAGTCATTTTATGTTCAAAAGCCACAAACAATGTGAAATTAAAAAAATGTACCTTACCTCATGATCCGAAAGGGACATTGAAACATCACACTCACCTGAAATAAAGGAAAATAAGAATTAGTAATATGTAATAGCAATAAAATAGGTTCCTCCAATTATCATTATAAACGAAAAACCTCATAAAGAAAGATTGACACATAAAATGCACATGGTTCCATCAAGATCAGTCGTATGCACCTTAATTCTTTACTAAGCAATAAGGTATTTGAAAAATAGGTATAAAAGTATGTTAAAGAGCACCATTCGGCTTTAAATTTTTGCAGTATAAAATCATAAACAAGATATAGCTGTATTTAAGCAGGAAAGGCTATACAATTTACTCGTAAAATATGCCTACTCTGCTCACTCATACGTTATCTTTACTCTTTATAACAATCAACACCCTTGCTGTACACTGTCACCTTAATGTGGCTCAACCTACAAAACTTACATCAAAATCCCTGTTGTAAGTTGCGCAAATTTTTAAATTCAATCTTAACACATTTAAAGTCACGCCCCTTACCCCACGTGTGAAGTGGGGCCTGGTGTGGGGGAGTCACCTGACCCGACCCTTCCCCCGCGTGACCACGCCCACTTCCAGCTGATTGGCCGCGCGCGCATACTGCCACAAGCCATACGTTCTGATTGAAGGACATAAGCATTAGGGGGCATTTTTGTTTTGGTGGCCATAAATGATTGGAGGCCTAAATCTCTGTATTCTCACTCGTTGGTTTTCTTCGGTTACTTTTGGCGTGGTGTATTCCTATGACTAATGAATATTTTCTGTAAGAGGACCATCGTGGCTCCACCTAGTGGTATATTTTTAAAAGTAGATGTAGGCCCCTATAATTGTTATGAAGGAAATGTAGAAATTTGAAATAGTTTTCTAATAAGGGGGCCCGTCTGCTATCTTGTAAGACATATATGGGACTCCGGAACTTGCTCTCAGGCCTTCGCCCCTTATCGGACCCCCGATTGTTTGTGACGCCATCTACTGATGTATTTTTAAAACTATTGAATGTTTTCTGTAATAGAGGTCGATCGTTATATTTTTAAAAGTAGATTTAACTGTTATGGCGGAAAATTTGAAATAGTATGGGCACCGTGCCTACTATCTCATAAGACACCGTTAGGACTCAAACTTGTCACATAGTCTTAGCCCCACTGCAGTAGCCCCCTTATATCTTTGTTTGTATATTTTGTAAAGAGCTAATTGTAGATTTCTGTAATAGGGTCTGATCATGATATACTAGTAATAAAAACATAAAAAGGGTTTTTAATAATGTATTATAAGTGAATCAACAGCTATAAAATTTGATGTTATAAAATGAGTTAATAAATAATAATAGTAATACATAGACACGGACGTAGGTTTATAAATTACTTAATATCGCTATTTATAAAATTACATAAAACCGTATCTCGGGTCTCATCAGCAGCATAATCAACCTCCTTATCTGTTAGATCTGCAGTTATCTCTCCTTTTTCGTCGATATTCTCGATGTCTGTGCTAACATTGACTTTGTCCCCAGTCTCAAACCCGCTGTCTTCATCTTCTGCGGTTTCATCATCTACAGGTGTTGTTATACAATAATAATTTACCCTTAAATCCTCAAAATCAAGAATATTTTCAGCTGTGGGTTCACAATAGGGCGAATACATTTATGTTGGTGTAGTTGAAATCACAGCTTGAAAGTTAGTAGCGTAAAAACAAAGATGTATTTTGTTTTACCCAATTTTCATCATTACACAATCATAATCATAATTACATAACACTGTAGATGTACGATTTAAGGTATAGCAAGTATGTGTTCAGGTCAGATTCAGACCAGTTGAACGAAATGCGATGGTGCTGGTGAAAGGTTGATTTTTAAAAGTAGCGGAAAGCAGGAAAACCTGAAGGTTGAAACAAAATTCCCCGTAGGTCCATCTATTGATATATTTTAAAAGTAGATGTAAATTTCCGTAATTGTTATGAAGGAAAACTTAAAATTTGAAATACCATTATAATACTAGAGCCACACATTAACTCATAAGACAACATTAGGCTTACAAAACTTGTCCTGGAGTCATACATGCATTGCAATATGAAAGTAGTATTCTAACACTGGAACTTCACATCAACTCATAGAATACCGCTAAGGCTCCAAATCTCCTAGGGTGTTAGCCTCTGCAGTGTATTAAGGGTTTTCCTCGAGATCAACTTTCACATTACGCAGGTATAAAATAGCAGCGGTTTAAAGATTTTCACTAAAGATACGAGAAGCCATGTCTTAAACAGTTGCACAAATAGACGATTACTGTTAAAGATAAAAAGTTTAAAATGGGATTTGAAAATTTATGGTTTCAAAGAAGGGTGCAACACCAGACGGCTCAAGAGATTAACGTAACCAATAAAATATGTAATAGTACAAACACTATAATTATTTGTCGTGAGTTTTGAATTTCCACGGGTGCTCGTTTGAAATAAAAATTTCTGAGTATTAGTTATCGCAAGCTAAATTAATTAGAGATGCAATGTAAGTGACTAGATACATTGCGTAAGATGTTAATTGAAATCACTACACCCATTATATATTTCCAGTTCAAAATAACGATTACTGTTAAGGCAATGGACGTATTTTTGGTACTCGAAGTTTCCAGCTGCAAGCCTAAGATGATGATTTCAAATGTTGATTTGCTGATTCACACAAAGGTGCTAGGACTAAATTGCGCCCCAGGCGTTTGACGATTTTCAATAAGGAGTTTTTGTGACGCTATTGTACATTTGCTGTATTTTTATCAAAGCAAAATTCAAGTTGCAAGTCTAAGATGTTGATTTAATTTGCCGCCTAGGCATTTGTCCGTTATCGATAACGACTTTGTTGAAACTTGTTTATATATCTAAGATCCTTTTGACAGAGGTTAGTTTCAAATCAATATCTTAGACGTGAATTGTAAATCTTGTCTCTATATACAAGATGTTTTGATAAAACTGGTTTCAGATCACCATATTAAAGTCGTTTCCGGTGTTACTTAACGCTTTAGTAATTGGCCAGTAATTAAAATATGTTTATGGACTTGCTTCTAACGTATTAATAACTATTTCGCTGACCTGAAATTAGTTAAAATAAAAGATGAAGCGTATTATCAAACATTGGAGATGAAAGTCAATTAAATCCTGCATCTTGAACAAGGTGTACTAGTTAAGAACTAATTCAGACGTAAATGGGTTTAAAGGGTAATCTCAAACTTTCTAATATGATGCTACAACGGTGCTCAGAGCCCTGTGTTGTTTAAAACTGTAACTTTGCCCGATTTCGATCAGCACCTTGTATTGAGGTCTGCAGCAATATCTAGGGTTCACGTTGGCTGATGCTGGTATAACCGGTATCTTGGAATGGCATTTTGGTCAGGCGTGTCCTTTTGCCGTGGGGTTGATCCTTTGAAAATAAACCTATGGTAAACGCATTGCTAATAATCGGGTGTTCTCTTTGGCTTTCCGTCATCTTGATTTCTTGCGCCATCTTGTATCCGAGTGCCTTTCTAGCTTTCCGCCAATTTACTTTCGCCACCTTATTTCTGTGTACCTCTTTGGCTTTCAGCCGTCTTGTTTACGCAGCGAAACTGTTTGCTTCAAATCACCATCTTAGACTTTCTTAATCAAATCTGTCTCTAGGATCCTCCGACTGTAACTGATTTCAGGTTAAGTCGAATAAGGTGATCGGGTTGAAACGAATTTTGAAAAATGTTTGTCGGCAGAAGCTGATAAATTGACTAAGGTGATCAGGTTGAAATTAATTCCTGAAACTTGTTTATAAATCTAAGCCTCTTCTGACAGACACTAGATTCACATCAACATCTTAAGACTTGAATTTTAAATCTTATTTCTATATATAAGATCTTTTGATAGATATTAACCACCATTTCCTGGAAATTTGCCCAGATCTTATTAATACCCAAACTTGGTAAACCACCTAACTCAACTTCTTCATACCACCCTATAAGTCTACTTCCTCTGCTATCTAAGAGATTTGAAAGACTACTACTTAAGAGACTGGATACTGATATTAACCTGAACGAGCTACGACTTAAACATCAATTCGGATTCAGAGAACGTCACTTCACAATTCACCAGTGTCACAGAATCATCAACCAATTCGACAAATGTATTGGCCGAATCTCGAATCATAATTCTCAAGTGAAAATAGAAAATAAAATACTTTTATATAAATGTATTATAAAACCCATGTGGACATATGGGATTCAGCTGTAGGGTTGCAACAATGCATCAAATTAAAAATATATACAACGACTGCAATCCAATATCCTACGCATGATTCTAACCTTTGTTTAGAAGCGATTAAACCATACACGATGTCTTACCCATTCTTACAGTTTATAAAGAAATCCAAAGATTCAGCTCTCAAGGCATTACAGTAAGGAGGTTAATCACCTAATAAATGAACTAGTCGTACCCAGACGACTGAAAAGGAAACGCCCTACTGATCTACAAAACTATGTTACTTAAGTATCACTTATGTTACCTTTGTCATATATATACAAGGTGGTCACGCTTACAATGTACACCATTGGGATCTCGGAAACGGTAAGAGATACAGGCTTAGTTTTTTAATTATCCTGAAAAAACTGAAAAGTTGCGTTTTCTTATTTCTTTAATAACTTTTTTGATATTAAGACTAGTAAAATGAAATCTTGCATGTTTATATATTAGCGCACTCCTTAAAAATGTCTGCACCAAAAGGTGCAGAAAAAAATTAGAAATTCATCCATGTATTAAAAAAATTCGATTACCACAAGAAAAAAAAATAAAAAATAACAAATGTATTTTTCAAAAACAAACAACTATACAAATTAAATTAATAAGTAAACAACAAACTAGATTAATGCACCGCATAAAAACTGCTCGAAATGACCCCTTCTATCTTCGATACAGAGCCCTGTTCTTCTGTCCATGTTTAACAAATTCGATTCTCCCAAGAAAAAAATTTACATTTTTCAGAAAAATCACCATTAGAAATTAATAAACAACTTTTTTTAAAAATGTCTTTAATTTTCAATCATGCGCGTTCAAAGGGTGTTCAGGAAAGGGTTTGAGTACCTACTAAAATTTTATATTTTATCAAGTTGACATGAAAAAACAAACTTAAAATTTTGACGTTTGTCAATAATTTATTAACTTTTGCCGTTTTGTTGTATGCCGCAATAAATAAATAGAAGTTTTGAACTTTCTTAGCAGCAATGCCTACATTTTCTGTTCGTGAAAGATTCGATATGTATAACGTTTACATACGCAATAACCGCAATTCCGTGGCGGCAGTTCGAAATTACGAAGAACTCTATCCCGAAAGACTGCAACCAAACAGAAACATTTTCCACCGTTTGCTTAATCGTCTAGAGGAGTTTGGAATGTTAGAAAATGTTAGAAGACACCCTGTCCATAATGGTGAGGTAAATGAAATTAATGTTTTGGCACAAGTGCATATGAATCCTGGAACATCTCAGCTCAAAATTGCTGCAGAATTAATTTGTCAAAATCTGGCGTCTAAAAATTCTTAAAAAACAAAAGTGTCATCCAGGAGGCTACCAAAGAAGGCTTGAATTTTTCCAGTGCTTTCGCAATCAACTGGCGTAAGATGCTGAATTCCCGACTAAAATCCTATGGACCAACGAAACATTTACAAACAGTGGAATGTAACGCCGCAAATTCGGTTTTCTGTTAATGTCTGGTTCGGCCTAATAAACAACAAGCTTCTGGGACCCTATATTTCACCAGAACGATTGAATGGGCAATCGTATTTACATTTTCTTCAAAATGAATTAGAAGAAAGGCTGGAAAATGTAGCTTTAGCGACCTTCAGAAATTTAAAGTGGTTTCAACAGGATGGAGGAGGTCCACACAATGCCAAATTGAATTAGACAATATTTGAATGAGTGAAAGATAAGGTGTTCGACACACCTACTCAAAATGAGGAACACTTCAGGCAAAATAATAAACCTGTTCAATCTATCAGAGAAGAAACCATTCGTAAGGCAGTGTTAAACATGGGCAGAAGAACAGCGCTCTGTATGGAACATAGAGGGGGTCATTTTTATCAGTTTTTATAAAGTGCATTAATCTAGTTTGTTGTTTATTTATTAATTTAGCTTGTTTTGTTTGTAAAGAGTTTGAAAAATGCGTTTGTTATTTCGCACGATGACTTAATTTTTTAGATTTTTTTCTTGATAACAAAAAAGTTATATAAAGAATATGTAGAAATCGAAAACTGCAACTATTTTCTAAAAATTTTTAGGAAATTCATTAAACTCAAGATTTAATTCTTCGATTAAGAACTCTTCAATTTTTAAATTAAGCACGCTTTCCGATTGTTATTTGCCGCGAAAGTTCTATTCTTGTAATAAACGTTTGTCAAATCGCCATTGTTACCGCGATAGAAAAGATAATTAGTCGATGATGAATATCTTGAATTTGCTAATGTTTTCAAAATATTTTATTTATATATTTTATGTAAGGAATATGGGATTGTTTGTAACTAATATTTGGCTGAGGGTTGAAAAACATGTGTTTTGACGTTTTACTAGCAGGTGTACGCTTAAAAACTGCTTCACTGAAGGAGCGTAACGAATCATTGGAAATCCTTATGTGCACATTCTTGTAAAAATGGCACTAGTTAGTAATTAATTACGGCAGTACATACTGCAGTCAAAGACGTCTTTGTGTGGTACTTGGAAACCCGAGACCTAAATGTAGGGTTTGTCACAGACGAATGCATATTTTTAAAATTAAGATGTCCTTCAATAATTAATATGAAACTGTTCCAACATAATAATTTTTTAGTTTTTATTACTTTTGAAAAATGGGGGTTGGTTCCGGAGTAAATGTAGTTAGTTTTGAAATCGGGTGCAAGGGAGTGAGCAATGACGGAGCCAGATCGAGAGGGTTAATTAAATACCTTCATTGTAAACAGTTCGTCTTTAAAATAATTCTGGTGTTTTAATGTGTTTTCAAATATTAATCTATAAATAACAGTAACCCTTTTTGAAGTTAAACCGCGTATGTTAACGATTTGTGTCTGTGATCAAGTGTAAGTAGGTATTTTTATATAAATTAAGGCTGGCTGCAAATAACTTTACAAGCGCATATAACGTATTAGAAATCGAGCATTGCCTTGCAAAGGTATCTCATTCGCACGCGGGCTCAGTAAGCGGAAATCTGCTAAAATAAAGGACAGTGCAGGGCTCTGGTATTTGTGTGAATTAGCATTGTTGTTTATATTTATATTTGTGTAGAGGTGGGCTGGTGAACGGGTACATGATACCGCTTTGGTTAATTGCAAAAGGCAATTGCCTCCCGGGCCATATAACCATTAAACACCTCGAATTTTATTTTATTGTTTTTATTGTTGTATAGGTGAATGTGTAACCTGAGAAAGGGGCGCTGTATTTTTCTAACGCACTCAAATTTATATATTGGTCAGGATATTTATAACTTACCCTTGTAAGGCTTTGTTTTAATGAATTTTTTTGTGTCAGTTGTTAAGTAGAATTTTATTTTATTGTTTTTATTGTTGATATGGATTGTAACCTTGAACTGTATTTTTCTTACAGTCACTAAAATTTATATATTGTCATATTTATAATTCTTTGCTTTGTTTTAATGAATTTTTGTAGTTGTTATATGTAGAATTGTTTGCTAGACTTATTTCTTAAACGGCATATTGGATTAGTAATTTTGGTATGTATTTTGTGCTTTACTAGTCACTAAACAATTGTGTACGTATAAATTCTTTGTCTATTTTCTTTTGTCCTTGCCTTTACCTCATTATCACCTGTGCAATGTTACTGTATTTTATATGTACCGCAATTTGCTTTATGTGCTTATTTACTTAAAGACCGGCATGATTGGTTTTAAAGGGTTACATGTTTGGTATTACGATTTTTATTTTGATTATTTATGACACAATTGTGAGCGTAACTACATGGGGTTTCTCTTTTTTTATTGTGTTTATGTGTAAATAAACTGCTTTTTATTCATTTTCTCTTAATGTTACAATTTTGTACGCAATTTAACCTGATTTCATAGTGCTTTGTTATATATTTAACCCTTCATTGTTTTTTTTTGTGTTATTTGGTTTATTAATGTACTTGTGCAATTACTTATTTATGAATGAAATGGGTTTTATTGGTGGTTCTTTGCCACAATAGTACATTAACTGGCTGAACCACCATTGCGCAAAGCTCGTTGATTTTAATTTGTTTTTACCTGCTATACATGATTCTACATTTACCTCATCCAGCCTATCTAATTCAGATACCACAACGTACTTATCACTAGGTTGCCACTTCGTTTGATCAGATTTGAGGTTTGCGAGTAATGAAATATCAGACTTGTAAATAAATTCTAACCTTTTAATTATTGCCAGGAAGCCCATGTAAGGCAAACAATCAATTTGAGTAATAGTAACATTATTGTCAGTCAAGTCAAGATAAATCACTTAGCGATTGTTTTGTTCGTGAATTTGCATTCTTGCAAATAAGTTCAAATCACACTTTTCAAGACTTCTCACCGTTTTCGTGATCCCCAATGGTGTACATTGTAAAAGTGACCATCCTATATATATATATATATATATATATATATATATATATATACACTGTGTCCGTAAAGTATGGAACAAATTAATTTTTAGTTCATTTCTACTTTAAATTAAATCCAAGCAATAATTAAAACATTCACGAATACCATAAATATTGTAGTACTAAACTGTCACTCAACATCAATAAATTACTAAACAAATAATGACATTTCACAAAAAACTAGACCACTATGTTTTTTTTAAATTGATAAGAATTAATTTCTTTCATATTCTGTCTGCTAGACCACATGTACCAAACATGTTTGAAAACAGCTCATTTTTATTAATCTAATAATGTAACAAAACATTACAAACTACATTTAAACCAATTGCCGCTAGACAACAAGTATTTTTGATAATATTGTTAATTTAACTAATAAAGAATGTTATGCGTTACTTTATGAGCACACACTAAACTATTGTATTTTTGTCCACCCTGTACCAATTGGAATCAACATGTGATACATTTTGGAATCAGCTCGGCTAGAGCAATCCGAAAATTGAAACAAAATGTGTTCCATTTAAAAAAATGGCGGTGACGTCATTACTCGAAAGTAATTCACCCTGTATATTAGATTATTATTTTAAAATACGGTAAATTAAAATCAAAAATCGACGTGTTTCAGGATTATTTCTTAAAATGGTCTGTTTAGCTAAAAATTAATTTGTTCCATACTTTACGGACACAGTGATATATATATATATATATATATATATATATATATATATTATATATAAAGGTGTATATTAAAATCACCGACAAACGAAAACTGAATTCTATGATTCAAAATAAGACAAAATAATCATAAACGCTTTTCCGAAAATGCTTCCAACCGAGATAATAATAATAATAATAATAATGCTTTATTTACCTATAGATCATTTCAAACACATAGGACAATCAAATAAAATGTACATTAAACAAACAAGTAGCATATTCACAAATATTAGTATCATCTTATCTATGCTATTCTAGGTATTCATATTGAATAGAATTTTAATATCCTCTTATATTTGGACTTTAACCATTTTATTGTACCAATAATGTTTAAAACTTATGGTATTTGTTATGCAGGATAGCTAATATGAAAAGACTTGATTTAAACTACATTTAAACAATTGCCGCTAGACACAGTATTGTATTTATGAATATTTATTTAAATAATCAAACTTTGAATGTTATTGTTTGACAATTTATGTATTCTACAATCAAAATACATACTGTTAATATTTTGTTTTAAACAATTCTCTGCATGACTCAATGTTAAGCAACATATACTTTTAATCAGCTCGTAACAAGAAAATAGTTAGCTTAATACTGGTACAATTCCATTCTAATGATTCAAATGTGCATAATAAGTAATTCTTTACCACTGACGTATATTAATTTAGTCTTTTAAAGCAAAAAATCAACATTTATATGTATATCAGATATGATCTTAAAGGATAAGGTCTGTATTAGTATAAATTTAAATTTTTCCATTTTTACGATTGTCCATTTATTTGAATATATTATAATATATTAATATTTGTAAAAATTATTATGAATGTTATATATATCATATTAGAATTAGTGTATTTATCATAAACACAAGTGCATTTCAAGTTATTTAACTAGATGATTTCCGTTATGATGCTGCATTCAGATCAAAGATTCATCAAAACGATCATAAACGTGGTAATAATTTATCCGAATCGTTTAACAGGTTGATACAGGTTGATTAAAAATACTTTTGTTAAGGTTTTTTAAGATTCTTCAAAACCTACAAAAGATATTACACTGCGATTTGGTACACCTAAATGTCTAATTAAATACAATTATTCACGCGAGTTTGAGTCAATTGACTCCAACCAGTGGCGTAGAATATTTTAAGTTAATCACTTTAGGTAAAAAAAAAAACGCACGCCCCTGGTTTTTTTGAAGAAATATATTTTTGATAGATTCAACATTTAATTCTGCAAATAAAATCATACTTAGTATTTTTTCGATTCGGCACCCCGTTTTTGAAATATTTTGCATTAACATAAACGACCACATTATTCAATAAAAATCAAAATTTGTTTTATTTTACAAAAAAATGACGCAGTTAACTATTAGGTGCATTATTAAAGAGATATTGAAAGGAATCAAAAACAAAATATTTTTATACATATTTTTCAAAATGTCCTTCTTCCTTTTGAATGCAAGCTTGTATTCTTCTTAGCAAATGAAACCTAACACGCTGAAAAATTTGTGGCATAGCCCTAATCTCATCGCATGCCATCTGTATGCTATTCCAAAGGTGCTCCCGATTATCAATTTGAACAGAATAGACACGAGATTTCAGATACCCCCACACAAAAAAATCCAATGGGTTTAAATCTTGCGATCGTGCCGGCCACGGTACTTCACTTCCTCGTCAAATCCAGCGTCCAGGGAACCATGCATTTAAAAATTATCTGACGTTTCGTGTAGAATGTGGTGGTGCACCATCATGCATGAAATACATGTTCATTCTAACATCTAAGCGTACGTCTTCAAGAATTCTGGCAAATCTTCTCTCAAAAAATTTAAATAGAATTCGCCAGTAAGTCTTTGAGGAAAACGGATAGGTCCGATTAGGTGATCGTCTAGTATACGCATCCAAATATTTTCGCTAAATCTATGTTGGTGAGCTGTAACTACAGTTGGATGCTGATTTTCATCTAACCATTTGTGGGAATTATGCAAGTTTATTATTCCATTTCGGGAAAAAATACACTCATCAGTGGTCAATAAGTTTCTAACAATTTGTACATCTTCAGCATTTTTATTTAAAAACCATTCGCAAAAATTCATTCGACGAGGATTCAGATACCCCCACACAAAAAAATCCAATGGGTTTAAATCCGGCGATCGTGTCGGCCACGATATCTCACTTCCTCGTCCAATCCAGCGTCCAGGGAACCATGCATTTAAAAATTCTCTGATGTTTCGTGTAGAATGTGGTGGTGCACCATCATGCATGAAATACATGTTCATTCTAACAACTAAGGGTACGTTGTCAAACAATTCTGGCAAATCTTCTCTCAAAAAATTTAAATAGAATTCGCCAGTAAGTCTTTGAGGAAAACGGATAGGTCCGATTAGGTGATCGTCTAGTATACGCATCCAAATATTTTCGCTAAATCTATGTTGGTGAGCTGTAACTACAGTTGGATGCTGATTTTCATCTAACCATTTGTGGGAATTATGCAAGTTTATTATTCCATTTCGGGAAAAAATACACTCATCAGTGGTCAATAAGTTTCTAACAATTTGTACATCTTCAGCATTTTTATTTAAAAACCATTCGCAAAAATTCATTCGACGAGGATTCAGATACCCCCACACAAAAAAATCCAATGGGTTTAAATCCGGCGATCGTGTCGGCCACGATATCTCACTTCCTCGTCCAATCCAGCGTCCAGGGAACCATGCATTTAAAAATTCTCTGATGTTTCGTGTAGAATGTGGTGGTGCACCATCATGCATGAAATACATGTTCATTCTAACAACTAAGGGTACGTTGTCAAACAATTCTGGCAAATCTTCTCAAAAAATTTAAACAGAATTCGCCAGTAAGTCTTTGAGGAAAATGGATAGGTCCGATTAGGTGATCGTCTAGTATACCTATCCAAATATTTTCGCTAAATCTATGTTGGTGAGCTGTAACTACAGTTGGATGCTGATTTTCATCTAACCATTTGTGGGAATTATGCAAGTTTATTATTCCATTTCGGGAAAAAATACACTCACCAGTGGTCAATAAGTTTCTAACAAATTGTACATCTTCAGCATTTTTATTTAAAAATCATTCGCAAAAATTCATTCGACGAGGATTCAGATACCCCCACACAAAAAAATCCAATGGGTTTAAATCTTGCGATCGTGCCGGCCACGGTACTTCACTTCCTCGTCCAATCCAGCGTCCAGGGAACCATGCATTTAAAAATTCTCTGACGTTTCGTGTAGAATGTGGTGGTGCACCATCATGCATAAAATACATGTTCATTCTAACAACTAAGGGTACGTCGTCAAACAATTCTGGCAAATCTTCTCTCAAAAAATTTAAATAGAATTCGCCAGTAAGTCTTTGAGGAAAACGGATAGGTCCGATTAGGTGATCGTCTAGTATACCTATCCAAATATTTTCGCTAAATCTATTTTGGTGAGCTGTAACTACAGTTGGATGCTGATTTTCATCTAACCATTTGTGGGAATTATACAAGTTTATTATTCCATTTCGGGAAAAAATTCACTCATCAGAGGTCAATAAGTTTCTAACAAATTGTACATCTTCAGCATTTTTATTTAAAAACCATTCGCAAAAATTCATTCGACGAGGATGGTCAGCAGGCAATAATGCACGCACTTTTTGTAGGTGAAAGGGATGTAAATTTTGTTCTCGTAAAACTTTTCAAGACTTGCTATGTGACACACCAAATTCTAAACCTAACTCACGCGTACTTATTGATGAATTTTCGTAAACTCTATCTAAAACTTGTTCCTCAATTTCAACTGGTACACGAGCATTTCGTCCGGAATTTTTCCTTCCTTTTAAACTTCCATACTCTAACAAGTTACGATGAACGGTTCTGAACGTAGTATGATGTGGATGTCTTCTATTTGGAAATCTTTGTTCATAAAATCGAGCATTGCAATTAGTATTACCATAACATAAATGCATATCGACCAGTTCTCGTTTGGAATAATTCATTTTTTCACAGTAATTAGACACAACAATGAATTACAAAACACGCGTAAATGCAACTATTTTAGCAAACATAAGATACGTAGCTGTCAAATGCAAATCAATCTCTGATTTATTTAATTTGGTTATTACTGAATAATGTAGTCGTTTACGTTAATGCAAAATATTTCAAAAACGGGTGCCGAATCGAAAAAATACTAAGTATAATTATATTTGCAGAATTAAATGTTGAATTTGACAAAAAAATATTTCTTCAAAAAAAGCAGGGACGTGCGTTTTTTTTTACTTAAAGTGATTAACAACATATTCTACGCCACTGGATGGAGCCAGTTGACAAACTCACCTGATTACTTTTACTTAATTAGTCATTTAGGTGTACCAAATCTCAGTGTAATATCTTTTGTAGTTTTTGAGGAATCTTAAAAAAATTATTTCTTAATCTCGGTTAGGAAGTATTTTCGGAAAAGCATATATGATAATTTTTGTCTTATTTTGAATCATAGAATCTCCAGTTTTCGTTTGTCGGTGATTTTAAATATATATATATATATATATATATATATATATATATATATATATATATATATATATAAATCTTATACAGAGAGTGGTAACTTACTAAATATTCTCCTAGAACTGATTGTAAATTCCTAAAATAAAAAAATTCTTGTATTAGGTTTAGTAGCTGGATGATAACGATACAATTCATGTAGACTTAACTTCACTGTAAATTATATATTGAAATTATAACACTTATAATAAAGAATTCCATGTGAAGGTTTTGTGTATTTAATTCATACATTTGAATAGTTTTTAGATGTGCTTCTCTAGCACTTAAAAAAAAATCAAAACTTTATTTTTAAAATTTCGCGATTTTGTTATTTGTCCAGATTTAAAGTATTTTAGTAAATTATTTCCATTCACATTTATATTAAAGTACATAAATAAAAGAAAAACATATGCAAACGTTCTGTCAATAAAAATTTTATTATGGAACATATGGATTTCTGTGTTGCAAACATATATGATGCATATTTGCAAACTGTTGCCTGCACATATGACTATTTCTCTATTTCTTTAAGGAAGATTAGAATTTTATAGTATATGACATTACAGAATAAATGTAACCTTTTTTTAAATACGTTTAATACAATCCGACATGGAAAAATGAACTATTTAATCCTATAATATGTTATTTATGTACATGGAAAAGCGTCAGTATTTTTTATAATAAAATTTTATGATACGGTCAAAAAAAGGGTCATAACATAGACTTTTCTTTGACTACAACCAATAATTTACAATTGTATTTCCAGACATTTATGAATCATTCTATATTGATTTTATGACTAACGTAAATTTTTACGATTAAGTTGACTTATTATCTACATTATATTAGTTGATTTTTCCTTACTTGGTAATAATTCATATTTTGACAATTTATGTTAGAAAATTCAATTATTGATGTTAAGTGTACTAGTCATTAATTAATGCTTTCAACTGTTTATAATTAACGTTCATTGAATTCTCAAACAAAAAATTTTATATACACAGGTGATAAATAAATTAAAATATATTACCAAGAAAAAGAAATGAACTCTAATGTGGTAAACTATAACTGTAAATATGGGTTGAATAATTCGAAATTAACTTTTAATAGAACCAATATTACAAATATAATTCCACAATGTTTATATAAATATTTATTTCTCAACCGGTTTCAATACATGTATCATTTATTAAGAAAAATATACAACTAAATTAATACCTAACATGGTAATAAATCATTAAGGTAAAACAGCAATCTTGATGTAAATTACAATTCTATATTTACAATGTCTGTTAAAGGCGAGTCTATAAGATCAACCTGTTCGTTCCTTAAAGATACGTTTTTTTATGTTCATAAATTTTGAATGCTTACACAACTACCGAATTTATCTTTTTTATTACATAAGGTAATGTCTGTGTGTGTAGATTTTCTGAATGTTCTATGTATTAACTTTTATTTTTAAATCTATTTTGTTCTTTCTCTAGTGTAGATTTTATGTTAGAATGTTAATATTAATTAAAAACTTATCAATGAAATCTGATGTATTTATCAGAACTATTAGAATGTAAATTATATATATTAATTAAAAACTCATCAATAAAATCTGATAAACTATCAAAACATTCTAAAATATCATCAACATAACGAAACCAAAATACAATCTTATCAGAAACATTTAATTAAAAAATTTGATCTTCTAAATTATCCATAAAGGTATTAGCTAAAATGGGCGGAATTGGACTGCCTATAGGTAAACCATCTTTTTGTAGATAAATCTTACCGTTGAATGTAAAATACTTTGGATTAACACAGATCAAATAGTTGAATTAACTCCATTCTTCTAATTTAAGTTACTATGTAATTAATATAAAATCATCCCCTAAACCTTAAAAAAAGAGTCCGAGCAACATTTTGACTTTCCTTAGTATAGTTGAGTTTTGATGAAGTGGTACCGTTATATTCTGCGCAAATACTATTTTACACATAAACTCACTAGAACATTAAATACATAGTCCACCACTAGCGTAGTGACTAAGTAGGAAACGAAAGAAATAGTACAGCATGATGATTAATTGGAGAAATAGGATTTCGTAAATAAATCTTATTAATGTAAAATGATTTTGATTCACAGAGAATAAATAATTGAATTTTAACTCCATTCTTGTAACTAATTCAACATTATTATTGGATAAAAAATTATTTAATAAACCCATACCTTTTTCAGAAGTTATTTTAAAAAACATACTAGTAACATCAAAACTTCCAAGTTTATTATGTAATGGTTATTTTATGCTTTATAGTTTATTAATTAGTTTCAAACAATTCTTAATAGAATGTTTTGATTTATACTTTAAATTGTTATTTATTATGTCGTTTATTTTATTTATATGATTAAAAGCTTCGATGTAAGGAACTATATGTAGGGGAAACTATAGATGCTGCTACAGCGTTGCGTAAAACAAATTCATAACTAAAGTGGTCAAGAGAAACCGCTATAAAATATTTTTAAGTTTCTAAAACTGCTGCAAGGTGGCGAAACTGCTATAGCAAATAATAAAAACTAATTTATCTCCAAAATGCCCAGTATTAGGTACCACTTTAATTACACTAACACACAGCTTGACTAATTCTGCGTCAGTTTGGTTTATAGCTTTTTATCGTATCTTCAACAGTAAGGGTGGGGAAAAATGATAAATAATTAAATATTCAAATTTTTTGAGGGCCATTAATTTGTCTTACACGAACTAGAGGGCGTTATTTATAGAAGGTTCAGTTTTTTGAGATTTTCTCGGAAATATTAAATGGAATGGTATTCTTTTTAAAGAGTGGTTTTCAAGAGGATCTAATTACCTAAATTATAGCGAAAACCGCAGTTTAATATCTTTATTCGTTTTTGAGTTATTTCGAAATAACCAGTTTTTCAATTGTCAAATAATATTAGCCATATATCAAATGTTATTATGAAGTAACAAAGTGTTTTTAGCAGTCTTTGGGAGCGAAACTAAAGCGTTTTCTCCATTTAATAATTATGAAGTTAACTACTAATGTTGATTATGCAAAAATAATTAAAGACATTTCATGTTATTTTTTAATTGCTATAACAATAAAACGGTAACACTATTGGAACACTAACAGTACGAAAAACCGATGAGATCCACCTTGACGTGGTGGGGAGGCTCAGTAGCCACTGTTGCCAGCAGTGGTGAAGCAAAGAGATCTCAAGTCGTTTGTCTTCGTCTACTCGTGCTCTCTTACTGTAGTTAGTTTTAAATCTTAGTCTTGTTTGTTTTTCTTTCTTCCTGTCCCTTGTTCTCTGTTTAAAAAATATTTAAAAATAAAAAAAAAGGCTTTGGCCCGCTGGCAGGTAGCGATAAAATGCACCGATGACGACAAAGCTATGTTCATGGATTATGGAAAACTACTTGAGCCCTTCAGGGCGACCACACCTTACGGTGCAGGGGTTCGATTGTCCCCAGTACCGGTCGGGAGCGAGGCGGAGCGGCAGGCCTCACCCGACCGTTATCAAGCGGCTGCTCGGCGTCCATGGTAGGAAACCAGGCCATGGAGCAAGTAAGAGCTTCTGGAATTAATGACGACTCTGGCGTGAACATGGATAACGAATCAGGAACTAACGTCGTTGTGACTGCTCAAGCTAGCACGCAACCGACCTTTACCTCTAAAGCTAAAGGAGGTAGAACAACTGGTAATCCAGATAGAGGAAATAGTTTTGTATACTATCCAAAATTTTGGTAGTAAAACCAACGGAAGTTGGAACATTTAATAGAATAAGTCCCTTTGTTATACAAAGGAATATAGATTATTTAATTGGAATGGTCGCAAATATAAGCAAAATAAAACAAGGTCTTTTAATTGAAGTTAAAACCAGAGTCCAAGCACAGAAACTTTTAAACTTAAAAACATTTAATGACACAGCTGTCGAGGTAACACCTCACAACACTTTAAATTTCTCCAAAGGTGTCGTAACCTGTCACGATTTAAAAAACGCAACTGAATCAGAAATCAAAGAAAACATGGAATCACAAGGAGTAATTGATGCTAAATTTATGACGATTAGGAAAGGAGGTGAATGATTAAAATCTGGTTCAGTATTACTCACTTTTAACAGAGTATCATTACCCACGGTAGTAAAAGCTGCATACCACAATTTACCAGTGAGACCATACTACCCTAACCCCTTACGATGCTTTCAATGCCAAAATACGGACACAGCTCAGCAACGTGTACAAAAGACAAAATATGTCACTGCGGTTACCCAGAACATGGCAACGAACCCTGTCCAGTTCCACCAATATGTGTTAATTGTGGAGGACCACATCTTAGTAGGTCGAAAAACTGTCCTATATATAAAAATGAAACTGCTATACAAAAATTAAAAGTAGACAAAAGAATAACTTACCAAGAAGCCAGGCGAGAGGTTTTGACTTCAAATCCCACACCTTCGGCCACATATGCATCAATTACTTCACAAAAATCACTTTCATCACCAACAAATTTTAATGTAAAAGAGATCGTCTCAGAATTGGTTCCTGAAATAAAATCGTTAATTAGAAATGAAGTACATTTTGCTGTAAAATCCATTACTCACATACAAAAAGAAAATATAAATCACTCCACAAAACATATATCACCCAAGAATGATGCAAGCACTGAATTATCAGACGTAGAATTAGAATTTTGTACACCAGATACACCAAAAAGAAGAAGAAGCGTAACACCAGCACGTAATAGTGAACAATCAGACACTGATAAAAGAATTCGTACGCGTAATTCGATACGTGTAGCAACACCAGAAGCAAACCCTGGTTTTGAAGGAAATTCTGATTCAAGCACATCTGTTGATATAAATACTATTAGAAGAGAAAAACGTAAAACCAAAGGCTGGCCAAAAGGAAAGCCAAGAGGACCAAAAAAAGACTAGCTGAGTCATTCTTATTAAATTCAACTGTGATAACAAGTCTAATAATTTAAATTTAAGACAAAACTGTGATAATTTTATTATCTGTGATACATTTATATTATTTATTTTACTTAAGATTCTATTTACATCTTATTTATTTATTAGTACTTCTATTAGCTGTGATATTTTTATATTATTTATTTACCTGTAAGATTCTATTTACATGTTATCTATTTATTAGTTTATTTATTTCAAATATTGGTGCTCGACATATTAAAATACTCTAAATAAAAACATTCGATCACAAAGAAAACATTCTGCAATGGAATTGCAATGGGTTAAAACATCATTATTGTCAATTAAAAATGATTATATGCGAATACCAACCCTTCTGCTTGTGTTTACAAGAAACTCATCTTAAAGGAAATGGAAAATTTCATCTAAGGATACCATTCTTACAATAAAAATTTCGTTAACAACGAAAGGGCTAGTGGAGGTGTAGCTATTTACATAGAAAACAACATACCACATAAGGTCTGTAAACTAAATACACGAATACAAGCTGTTGCAATTAAGATTGAATATCCAATTAGTATAGTAATATGTAATATATACTTACCATCCTTTAACTGGACCTTGCAAGATCTTGAGAACATAATTGCACAACTGACACCGCCTTTTCTCGTTGTAGGAGACTTTAACTCTCACTCTAAGGTCTGGGGATCTACAC
This sequence comes from Vesta saturnalis, assembly GCA_036346205.1. Classification (NCBI taxonomy): domain Eukaryota; kingdom Metazoa; phylum Arthropoda; class Insecta; order Coleoptera; family Lampyridae; genus Vesta; species Vesta saturnalis. Next base: position 902,003 of record JARFJB010001443.1, read on the forward strand.
ATACAGACGATGGAGGTCGCTTAATAGAACAACTCATGGAAAATAATGACCTAGTGCTACTTAATACTGGTCGTGCCACACATTTTAACGCAAAGTCACGTAATTTTTCGGCAATAGACCTCACATTTGCCTCATCAACCATAGCATTAAAAATGGCATGGCTACGACACAACGATTACTATAGTAGAGACCATTCTCCCATATTCATTTCAACTCAACATGAAATAAATGAGAGAGCGATACCAAAAAATGGTTGATAAAAGAGTAGACTGGGAAAAATACAAAACAATATTAAACTCAGATCAAAACAATGAATCATTGGAAATAGAAGAGCAAGTAACTTTCTTCACTCAAACTGTTTTAAACGCTGCAACAGAAACAATTCCGCAATCAGGCACAAAAGAAAATCTATTTCTGTACCTTGGTGGTCAGAGGAAATTAAAATCTAATCAAACAGAAAAGAAAATTGTTTACCATATTTAAAAGAAAACCATCTACTGATAATATGATTAATTTTAAAAAAGCACGTGCTAAAGTACGCAGAGAGATACTTATTGCAAAAAGAAATTGTTGGCAAGAATACGTGACCACTATCAGTGTTCAAACGAATAGCAGGGAAGTGTGGAAAAAAGCTAAATTAATAATTGGCAAACAAAACGAAAGCTTGTCCTCACTTTTAATAGTAGAAGGGAGAAAAGTTACAAAAGATGAAGATATTGTTGAAGCGCTAGCGCAACAATTTGAAAACAACAGTAGCTCAGAAAACTACACGGAAGTTTTAAAAACCAAACAGCAAAATGAGGAAGAACTAAACTTTAATACAAATAAAAGTATGACTATAACACACCATTTACCCCAATGAATTACACAACGCACTTGCAGGATGTAAAAATACGGCTCCTGGACCAGACTCAATAATGTACATAATGCTCCAAAACTTCCAACACGTAAAAACAGCACCTGTTAAATATATATAACAACATATATAATAAAGGAGCATACCCATCACAATGGCAGCACTCCATCGTAACACCCATACCCAAACCCGGAAAAGATATTACGAAACCCATCAACTATAGACCTATTTCACTTACCTGCTGCATGAGCAAAGTTTTTGAAAAAATGTTGAACGAACGGCTTATATGGCTTCTGGAATCACAACAACTCATATCGGAATATCAAACTGGATATCGTAAGTTTCATTCTACGGCTGATACGTTGGTCTATCTGGAAAACCACATTTTAAATAGCTTTATACAACAAAATCATACAGTAGCTGTTACTTTCGATGTGTATAAGGCATATGAATTAATGTGGAGATACAACATAATTAAAACCTTACACAATTGGAACTTAAAAGGAAACTTGCCTCAAATTATACAAAGTTTTCTATCCTATCGTAGTTTTTTGTGTTAGAATTGGGAACACTATGTCTAAAATCCACGTGCAAGAAAATGGTATACCACAAGGGTCTGTACTAAGCTGCACCTTATTTATAATCGGCATCAACAACTTAATATCATTAAAACAAGCATCAATTTATAAATGTATCTATGTAGATGACCTAATAATATTTAGTCAAAACAATACAATTGATTGTATACAACAATTACTGCAAGAAGCAATTAACGAAATTGTGACACTTGCCGAAAAAATTGGCTTGAGATTTACAGAGGACAAAACAGCTGCAATACATTTCTGCAGACTAAGAAAAAAACATGATGAACCACAATTGAAAATCAACGGAACACCCATCGCTCTAGTCGAACATATAACAATACTTGGCGTTACCTTTGATAAAAAACTGTATTTCAAAGACCACATAGAACACCTAGTTACCAAATGCAAAAAAAGACTGAATCTAATTAGATGTCTATGTAACATAAATTGGGGTTCGGAAAGACGAACGCTCCTACAGCTGTACAAATCATTTGTACTCTCCATAATGGACTATGGTAGCATAGTATATTCTTCTGCAAGAAAGTCGTCGTTAAAACTGCTAGACACTATTCATAAAAGAGGCATACGGATGGCAACGGGAGCTTTTAGAACAAGCCCAACACTTTCAATATACGCCGACTCCGGAATTCCACCGTTAAATGTCAGAAGAAATATTCTTCTACTTAATTACCTAACAAAGATAATGTCGTTAAAGCAGCACATTAACCATACGGAAAATGAAAATAACATCATGGAAAGATACCATATACGCACAACAGCAAGCAGACCAGCACTAATTAGAGCTTCAGAAATTGCAAAGGAAATGAACATTACAATTCCGCGATTACTATACTATGACCACGATGAATGCCCACCCTGGGTAGTACCTACAACGACATTTATATTGGACCTAATGAACTCTAAAAAAGAAAACACTCTTCCTGCCGTGTATCGAACACATGTGAGGAAAATTATATCTGACCACTTCAGCTATGTAAAAATCTTTACTGACGGATCGAAAACCGAAAACGGCGTAGGAAGCGCGATTTACGTAAATGGCGTATGTTACAATTGGTCATTGAGTAAGATTGTTAGTGTGTATAGTGCTGAACTATATGCACTTTGGCAGTCGCTTCTAGTTTGTCAGTATTATGACAGTAACGATTTTATGATATGTACTGATTCGCTAAGTTGTACGCAAGCAATAAGTAATATAACCCCAACTAAAGACCCCTTAGTAAACATGATCAAGAGTCAATTGCACCATCTAAGAAACATATCTAAAAACATAGTAATTATGTGGATACCAGGACATATTGGTATATTTGAAAACGAAACCGTAGATAATGCGGCAAAAAAAGCCACAGACATGGAAGCAGATGATGTTGCAGTCCATCCAAACGATTTTAAAGACCACCTGAGATATAAATGTTTTGAGAAGTGGAACTCATTATGGAATCAGTCCAATACATATTTAAACAAAAGCAAAAAATATACAGGTCCCTGGAAACTTAAATGGCAACTAACAAGGAAAGATCACGTTGTGCTAACCCGAATTCGTATAGGACACACCAACATGACCCACAACTACTTATTAGGCAAGATGGAAAGAAATATGTGTATTCCATGCAATGTCTATATGACTCTGGAACATATATTTATCGAATGTCCGATATATACACAAATTAGAATAAAGCTAGGGATAGAAAACACTATGCAAAGTATTCTGAAGGAAAATAAAAGATCAGTTGAGCGAATTTTGCAATACCTAAAAGAAACAAATCTTTATAGTTGTATATAGAAACGGAATGTAAAACGTATATGTTTGTTGAAATGGCCACAAAACCATTGCAGTTGGCGCCATTTACAAAATAATAATAAAAAAAAAAAAGTACGAAAAAGCAATAACGATACGAAACATAAGTCTTAAAACGTAATCATAAAAAAATATCTTTACAAATGTTCGAAATGTTTTCCGTCGTTCTCACTGCAGAGATTCGGTCTACACCTGGTGCCTAATACGAAGACTTCAATTTCAGCTCTGGAAATGCTGGCTATTGCATTTCGAATTCATTCAACCATATTTTCTGGGGTAGTAGGTCGTGTTTCAAAAACATTTTTTATTCTTCCCCACAAATAAAAATCGTCCTATCCAGCAGTTAGGGTAATTTTCCCAGGGAAAAGCGTGCCGGGCAGCTCTTCTTGCAAAGGAACGTCTTCCAAAAGTGCAGGCAACTCACTTATTAGAAAATTCAAATAAGCTTCGCCGTTTAGGTGGCCATTAAAAATAAACGGCCCAATTATCTGTCCGTTTAGAATGCCACACCACACATTCAGACTCCATCGATTTTGATAGTTGCCTTCGCGCATCCAGTGAGGATTGACTGGTGACCCATAATGCATGTTATGTAAGTTCACTCCTCCACTGCTTGTGAAAATGGCTTCATCAGTCTATAATACGCGAGAAAAAAAATAAGGAACCTCAAGAATCATAGATCTTAACCAGTGGCAGTGACCTAATCTTCGATCAAAATCAGTTTCTGAGAGAGCTTGGTGCATAACAACGTGATATGGATGTAATTTATTATCCTTCAAAATTCGATGTATCGTCGATTTACTGATTCTCAGATCTAAAGAAATTGTTCTGGTGCTTACATGAATTTGAATATACGCAAGAACATTGATAACGTCTTCTTCGTTTCTAATTGCACGATTTCTTCTAGGTAGCGGAATAGGATGTACTTGTCCATATTCCGGCAAATGTCTAGCTAGACGTATAAAAACTTCTACTAAAATATCTTCTGTCGGGATAGGTACCCGTTCGGTTATACAAACGTTCGAATAACACTGGAAGTACACGGCAAACATCATAAGCTTCTGCGGTAGACATCTCTGAAAACACTTTTGAGAAAATTTAGGAGAATTTGAGATAAAAACAAATACTAAACGTATTGTAAAAAAAGTGCTAGATAATCACCAAACGCTAATTAGAACAAATGTCAAATTATAACAAAGTTACGACAGTGTCATCAAGTCATTTGTTAGATTCGTAAAACTTTGTTTCATGGGTATCTCGATAAAAAACGCTTTTGTTACTTCATAATCACATTTGATTTATAGCTAATATTATTATTTATCAATTGAAAAACAGGTTATTTAGAAATAACTCAAAAACGAATAAATATATCAAACTGCGGTTTTCGCTATAATTTAGATCATTTTATTCTCTTGAAAACCACTCTTTAAAAAACATTCCATTTAATTTTTCCGAGAAAATCTCAAAAAACTGAACCTTCTTTAAATAACGCACTCTAGTTCGTGTAAGACAAATTAATGCTCCCAAAAAAGTCAGCATTTGAAAGAGCTTCAAATTTTCTTTCACTTGACTACCTTTCATTACAAGGAGAACCATTTGAATATTTAATTATTTATCATCTTCCCCCACCTTTACTGTTGAAGATAAGACAAAAAGCTATAAACCAAACTGACGCACAATTAGTCAAGTTGTTTGTTGGTGTTATTAAAGTAGCACCTAATACTGGGTATTTTTGGAGAAAAATTAGTTTTTAGTTTGCCATCTTGCTGCAGTTATTTTCTAGCGATTTCTCTTGGCCATTTTAGTTATGAATTTTTTTAACGCGACGTTGTAGCTTTTATAGTTTCCCACATATCCTACCTCGCCGCCCTTTGTGGGACACCCGGCATATTGTACACTTACTGCAAAAATTACTCCGGTGCTCACCGCATATTGCATGTCCGCACTTGACACAGTATGTGGTTGTCATACGCCTTAATCCACTCGGACAATAATAGCGTGTCTTACGTTTCTTCTATGGGGAAGGCACAAGTTCAGATTCCTCAGCAATTTTTAGAATACATCTGATATCCTGTGGAAGAATTTTGTGTAAGTTTGAGATTCTAAGTCTTGCCTCCATCCATGGTCTAGCAAGGAAATGTGCTATGTCAATCATGTAGTTAGTCACAGCGAGAAAGTAGTTTAACATTTGCCTTCAATTTATTATGTCAAAATACAACATATAAAGTAATGCCACCTGCATTGAGCATGCTATAAAATATGCGTAAGGGCCATCTTTGCATTTTTCTATTGCAACTCATACTGCTACAAAGTGAGTTGAATGTATCGACGCCGACCTTAGTTTGATTATAATTCAAAAAGATGGCTGATTTACCAGTCTGCGCACAGCTTCCGCTCCTTCGTGAAGTGTTGAGATAAGCAAAACAACTATACCTTTTTTTGGAGTATAGAATAATATTTTCTTTATCAAGACAAAATATGGAAGTAGCGGGTCGTCTTTCCTTAGTTTCTAAAAGTTCTAGGGAATCTTCTTTTTATTCTTGCGTAAAGTTCCTAAAAGCGTTAACTTATAGGGATTATCCAATAATTCGTCCGCTAACTGAAATGAACCAGTTATCCATCGTAACTATGCGGTTACTTCCATAAATTGTTCTCGTCAGCTCTTTTACAAAAAAAGTTGCGAGCAGTAGACCGTTTGTTCTGGTACGTTTTCCCAAGTACGGCATCACATCAATCATATATTTGGATAATTTGTGACATACCATTACTATTTTAATTCGCCACTTTGCAGGCTTATTAGGTATAAACACCATAAAAGCCAAGAGCTGTTGGTCAATTGTAACTTCTGGCAAGGGCGTATATGACGTTTTACAAATTTCGATAAATATGTCTCATATCTCACGAAAGGGCGCAAATACATGATCTTCTGCCCTTTCTTATCTAGTTTGTTTGTCATCGAATCTCAAGCAACTGGCGAGGAATGCCAAATGTTCAGCACTCAGACAGGATCTGTAGAATATGCCAGAAATAGTAACGTCAAATAGTAATAGTAATAGTAACGTGAAATAGTTGCTGACGTTCCTTTATTTGAGAAAATACCTCCTGAAGAATGTATGCTTTTATTAAATAATTTTTTATTTAATAATAATGTTGAATTATTTGCAAGAATGGAGATAATTCAATTATTTAATCTCTGCGTTAATCAAAATAATTTCACGTTCAAGAATAAGATTTATTTACAAAAAAAATAGTTTACCTATGGCTAATTTTGCTAATTTTAGGTAATACCTCTATGGATAATTAAGAAGATCAAGATTTTGAATTAAATGTTTCTGATAAGATTGTACTTTTGTTTGTTTATGATGATGATGTTTTAACATGTTTTGATAGTTTTATTGAAGAGTTCTTAATTAATATTAACAATTTATATCCTAACATAAAATTTACACTAAAAAAGAACAAAATAGAGTCATTAATTTTCTAGATTTAAACAAAAATTAATACACCTAACAAATTTGAGTTCTCCATATTCAAAAACCTACACATACAGACATATTACCATACCAAAGGATTCATGTCAGAGCAATGGCATTACCATTAAACCAAACCAATTTCACTAATAAAATATCAATTATTATAAAACAAATAACTCAAGCAAGCAGTTACATTTCAAATATAATCGACACTTTAGTTAAATATGAAGAGTACGAATCGATCAAACACATTAACCCAGTTAACACAGAGCCCACAGAAAATAAATACATATCAATTTCATATTTGGGAAACATATCAGAAAAAGTAGCTCCCATATTGCAAAAGAACATGAAGTACACAATAGCTTTCAAAACTAATACCAACGTTCTTAAATGTTTATTTAATGCCAAAGAATCAAACAACCACATTTTGAAGTCGGGTATTTATAAATTGAACTGTACATTATGTACTTCCGGTTATATTGGACAAACACTTATTAATTTTGATATCAGAAACAAAGAATATATTAGATGTTACAAATATAAGCACACAGACAAATCAAATTATTCCAAACATCTAATAGTAAATAATCACCTTTATGACTTCACAAAACAATATTGAGTTTTTACATTTTTGTACTAAAAAAAGAGAAATTAGACTTTTTGGAAGTATTTGAAATTTATAAACATAAAAAGAAAGTACCTTCAATGAACGTACGGGTTCACCTTATAGACTCATCTTTAAGAGATATTTTAAATATAAAATTATAATTTATATCAAGTTTTCTGTTTACCTTAGTGATTTGTTACCATAACTACTAGTTTTTATTTTACTATATATTTTCTCTTGATAATGACATGTTATATTGAAAACGGTAGATAAATCACAATAAACAGGGTCGCGAAAAAGGTGCTACAGTAAATTATCGAAAACATTCTCAAATGTAGGTAATCCATAATCTCCTATGTTAATATTACTGTGAAGACATTTTCCGCAATCAAGACTTTTGGGATGGGTGCACTTCCCCTTATGTTCAAAATTAAAGGTAGCGTAATTTAACATATATGGATCTTCTTAGAGAACATCACTACCAGCATCAACTTCACCGTTTTCATTTTGAGCGGTTACATAGCTTATTAACAAGTAAATAACTAACACCCTGATACTGCTTCATAATAATACTTATTCCATTGTAACTATGCTTTAAAAAATACATGCAGCGGATAATATACAATCTTTATCTGCCGCTATTATTATTACACAGATATAGGATTATTCTTAAAATTAGCAAATTTCCCCACACCACCTTGCAAAAGTACATATGTCTTCAATTCTTCTTCGCCCCTGAGCTGTACCGCATACATCTTTCTTGAGATTATCCAATTCCTGATCAGTAGCATGTTTTCTAATACACAAGACAGCATCTTCAATATAGCGGTGTATACGCCGAAAAAATGTCTTGTGTCTTCTTCTTCTTTAATTAAGCTAGAAAAGGGGTTATAATCAAATTAAGTATACCAGTGTCTTATTTAGAACGCTATCTTTTTAATCCTCGAATTTTTTCGGCGTATACACCGCTATATTGAAGATGCTGTCTTGTGTATTAGAAAACATGCTACTGACCAGGAATTGGTTAATCTCAAGAAGGATGTATGCGATACAGCTTCAGGGGTGAAGAAGAATTGAAGACCTATGTAGTATTTCAAGGTGGTGTGGGGCAATTAGCTAATTTTAAGAATAATCCCATATCTGTGTAATAATAATAGCGGCAGATAAAGATTGTACATTATCCACTGCATGTATTTTTTAAAGCATAATTACAATCGAATGAGTATTATTATGAAGCATAGTACCAAGGTATTAGTTGTTTTATTTGTTAATAAGCTATATAACCGCTCAAGATGAAAACGGTGAAGTTGATGCTGGTAGTGTATGTTCTCTATGAAGATCCATATAAGTTAAATTACGCTACCCTTAATTTTGAACATAAGGGGAAGTGCACCCATCCCAAAAGTCTTGACTACGGAAAACGTCTTCACACTAATATTTAACGTAGGAGATTATGGATTACCTAGAATTGAGAAATTTTTCGATAATTTACTGTAGCACCGTTTTTGCGACCCTGATCTATACAAATAAAGAGATCTGCATTATAAGCTTTATGACTATGAATATATTTTACCGTTTTTAAAGAAAGTATCATATTCCATATCAATAATCAATAAATCTACGTAGTTTAATCTGAGTGTTAAAAATAATGCAATTGATTTTAAAACGTCATCCCTAAACTAACACACTTAATTATCAGAGGTATAAAGAGGATTCCCAATTAATCATTATTAATACTAAAACAAGACAGTCAATTATTAAAATCCAAAACAATTTTTACGCCATTAAAAGGAGCTCAAAACGAAATGTAAAAACAATCTATAAAGTATATGTGTAACCATTTAATGTATTTATTTTCTGCTTAGACCATGTACATATAATTTTAACAGTCGACCTTTAATAGTTACTTTTAATTAATATGTGTATTAACTAACGTATTAATGCAATTTTATTTTCCACTTACACGTTTAAAGCGTGTTTTGTAAAGTAAAAGTTAATTAATCATTTATATGTATAATGTTGAAGGTTGCAATTTCGATGTCTTTATTCAGATATTGAAAAAAATTGAGCTAGCGCTTAAATGCAGTCTTAAAGATTAAACATGATCGTTTAAAGACTAGGTTTTTATATCCTTGACAAAAATCGAAAAAACCCTAATAAATATTAATAACAGATTAAATAATATCTTTTTTATTATGAATCTGTAGATGAGGTTAAAAGAAATGTAATAATAATTATACAATCTCTTTTGATAACAGCAACCATAATAAATATTAATAACAGATTAAATAAAATCTTTTTATTCTCAAGTGAAAAAAATACGATCCCCACGTGGGCATAAGAAATGGCGACCAAAAGTATCCCAAGGGTGACGTCACAAAAAACAAAATGGCGGCCAAAGTGCCGGTGTTCTACTGCTATATTTTTTTACGATAATCGTAACCATAATTTGAATTCCGCTGAAACGCCTTCATATCTGAATCCAACAAATGAAAATAAAGCCAGAGATTGAGTACTATTTCGAGTGTAGTTCTGCATAAAAGAAGCAATTAACTATCTCGGAATAGAAGCTAGAATTAAAGTAAAGCTCAAATTAATCCAAAATATTGGTGAGTGCAGCTTTGGTATAAAGAATGAAGAACCAAAAATTTAAGGCCGGTTTATTGCTTAAATACAATGCGTTCAAAGAGTCCTTTGTTAATACATAAAATTGAAGAATCATGCTTATTTCCTATTTGAGAGCGCCACTTTTGGACGCAGTGTATATATTACCTTATGCAAGTTCTGTATTTGGGCACGTGAAAAGTAGCACAATATTTTTTGTCATTTTATCTTAAGCTTGTAACAACTAAGCTATTTTTATTTTCAGAAAATTGCTGAAAAACAAAAAGTATTTCAATCAGAAGGGATGATAATTGTAAATTCTTCAGAAAACCCATTTGCTCTTATAATTTTTTCTCAAGCACTTGACTACTCTCAGATTCGAACTTGGTACCTTTCACTTGCTAGTCTGACACCTTTACCGCTGAGCCACTGAGTAATCCAATATATATATATATATATATATATATATATATATATATATATATATATATATATATATATATATACTTTTCATGGTGGCGCAGAAGTTTATTGCGCATGTTGCGCCGTAACTTCTTGCACAGGTCTATTGCACTTAATCTCTTCGCACATTATTGGAATCCGTATGGGTTTAATTTCCACACTACCTTGGCTTATTAGATTCTCTGGTAGTGCGATATATGTGGCTTCTTTGAGTTTATGACGAGTTGTGTTCTCGTCCTTTGCCACTATCTGTATGTTATCCCATGAATGCGGTGGTCTTCGTTCCAGGCATGTTCGGCGATTCTTGATTTTTCTATTTCGCCCTTGCGGACGTTGTTCTTATGTTCCTGCGTTCTCACTTTGAGTGGTCTACTGCTCTCTCCTATGTATGCCCTGCCGCACTCGCATAGTAGGGGTTGTATACACAATTCTTGGAATTCTGCATTGTTGTATTTCTTACAACATTCTGGCCCTCACTGCGAATAATATAGTAACAGATCAAGGGTCACAACGTATTAATGCTGACGGGAATCGAATCCATTGCCTCCCGAATGCTAAGTAGATCATGACCAGCTCGGCTCGTTTCTAAAGCGAATGGAATAATTCAAGACGATCGATAATAGTAAGTACGTTTGTTATTTCGGGCTTGGAACCTACCTCCGTCGGACAACTTTGCTTTACTAACATATAGTATATACAATTCATTCGTACTAATTTAACTTGACTATCTAGTTCAAATTAAGTATGTATACAATACATATTAATATGACGTCCTGGTCAAACGTGGAGATGTTTTCTGTGGGTGCCTTCGATTCGCTATTTGAAGTAGCGTTCTTCTAGATCGCGTCCGATGGACTAGGCGAGGACTTCAGTGTCTGTCGCGTTCGGTGTGAGGAGGGTTCCGCTTGTTAATGAGAGATCTGCACAACAACAAACACTATGAAACTCCAGCGCAGGCAGTCCTTGAGGAAGATCTGCAGTGGGCAAGCTACACTCGGGAGGAATATTTTTCAGAGGAACGATCGGATAATATCTTTTTATTTTTAGATGGATCAAATGTTCTCTGACAATTTACATTTTAATGATTTATTTACTTTATCTATTTTAAGGAAATTATTTAAGTCGTTCAGATAATCAAAAACTGAGTGATGAGTTTTTATTTTATGGAACCTTTCTGTGAGTATTACAAAATAAAAATTAATTTTAAATAAGTCCTGTGGATTTTTTGGAGTCTCGTCCTTGCTATCATAATCAAATGATCGGTAGTATTAAGTGATGGAAATGAAGGGTCGAAATCGATATTCTCGGCAATATTTTATGCCTTTTCTAAAATATTAAATCCTTTATCTGATCTAATATGTAAATATACCTTATTTTGTTGCAGTAATAACATAATATTTGGTAAAGCAGTACCTGTTTCCTGGATTGTTTTGCTTACGACATTGATTTTTGACTAAAACGTTATATCGTTTTACTATGGAAAATATGAACTTAAAAGATTTAATTTTTAACAGCAAAGAAGTTGCCACATTTCTTGTATCAGAATCTCTTGTATTATCGGAATAGAGCGTATATACAGCACCACATATTTTATCTAACTTGTGCTTAAGAACTTTTAGTGCATCGATTCTGCTTTCCCACCTTATATCCGAAAGGGGTTTTAACGTTAAAGTAAGGATTTCATCTTTTACTACTTGCCAAGTCGATGCAAAAAGTGTGTAGCTCTTGTACAATTGTTATTTCTAAAGACACTTTATCAGCGTCATTAACGACTAAATTTAAACTGTGGAGTACACAAGGCACATAGAAAGCTCTAAGGCTTTAAGTCAATAATTTTTTTGCACTCCAGTATTGCGGCCCTTCACGTTTGCACGATTAGAGTCACAGTCCCCTTAAATCATCCAACCAAATTTGAGTCTTCAAAAAGTCTATTACAACATTAGTTATCGCGCTGAATCAGATATTGAAATGAATCCTAAAAGTGCTCCTTAATTTCAATTTGCTCTGATTCATTACTTAACAGAACAAATCTTATCACAACAGTAAGTGGAGTCTAAAATAATGAAATACTAATAACTATATTCCAGCCAGTTTATTATTTCGCGTCTTATTTCCTGTTCCAAAAGGAAATAAGTTCATTTTGAATAGTAAGGCGTAATTGTTGGATTTTGGTTAATTCTAGAGATATGGCCAGATGTAGTGTCATTAAACTGTACAATTGTTTAAATTAATTTTACAAAAAATTCCATTGTGTTGCTCGTTTAACTTATTATTTTACCTCTAAAACTTTAATTTTGATCGGCTAAAAATTTAATAGTATAAATTATAATTTTGAACACGGATGCCCATCTATCTTTTTCCTGATTTAGCGAATCAGTAGATTGAATCGATTTATTTAAATCAACCCAAAGTGTTACAAATATGACTTTTTCATTTTTCATGACGCTCTATAGCTTGAGTTAAATGTCTCCAATCGTTATACCCTTCAACAAAGGCACTACGAAAGGTTGTAAATATTTTGCAAGGAAAACAAAATAAACAATCTTTCAATGTAGAATATCCAAACTCGTGGAATTATTTCTCCGTTACTTGATCTTTTGTTTATAATATGCAGATGAGAAACCTTTGCAATTTTTATCCACGGGAAAGTTTACATCTTTTTTCTAAGTTGGGTTAAGCCTAATTCTGCTAAACATAATTTAATTTTATAGGATAGTACGGAAGGCCAATCCTTACAAATATGGTCTTTATGCACTATTACTTCTTCTAACGAACAACTTCTGACTTGTTCTTCACCACAGACTCAATTGTTTCTGGATTTGTAGCTTCGGTTAAATCACCTTCCTTCAGAATTTTGTTTAATGAAGATGGTTCTTCTTGTGCATCGCTATCTCGTCATTGTGAAATCGTGATGTAATCTAAGTTCCCTCTTCCGACTTTTCTGAGATTAAAAATTTTGTCAGTGAGCCCCTTGCCATTTTGGCTAACTCTTCTTTTCGAGTTTTCTTTTACTGTATTGAGTTCCAGAAAGCTTTTTCTCATTATCAGACATCCATTTAGAATAACATTAAGTATGACATAAGGTGTCAATGCACTTATCGTAATGTAAGAGTTAAAATGTTTGGAAAAAAAATTGAGCAACAAAGAACAATATTTTAATATTATTGAAACTGATACGTTCAGAATCCAAATCACAAATTTCAAGTTGGTGCGCGTATTTAAAAGGTCTAGTTTAAACAAGCTATTTCCTGCAAAATCCTGCACGGAGCCGAAACACAACGACGACGCGATCGTAAAAAACAGGTTCCAACAAGTTACGAAGTAAGAAGTAACAGTACGTTTTTAAAACAAACGTTGACTTCTTTACGGTAATTTTCATTATATTAAACATTTTGTTATATAGTACGTTCGTAAAGTAGAGGGATAAATTCAATTAAAAGTCGAATGGGAATTTAAGAAGAAAACACTCGGACCCGTCGATTTTTATTTTAAGTTTAGAATTTTTACGTAAAAGTGAAATATACAGGGTGTGTTAAGAAAAAGATATGACGTCATCGACATTTCTTTTAAACACCAACCCCCACTTTCTCTTGCAGAATTAGAAAGGGTACACCTTTTTACACTTGACAACGTAAATATGGACGATGGTTACAAAAGGAAATATTGAATAAAAATTATCGTAAACTTTAAAAATTTCATTGTCAATGTAAGAAAACGTTAAATTGTACATTTTGTTACAATTATTTTAATGATTTGTTACGGAGACGGCCAATAATATTAGTGGGTGCGATCTACTGTGCATACATAGAGAAGTTCCATCCCTACAAAGTATGCTTACTTCACGAGATATCGGAAGATGATTTTGATCGGCGAAATGAATTTTGTGAACAAATGCAACAATTATGTTATGGTAAAGCCAATTTTGTAAAATGAATATTTGTTTCCGACGAAGCAACATGTGCTTTAACTGTCCATGTGAACAGACAAAATTGTCGTTATTGGTTTACGGAATATCACACGAAACCCTCAAAAATTGAACGTTTGGTGCGTCATAGTTGACGGGACAGTTATAGGTCCTTACTTCTTCTAGGATACTGTCACTGGTGCGAGATATTTAGACTTTCTTCAAAATGACCTCATCCCCACTCTAATAACGTTGTATCCGGATTCAGAAGAGCCTCATATGCACCACCATGACCTCTTTTTTCAACACGATGGAGTGCCGCCACACTACGCTTTACCTGTTTGTTATATGTGACTTTTTCCAAATCGTTGGATAGATATAAAAGGGACAATAGAGTGGCCAGCCAGATCGCCAGATTTAAAGCTACTGGATTACTTTTTGTGGGGATACTTAAAGAGTAAAGTATACACGACGCGCCCGGCCAATTTAGAAGATTTAAAAGCACGAAATTGCCAGGAAATTAGAAACATTACCGCAGATGTCATTCACAATGTTCTAAAATCATTTGTTAATCGCCTTGGCTATTATCAGATTGTTAACGGTGCTCAGTTGGGACATTTGATTTAAATTAGTGGAATCATTTTCTACAACTAAATTAAGCCTAACCTCAAAAAAATCATTTGAATATTTCTTAGTAGAAATGGTACATGGTATCCATTTAGGTATGATTTTTTCTTCAAAATGACCACATATTCTAAACTACCTTGTATATCACAATCAAACCTTATATTGAAAGAATGGCCAAAGTGAGCTGAATCCAAATTTGAAATAACATACAGGGTGTCCTATTTAAAAAATCTATGTTTGGTTCATCCTGTATAAATGAAACACCCTGTATAACCTAAAATAATCTTAAAATATGCGCATTAGTTCTTTCTACTACACTTGAAAATTTTGTTCTCCTATTTCATCAAATAAGGGAGGTGTCGCCCGTGGACGCAAGCTTCGGACACCCTGTATTAACATCATCCATACGTACCTTGTCGTACGTAAAATGATGTACCCTTTCTAATTCTGCAATAAAAATGGGGATGAGGGAAGCAGAGTCCGCTTCCGAAGCGTCGCGCTCGAAAAGCAAAAACTGTGGAAATAGGCCGATCAACTCAACTAATATGAAACCACACTTCCAAGCATTTATGATACAGAATAAAAATGGGGGTAACATTGAAAAATATCGATGACGTCATACCTTTTTCTTGAGACACCCTGTATATTTCACTTTTACGTAAAAAAATTCTAAATTGAAAATATAAGTAGACGGGTCCGAGTGTTTTCTTCCTAAACTCCCATTCAAATTTGATTGAATTTATCCGCTACTTTACGAACGTACAGTTTAAGGGATAAATATGCCTTAGTATATATGTCAAAATTTTATATTAAATAGACAAATACAAAGAAAGAGTGGGAAGATTTTAAACAATGGAAATTCCCGCGAATATTAAAAACAGTAGACATTATTACTTAATTAAAGTAAATCATTTCTATTCTCAGTTCTGTTATATATAATTTATGTAAAGGATGTAGTTAAAAATATTAAATCGAATATAAAAATTTCAAAATTCGCAGACGAATTAGGTTTACATGCAGTAACTACTCCAAAAAGTACTAAAAAGAATTAGAGCAAGCAATAAATGATATACGTACAAATTGAAGAAGCAGTGGGCAGTGTGTTAGTTGTGGTCCCGGAAAAAAATAATATCCTTACACTTTAACAAAAAATAACTTTGAAATTAATTTAATTAAATTAATTCGTGGCATTAGAGGGGGGTAGGGGGTCTAGATTTATTGTAGAGTACGACATAAGTGCCTATTACCTAAAGAATAAAGAAGTATTTGGAGATTTCAATATGATGAGCTAAGACAAAACCTAGGACATAAACCAAGCACTCCGATGCAGAACTTTAAACGATCAAGCTACTCTTTTTGTATGCTTCGGTTTTGAAATATATGTACTACATACATGTTATGTAGTACATATTTATTTAAAATTTGACGCTTTTCGAATTTTTCTGTAACCGGGTGTCAACCGTCGTCCCATTGACTGGCCGCCTCCGCGGCTTGACGCCCATGTGCCCCGCACCTATTGCACCCCCCGGTAGGAACGGCCCTGTACATTTCGAGCCTACAGCGTTTTTGAAACACCCAGCGTTATATTTGTTTCTCAAGCAACATGATATCATTTTACGCTCTTAATACACACAAAAACCATTATGATTCATCTTATCTATTACAATGAATGTCAATGTTCTGATAATACTGCAAAAGATCAATTGTCAAGTTATTAAAAATATTGCAATATAATTACGTATAGCTTATGGCAAATAAACCTCACCGTGTTATTTCGATATCCGTAATCTATTCTGCTATTCCCACAACACGAACCAAGGAAGAAAGATATTGATTTCATTGTTGACGAGTTTGTTCAATGCGGATATCCTTATAATAACATTGTTTTAAGTTAGTTCTTCAATTATTACTACTTATGGTCTGAGAATTTTAATAAAAAATTCCTGTATTGGCAATCAAATTTTGGTATTGAGTCGATCTACAAAGCATATTTGAGTGAATTTATTTTAAACGGATATCAAAGTTTGATTCCAAAGACACGGATTTTCATATTATTTTTTATGATATAAGAAATAGAGGGTTTACACGTTGTGCTTTGATTTTTTAACAAAAATTCTGCCAGACATCTTATTGAAATATTTTACGGAAATGCTGTATTTGTTTTTTAACCGACCTACATTTTATACATAAACCAACCTAAATTTACTTTATATTACATTCATGGTAGATATTAATCATTTTCAACAAAATTAGCTTTGACCACGAACAACTGTTTCAAATTATGACTATCAGCGCATACATTCTAGAGGACGTGTTGATAGGGTTTTCTATAAATAATCTTATTAATCACCATACGATTTAATTACAATATTCCTTGGAGATATTTATAACGGGCAATAGCTAGGTATCATATCGTATTAAGTATAATTCTTTTAATGCACTTAATAGACTATTAACGACTGCGTACCACTTCAATTAATAGCTATAATTAAATAGAGAACAAACATTTAAGTTTCAGTCATCACTTCAATTAATAGAAAATTTGAGTTTGATGTGAATGAGTTGTAATAATAGTTAGGAGAGTATATAACTTCTAATTTAAGAGATTTTATCTAAATTGAAAGTAGAAAAGTTTTTTATTGTACTTTACTAACGTGTAAGTTTGTGATATTTATGTTCTTGATTACAAAGTTTTGCTCGTAAAGTAAATAGGGTAAATAAGGAGCGGAAAGTTTCTAATCTGCAAATATTAACTTACATAAGCTGAGATTTTGACTAGTTTTCACACTCAATGTTTTCTAAAAGGTTTTCTAATTTTTGATAAAAATATGTATTCTTTCATAACGGAATATATGTCTTTGTCGTTCTAACACATGGCATCTAGAAAGTTGTAAGTATCCAGTTTTTGTCATTAAAAAGGCACTCTTCGTTACGGGCATTGTAATTGAGTTATACCTGCAACAAAAACAGATAGGAGTAAGTACGTCAATTTAAGCCCACTGAACTGCTATGTTTATTTTTAAAAGCATACAAATACAATTATAACATTATATTAAATGGTTCATAATTCTATCCAGTACATTATTAGCTATCAACTGCATACCCTTACTTATATTAAACTCACTAAGTTATCATTTTTATATACACGGTGATGAAATTCAAGTATGCACTATCGCTAACTTTTTTATTATTGAAGCCACGAGGTCGGTTAAATTAGAGAAGTAGTAGTATTTCTCCCGCTGATTAACGTGGTGGTAACAGAAAAACAATTGAACATCGCGTTTCCGAGTTATTTTAAAAAATGCAGTTTTCTTAAATGGGACAACCTGTATATGTACACCCGAATCAATTGCCAACGCTTTTCTTGACATAAAAGGTTATTATGAATTTCAGCATAAACCCAAAAATAAAGGAGATATGAGCCTATTCACTTTTCGCTCTACAGAATACCATAAAATTTAAATAAAAACGAAATATCCTATATTTATTATTTAATTTGGTACCAAAGTACGTCCTTTAATTGTGTTTAGCTATTTTTATTTCTAAATCATCTAGGGATGCTATGCGAAACAATAATAAAAGCAATAAATCTTGTCATTTTTACGTTTACAAATTATTTTTGTGAAACAATTCATTTCGGTGTTGCCTGATACAAATTATCATAATACTACACATTTAGAAAAATGTGGTATGCTTGAAGCATACACAGTAAGTCAAAAAAATGCTGACCATGCTTTGAACGATACAATGCTCTGTTTCCAGAAAGAATAGCTCCAGATCGAAGATATTTTCTGACATCATACAGAAAAGTTAGATCAAATGAAAATGTTTTTGTCAAAGGTATGTTAAAAAAAAAAGATTTGTGATGAATGAAGAGAAGGAAATAAATGTGCTAGCTTGTTTTGAAGTAAATCGGGAAAATTCCATACGAGATTGCATGAGAAATTGTGGATTATGTTTCGGAACTATACAGAATATTTTGAAAAAAACATAAATATGTGCCGTATAAATACAGGCCTACTCAGTCTTTTACCAGGCGACCAAGAAAGAAGAATTATATTTTGCCAATGGTTTGTAAAACAAAAACGCAAACCCTGATTTCGAAAGGCTAATTCTCTGGAGCGATGAATCTAATTTCAGCAATAGAGGCATGTATAGTAGATAAAATCATCATTACTGGAGTAATGAAAATCTAATGCGAAATGTTCCGAGTAATCCACAGCGACGATTTAGTTTAAATGTACGCTGTGGTCTTTTTGGCTCTAAAATCGTCGGACCAATGAGAGTGTTTATTCAGCAAGATGGCGCGCCTCCACACAAAACTCAAAACGTCAATAATTTGATAAGTGGATTTTTTCATGGCCATACGTTCTCCAGATATTACACCAATGGATTTTTATTTCCGGGGATTTTTAAAAAACGAAGTCTACCATAATCGTTACAATAATATCGATCTTCAGATAGCGATAACTAATATCATACGTAGCATAGATGGACGTACTGTTTGAAAGGCTACAAGAAGAATATTTAAGTGTGCCCAAATATGTATTGAGCAAGGAGGAGATGTATTCGAAAATTTAATTTAAGCTTTTCTAATAATTTGAACAAAAAATATATCAATTTATTCGTTTTGTTTTGTTTTTATTTTAAATGTTATGCCCGACAAGATGATAAGTTAAATAGGTTCATATCTCCTTTATTTTTTGTTTTAGGCTGAAATTCATAATAACCTTTTATGTTAAGAAAAGCGTTGGCAATTGATTAGGGTATAAATATACAGGGCGTCCTATAAGAAAACTACATTTTAAGAAAACTACATTTTTTAAAATAACTCGGAAACGCGATGTTCAATTGTTTTTCTGTTACCACCACGTTAATCAACGGAAAGAATACTACTAGTTCTCTAATTTAACCGGCATCGTAGCTTCAATAATAAAAAAGTTAGCAATAGTGTACACTTGAATTTGATCACCATACGTACAAGGTAGTTATTGGGTAATTTAATGTCTAATCACGAGTGCTTCACAAAGCCATTCGCGCACGAATGATTTTTATGGAATTTATCAAGGACAAGTGTTAAGTGGTATCAATTAGCGAATTGCATTTCAAAAAACTAGAAATTTTATATTCAATTAATCATCTACATTGTGTTAGTAATATTTCATTTTTGATATTTCACAGGACCTACTGTGGTATTATCCATGGTAGGCCTATAAGAGAACGCAAATTCGTCAAGTTCGCGCAGATGACGTATTTATACCAATGACGTCACAAAAGTCACAGCCGAGTTTGAAAACGTCATACGTATTTTCACTTGCTTTAGTTTTGTAATTAATTAATAGAAAATTAATTCCATTGTATTTTGTCGTATTTCTTCCGCTGTTCTAATGTTTAAAATATTTGGACCCGAAACTGTTGCATAATTAATATTTATAAACACTGTTATTAGTAGATATTTTTATGTTTTAAGTTTAAAAGACAAATCTTTAGTGAATTAACCGGTTCGTTTTATATGTAGGTTAAACATATTTGATATCAACATTCGTTTAAAGCGATCATACGTGTGGAATCCAATTAGCTTTAAAATTCGTAAAAGCCCACCCATCTGTTGAAAAAGCCTCTATACTACATAGGTTGAAATAATATTAATCCATTTCTTTGAATATAAATATACCCAAAGATAAAAGCCATACTCTTTCATTAAGTGGTAGGACCACACAAACGCCCATTACTTTATTGAGTGGTAGAGCCCGGTTATCCTAATAACGTCACGAACAGATGCGTATAGGCATACCTTGTTTTATTGTACCATGGTATTATCCAGAAAAAATGCAATAATTGGTTTTAAAATCATAGAAATGCAATTTTCAGGAAATATATAAATTTCAATTTCAAATTTGAAGCTTAATAGTATATCATACAATGAGCATTTAATGATGGCTATTAAGACACGAGTAAAGAATACGAGTCTCTTAATAGCCATGGAATGTGATTTTCATACACTATTTTTTCTACGACTTTGTATTAAGAAAATAGGTAGGTATATATTTTACTTTTACTCAACATAAGTTCTAATAGAATAGTAATTAACACAAAAAGAAACAAATTTGCATTTATTCCTTTTGAGTAATGATAATATTTTGTATGGTACAATGGTTAAAATGCATTTGCAGTATAATATTCTCCTAGTAACGAACATCCAATGATTTTAATAGGATATCAAATGGATGAAGCTACAACTTCACATAGTACTCCATATTTCGAATGGAAAATGCACATTACGCCTTGAAGAAAAAATATTATATTACATTCGATGCAAAAGTTGGACATTTTTTCGCTTATTTTGGATCCTCGGCTACCGTCTCGGAGTCAAATCATATAAACTCAAAAATGTCAAACTTCTACACCTAATGTAATATATATATATATATATATATATATATATATATATATATATATATATATAACAAAGTTGCAAAATCGTGTTAGTTATACCACTTATAACTCAAGAAAGCCTGGACCGATTTTCGTGATTTTTGATTTGTTGGATTTGTCTCCGCCCGGAATAGCAGAATAACTATTAACAAATTAAGAAAAAAATTGAAGATTAAACAAATGCACATGAATAATTGTTATTGTTATACTATTTTGTATTTATTTCAAATACGAGGCGGCGAGGGCGAGGGCGAGTGAGAGTGAGAGCGAGAGGGAGTGAGAGAGAGAGCGAGAGAGACAGCGAGAGGGAGAGGAGAGGAATAAGGTATATAAGGTCGATAGCCTATCAGATGGTCTTTTAGTACATCATTTCATATTGAGTACGTGCGTATTTTGAAGCTTTTACATGGAGCGCCAAACAGAGCCTTCTGTTTTACCGATTCACCTGGTTGATGGCGCCCTTTCACTCATGACTGTACCATATTATGACTTATGGTGTACGAATTATCCTACAGGCAAATTAATATCACACCAACCCCTAATCACTGAGCTACCAGCCCCCTATCTATTACATCAGAATATACTGCCAGTTTCTCCCGTATAACAGTGCCACTGCTGCCACACAAATCCTCATATGGAAGAAAACTTTCATCAGTGCCGGTGTGCTACTGATGTTTACACCAATGATATTTAGTAATTCTTAGATTAAAATAATCCTAGTTTAACTCACGGTTTCACAAGCAGACCTTAAAGCTTAATAAAAACTCAAGATTATTAATTTTGCAGAAATATTTGGCATATTTACTCAACACGTCATCTACCGAATCCATCGGGACATCACCACACGCTTTGTTTTAAATATTTACTAGTTTGAAGATGATTGCTTTAAATTATTCCCTCTGCCTGGAGTTCGAATCCCGATTGAAGCATGCCAATTACAAACGTCTAACATCTCCAGCAACGAATTTTTCATTGCTCTAATTTAATCAAATATGATTCGGAATTATTTTTCAACGTACGTCACTGAATCATGGAAAGAATTCGTAAATGCATAGCAGTCAGCGTTGAACAATTCGAACATTTAATCAACTACTTTGTTTGTTAATTAATACTTTGTTTAACTTAATAAACTCTTTGAAAACTATGACTTTTACTCCACGGCCCACTTACTAAATTTTGGTGCGGTAGTATTTAATTGACCGTTATTGATGAAATTGCAAATAACTCATAAATCGTTTATCAACTTCAACTAAGAGGGCCAAATTTGCAGAAAATTCAATAACGGGCCCAAAAATAGAAAATATGGATGTTAAAGTCACAAAGATAAATTGGGATAAAAAAATGAAGAAGGTAAGTGTTTAATTCTAACAAAATTGGAAACTTTTGGAATAAAAAAAAAATAATAAACAGGTATTAATTAACCATTATTTGTGGGTTACTTCAATAAATGAACTTATAATTATGTTTCATAGTAATTTGTAGTTTAGTTTGTAATATATTGTTGAAGAATTTTCAACCTCACAATAATACACAATTGTTTTTTTCAGTTATTCCATTTGAATTTTTTTGCAACATTGAAATTTTTTTATATTTTTTATAGTTTTAAGGATTTGATTTAACTTAATTTGTGGCGCCTATATAAAATAAACTATATATAATTATCTATTATTTTCTGACAGTGACTGTGTTGTGTTACGAATTTGGCGATTGTAAGTGTCATTTGTCTGTTGTTAAAATTAGACATTTGTTAATATAAAATTTGATATCTTTAAAATTTTATCATTAAAGGTTAGTGATTTTGCTCTTGGGTTTTAAGTATTTCCCTCTAAAATCTCCGTCAGAAAGCGCCGCATCCACATTTGTGTATCATCATACGTTTATTAAATAATTTAAAATATAAGACCCTGAATTATTCCATTACAATATATATATATATATATATATATATATATATATATATATATATATATATATATAATCTCAATAGGCTGTGTGAGTCAAATCTCAATCTACACTTTGAAAATGCAAAGCAATACAACCTAACATTTTTATAGTTTATTTTAATTATCAAAATATTTTATTAATTACACAATATTAGAGTCAGCTTTAAATAAAAATTAATAAATAAATGAACAGTATATGTGCAGGTCGGCTGTCAGCGTAAGTTATAGATTACTAAAAAAATCCATTAGATTTGATTTTCACGCAAATTAATGGATGCTCGAGAAATTCACGTATATACGCTTTTATATGTCTAGTTTTCTGAATCTGTAGCTTTCTCATACAGTTTCGGATGGCCGGTTATAATGTACGGTTATTTCTGGGAAAAGAAAAATGAAAGCCTTCGCTTTTAATCATAATACTCGTAGTTTTATTACTTGTTACCTTTACATCATCATTATTTTGTGCTTATAAATAAATTGTATATTTAGTTTTAATATTGTCATAATTATATAGTTAAAGCCACACAAAGGTAATGCAATTGATATAATACGTTCGACATAAAATAATGTATGTGCACAAGCTTGTTTTTGTTAGGTTTAGACGGTCTCAATGTAAAATTTTGTGATAAAATTTTAATCAACAGGCCAGCAAGTAACGACGTAAACCAAGTCACTGTCAGAGATGGTGCTGTGTTGCCGTCTTTTATTCATCAATTTTTTATATTTTGAGGATACGAATGATATTATTCTGACAGGCATATTTGATTGATTTTTGTCGTCAACAATTTGTAATAATTTGATAATTAGCTATTTCGAGCAAGAAAGGGAAAATAATAGACCTTTGTTGCCCTTAAATGCTGTTCGCGAGGAAAACTTTTGATAATACATGTAAAATAATTGTACTGTAACAGTATTTCATTGTAGCGTGTAGCTGCTGCTCTAAACGTCTGTTTAAGGACCGTAAGCAGAATCTCGCAAGCAGAGAAAAACAATGAGAAGTTAAAATCGCCAAAGAAAGATCGTTGCTGTTCTAAGCGAGTTACAAACACAGCAACTTTAAAAGAGACGATATTCTTGATGCTATTTATGATATGTACCAAAGTAAGTAATAACGGCTAAAGTAATAACTATACATTATAATATATATATATATATATATATATATATATATATATATATATATATATATATATATATATATATATATATATATATATATATATATACAGCGTGTTTAGCGAGGAATGGGACAGTGCAATATCTCGAGAGCGGATGAAGATTTTAAATTATGAAAATATCTTCCAAGGGCGCACATTTGTTGGCACAAAGATTTGAATCAACGCCCATCACCGCCAGGTGGCGCTATCTCACTTCAATTTTTAAATGCAATGCCCTATTTTTATTTCATTTTTGGATTCTATGACATATTTGTGATGACTTTTATTAAGACTCCTACCAACCTATCTTTTGTAGTTTCTGAGAAAAAAAATAATTTTTGGAGTTTTATTAATTGAAAGCATACAAATTAAATTAAATGTTCAAATGTTTCTCCATCATTTTCTACACATGTTTGATAACGCCTAATTAATGTAACACTAGTTACCGCTCTTAAAGTTTCTCGTGGTATGTTTTCACAAGCAATTCTAATTTTGTTTTGTAACTCCTCTACATCTCTAGAAGGTGTTTCATACACTACACTCTTTAAATGTCCCCAAAGAAAGTAGTCTAAGGGACTAAGGTCAGGAGAACTAGCTGGCCACATAATGGGACCATTTGTACCTATCCATCATTGCGGAAACACTCTATTTCGATAATTTCTCACTATTGCGCTATTGTGCGCCGGTGCGCCATCCTGTTGAAAGTACATCACTTGCCGCAGATTTACATTTACATCTTCAAGCAAAGGAGGCAGTTGATTTTCAAGAAAATCCAAATAGCGTTGGCCTGTTAAGGTACCATTAAAAAAATATGGGCCAATCAATTTGTCATCTATCATTCCGCACCATACATTTATGTTCCATCTCACTTGGAAATTGGTTGCTCTTACCCAATGAGGATTTTCTGACGACCAGTAATGGGAATTGTGGCGATTAACGATTCCATTGTTTGAAAAATTACTTTCATCAGACCACACGATACGACCTAGAAAATTAGGGTCTTGCGCATAATGTTCCATAAAAACTCCGGTGATAAAATTAAGTCTGCGATCTTGATCTCCTGTATGCAGTCCATGTACCAAATGAATTTTAAATGGTTTGTATTTATTAGATTTTAATATTTTATGGACAGAACCAACTGATACGGCACACTCTTCAGAAATAGATCTCACAGACACATGAGGATTATAAGCTACACATGCTAATACACCGACGGTGTGTGCTTCATCTGTTGCTATCTTTGTGCGATTCTCGCACTTACAGTGAGGAAAATGACCGGTTCCCCTCAAAATATTTGCTACACGAACAAATGTATTTTTTCCGGGATGGCGTCGATCGGGAAACCTGGCAGCATACAATACTTGTGCAGCCCTTGCATTTTTTCTACATTCACCATAAATTATTACCATATCAAAATATTCTTCGTTAGAAAACGTAAACATAATTATGGAATTTGAAGATGCACAGACGATTTTCAAAACTGAAACTGTTAACTGACAGAAACTTGACAGACACTTCATTACGCGTTTGTTTTCATGGCATGATAAATGTTTCACATGATTCTTAATCAACGACTGTGATAAGTTGGTCCCCCTTACAATTTAGTGTACAGCGTATCGCATTATTTCGGCGTTATCTGCATTATTTTTGTGGAAGAACAATCTTTTATCTTTCATTTGGTATAAAATTTGCTATTTTGTCTGTATCACTCAAATGTTAAAGCACTTCCTGAAATTACGTTTTGTGCTAAAATTCCAAGGATTATTTTTCTCAGAAACTACAAAAGATAGGTTGGTAGGAGTCTTAATAAAAGTCATCACAAATATGTCATAGAATCCAAAATGAAATAAAAATAGGGCATTGTAAGCGCCACCTGGCGGTGATGGGCGTTGATTCAAATCTTTGTGCCAACAAATGTGCGCCCTTGGAAGATATTTACAAAAATATTTTCATAATTTAAAAATCTTCATCCGCTCGAGATATTGCACTGTCCCATTCCTCGCTAAACACGCTGTATATATATATATATATATATATATATATATATATATATATATATATACGAAAATTAATATAATAAAAACGTTTTATCCTGTATGGTTGTAACACATAACCGTTCAATCCCTGTGGTCCTAACTAAAAGATAGGGAATTATTCAATGGCAGTATCATTTCTTTGAGAAGATTGCTGAAAGAACTTGGATTTAACTAGATAAAGAATAATGTACGACGTGGACTCATGGAACTACGGAATATAGCTTTGAAAATAGTGGAATTCCTGAGATCATATAAACAAGATAAGCATGATGCTCTCTACTAGTTTGCATTCCTTGATGAAACCTGAATATTTCAAAATGGAACTATCGGTCGTTCTTGGCAAAATGAAAATCTAGAGTGTTAAAACTACTCAAACAGATGGCTAAAGGTTGTACTACAATACAAATAAGTTGTTAAACTAAAATTTAGGCAAAATCCCCTT
The DNA here is from genome assembly GCA_036346205.1 of Vesta saturnalis. Lineage (NCBI taxonomy): Eukaryota > Metazoa > Arthropoda > Insecta > Coleoptera > Lampyridae > Vesta > Vesta saturnalis. Next base: position 928,952 of record JARFJB010001443.1, read on the forward strand.
TCAGATATATTATACTTCGTGCAGGGAGCGAAAATGGATTTATTGAGGTTTGTGAAGCAATATTTTGTTCAAAAGGTAAACTTGACTGTTACCATGAGGAAATGAACCAGGAAAACTTCTTGCAATGGTTCGAATATCAGTTGTTGCAAATCCTGCAGAATCCTTCTTTGATTATGCTGGATAATGCATCTTATCAGAGCATGTTATTGGAGAGAACGCCTACTATTGCATGTAAACAAAGTGTTGTTAAGGAGTGTTTGACAAAAAAAACATTTCCTATACCAATATGATGTTTAAAATGAAACTTTTGAATATAGTCTCTCAGTAAGGACACAAATAAATAGTGTTTACATTAATTATTAAACACAACTCTTTTTTAGAAACAACTACCCAAAAAGTATGTAGTGGACAAGCTGGCAGAACAGTATGGAAACACAGTTTTACGTCTTTCTCCTTACCATTGCACATTCAACCCTATTGAATTAATTTGGGGTAGGGCACAAAATTATTACAATAGGCATATTGGTAGGGATGGTAACAGTGAGAATGACTGCCTGAATATGTGGCACGAGGCATTATTGGTTACTCCTGATATGTGAAAAAATTCTGTAAAACATACCGAGGAAGAAATTTTTAGATGGTATGAGAGGGAAAGAATATTTGAGCACCCGTCCTCTGATTATAAATTTTGAAAGTGATGTGTTAATAAATCATTTAATTATTTACTTGTTTTTATTTATTTATTTACTTATCGAAAAAATGTGTGAACAGTTACAGATATATGTGTCGTTATTTATGCAACCAAAAATTCAGTAATTAATATTTATTTATGGTTGAATAAAATTATTTGCTGGAAATTAAATATTTCTATCAATCCAATACTGTAAATGTAAACGTCATAAAACGCTGATGACGTGCGCGCCACTTTGTTTGGCTTTAACGATATGTTATTTGATGCGTAGTTGTCATTACTATTTGCATACATTTGGTCGTAATGCGTATTTCTAAAACTACTTAATTGTTGGAGCATCACATGTCAATAGATTACGCTTGCCCCAACAATTGAGAGCAACATCGTTAAAATATATTTTATTACATAAATGTATAGTAACTAAAACCAAGAATTGTAACCAGTTCACCATCAATAATATTCCAATTAAACAATTACGTACTAAGTGAAACTGGTCAAAAACATAACCAAAATGCCTACATATAAAACAATTTTTGATTTTTGGTTTTCAAGAAGTAAGGAGGAGGCAACGTTTTTCGTTTCCTCTCCTGGGGGGAGAGCGGACTGCTTGAGCTTAAGCTCCTTCAGCCCTAGTATGTACGCATGGTGGGGTTATGGATACGTTCGGTCAAGTTGGGTTCGGAAGAAACGAGGTTAGAGTTCTGAAGGGAAAGTTACTACCTGATAAACCTAATAACGGGAATCGAACCCACTACCTCCCGAATGTTACGCAGTACGTGTTATCAGTTCGTTTTTTGGTATAACTATACTATATAAAGTGCGATTCTGTGATAGTAAAGCATTTACTAGAAAACAATCCACAGTAAAAATTAAGATGTAATAAAGCTATTTAAGCGGAAAAGTATTAAAGTTGTTTGGATGTTAGTAGTAAGGGGACACTTGTCGCCGCCATCTTGATTTTGACGTCACAAGCCCGCCCACGTGGACCTGTTTTCCTATTTTTAACGCTTACGTGTGGACGTGTTCACCCTATTTTTGCACATCCACGTGAGACCGGATTTTCCACCCTTATTTTTACGCTTACGTGTAGGACGTGTTTTCACCCTATTTTGCACGCTCACGGTGAGACTATTTTCCACTTATTTTTACGCTTGTGAGACCATATTTTCATCCCTAATTTTTTACACACGTGTGAGACCGATTTTCACCCTATTTTTTACACATCCACGCGTGACACCGTGTTTTCAACCCTAATTATTTTTACTCCTTACGTATAGGACATGTATTACCCTAATTTTTATTATTTCTTTTGGGGTTAAACCTTATGGCTGTATTAAGGACCTTTTGACGGATAGGACTTTTGTTAACGTGAGGAACTGGTCCTGGTCTTGGTGCTGGAGCTAGGATGTCTTAGAGTTTGGCCTTGGTGGTAGCTAGGGTTGGAGTCAGGTCTTGGTGGTGGAGCTAGGTTTGAACTGATTTAGGGTTGGACCTGGGCAGGACTTGGACTTGGTCTTAGAGTTATTTCTGATGGTATTAAGGCCCTTCTGGTTGTAACCTGGAGGCCAGGCAATTGTACGTGTTCTGACTGAAAAATTTTTATTTAGTCTATTTAAACGAAACTGCTGGATGGAGTATCTGTTAGTATCGTTTAGCGGTTCAAGATGGAAGGTCAGTTTAAGCACCCTTTTCGGCGATAGTTGCAGGTCCGTCGGGTGTGAAATCGTATTTTATCGTTGATTTTCTAAAAATATCGAAACAGCTTGCGATACAGGTTTTGAAAAATTATCTGGTTTTACAGTGAGTGGCAGCCTTTATTCAAAGATCTCTCTGTGGAGTTTCAAAAGGGTTTACCTGATATGGAACAGTTTGACGGGGAAAAACCTGTCTTAATAATAATTGACGATCTAATGCGGAAACTAACGGCTCTGTGGTTGATATTTTTACAAAGGGTTGTCATCATCGAAATCTAAGTGTGTTTTCTTAACGCAGAACATATTTCATCAAGGACGGGACAGCGGATATTTCTCTCAACGCAATTACATAATTTTGTTTAAGAACCCACGTGACAGAGCACAGATACAGCATTTAGCAAGACAGATTTCCGGACAATCCAAAATTTTTAGAAGCCGCGTACCAAGATGCTACTTCAAGCCCACACGGTATTTATTGTTCGATTTAAAACAGAATACACCGGATGTGCTACGTTATAGAACAAACATATTCGGGCCTCAAGGTATCTTAGGTATATATAGCGAAAAAGGTTTAAGTCTCACAGTCATAAAGATTACATCATATAGATGGCTGACGTTTTAATCGAAAACACTGATATCCTACATGCATTAGCCAGATTAAGTAAAAGTCAACGTGACGCTTTATTGAAATGTTTGGATAGTAAACAGGTAGAGTGTATTTGTGAGTGTGCATAACATTTTAAAAGGTCGTGTACCTCTGTCAGCTGATCAGAAGCAGCGACTCTCTCAACATAAGCACACTTTAAGACGCTTGGCACAAGAGGCGAATCTATAAAAAGAAGAAACAGTTTCTTGTACAGAAAGGTGGTGCATTTCTACCACTCCTGTTAGGACCATTACTTGGTGGAATTCTGGGTAATCTGTTTCAATAACCATGGACCACATTTGAAGAAGATGATTATTCTACCGTTGGATTTTATACAGCGCTTACAGGCACCAGATGTTACACAAAACAACATTTTAACGCAGTTGGGTAACGATATGGATAAAGTTTTAAAAACTAAAATGACCGATTGACAAATGGCAGCAGTACAACCAAGTTCTTCAAAGGTATCTACACTTTTCCAATCAGTTACGTCAGCCCACCAGTATAACAATTAGCGGTGACGCTGCTGATGATATTAGAGATTTACCGCAACGCAAAGGTCTGACAGACGACGAGATAGTATCAACGCTTCCGCCTTCATATAAGAGAAAAGGCGCGAATTTGTTACTATACTGAATACGAACAGCGATGTTTTTGGGATAAAAGGGGTACTGTCACAATAAAAGGTGAGATCATACCACATTCCAACATTATCGATCTGGTTCACGAGACGTTAAGAAAACGAAAACCACAAACCCGCGCGGTTGGCGTCAGTTTGACGTACATTAAAGAGATAAATATACCACGAGCGTTTATCGGAAATACGCAAAGGTATGATGTTTCTGTATCACCCAGTGCTGAACGGACCCTCACAACTATAGGTGAGAATTACGATGCTGATAGTGAAACGCGAGAAACACCAGAAGAATCTCTCAAAGAAGAAGAGACTTTCACTAGATTGGGATTCGTGGCGGCCATAACATGGATGCTGTATACTATGATCCCTCTCACCCAGCAGGGTTCGCTGGTATAACACCTTTAACTAATGCTGTAAAGGGTAGATATGGTGAAGTAAAAACTGGCTGCAGGCCAGGAAGCTTATACGGTACATAAACCGTCAGAAAAAGTTTCCACGAAACAAATATAGTGAGTAACCTTTACGAATTGTGGCAAGCGGATCTTTGTGATATGCGGAACTTTAAGTAAACACAATAGCGGATACAACTACATACTAACGGTAATTGATGTATTTAGCAAGAGGGCATGGGCGAGGCACTTAAACGAAGACAGCCTCATCTGTAATTGAAGCATTCGCGGATATTCTTAAGGATTGCGACAATACTCCGGCAAATCTACAGACGGATAAAGGCAAAGAGTTTGTGGCGAGCAGTGTACAAAACTTTTCAAGAAACAAAATATCAATTTCTATGTAACAAATAACCCTGATGTAAAAGCATCTGTAGTTGAAAGATTTAATAAAACATTGAAAACAAAGATGTGGCGTTATTTCACTTACAAAAATTCCTACAGATATATTGATGTACTCGAAAGACTTGTGACTGCTACAACAATAGTCCTCATTCAAGTATAAAGATGGCCCCTGCGGCGTAAACGATAAAAACATTTTGGAAGTGTGGAATAACCTGTACGCGAGGTTAGGTCCAGTACGCCATCCTAAATATAAAGTCGGTGAGCATGTCAGAATCGCCAGAACTAAGTACACCTTTGAGAAGGGATATGAAACGAATTGGAGCGAGGAAGTTTTACAATTAGTGCGGTGATAAAGAAGACCACCAGTTTATAGAATAATCGATCTTAATAACGATCCTGTTGAGGCACCTTTTACGAAGAAGAATTGCAAGTTGTTACGGTTGATAAAGATACTCTATTCAAAGTCGATAAGATTCTAGCAGAGAAGGGCCGTGGGCGAATAAACAATACCTGGTCAAGTGGCGTGGATACAGTGACAAATTTAATAACTGGGTGTTAGCTTCGCAGCTGAGAGATATATAAAAATGGAGTTTTATCTTACCTTATTGAGTAATAGCTCTATGACGTATTTTCCAGGTAATATGACGTCAAGTTTTATTACGCAACTGCCAAAACGAATAAGATTAACGGGCTCGTGGGTTGTAGGGATATCGGAAATTCAGTACCCATGTTCTTTTGCCGCTGTAAGTGCAACAGATAATTTAATTTATTATAGAACAGAGCCACCTGACGGAGAACATGTTAGAACGATATTAAAAAGGCCGCAGAATATTTTCAACTCGACAACGAGAAGATCATTTATATTGAAGATGGCTGGTACGTGATACGATTCGCTTCGGGAAATTACGCCAGCATAGAAGAAATTATCAGCGAGCTAAATAACCATGTACTAATAAGTAAATTGCTAACAATCGAATATCATAATCTAACTAAACGCGTCACTACGAAATTAAAAACTCGGCTCTCGCTATTCGGATTCTCACAACGTCTAGCCTTACAATTGGGTTATCGACCGTATCAGAACATAGCTATGGAACCAATACCCCTCACCCCGCTAGTATGGATAGGATTACCAACTCAGATGTTTGTTTATTGCGACATCGTTGAACCGCAAATTGTGGGTGATGTTTTATCTCCGCTTATGCGTATAATAAATATTACTTCAGAAAACTATGCTTATGGGGTCATAAAGATGTGGTTTTTCGCCTGCACTACATACCGGTAATGACGCGTGAATTTGAAAACATCGAGATTAATATAAAACAGATACAGGTGCAGCAATGCCATTTGAGTTTGGAACGTCGTGCCTGAAGCTACACTTTAAGAAAGTACAATAATGGTTTGCCCTTATCAGCAATATTACATGAATCAGGCCGGTAACGGTATCGGCTCTATTTACAGAGGTGTGCCCTATCAACGCGGTCATGGAATAGGAGCTGGTTGGGTATATTTAGAAGTATAATACCGTTATTTAAGTCTGGCGCAAAGGCTATTGGTAAAGAAGCTCTTAGAACAGGTGCTAATATTCTTGGTGACGTCATAGAGGATCGACCTATTAAGGATTCGTTTCAAGAAAGATTTCACGAGGCAGGTAGAAACCTTAAGCGTAAAGCCGACGAGAAAATCGATAAAATGATGGAGGGTTCGGGTTATAAAAGAGTACGTCTGCATAATAATCAGTCTCAACTGAGAGCCCTGCTAAGAAGAAGCCTGCTTACGACGATATATTTTCAAGATAATGGCTTTTCTACATGCAATCGTGTGAATGCGTCAAGTCCGAATTGGATTTGTTCGCTTTACCAGCGACGCAGACAAGTATCGAGAGTGGTGAATGGATATTTTACAAGCCCTTATCAGCTCTGAGTGATGACGCCCCAATAGAATTTGTAGTCCCCGGAAATGGAAAGATTATATAGATTTAAGCCAGACATGTTGTACATACAGCTAAAGTTCTAAAGCATGATGATACAGCACTTACAGACGCTGATGTTGTAGCACCGGTAAACAATTGGATGCATTCGCTTTTCTCACAGGTGGAGGTTTACTTAAATCAGAAGATGGTGTCACAACCAAACAACACCTACGCCTACCGTTCATATATCGAAACGCTGCTAAATTATGGAAAGGAGGCCAAGAGTTCACATCTAGGATGTACCTTATGGCACAATGATACAGCTGGACAGATGAATACTGGGAAACGCTAATAACGGTTTCTCAAACGTCAAGCACGGGCTACCGGAAACAGATAGAGATGATTGGTCACGTGCACTCGGATTTGTTTAATCAAGAAAGTTTCTCATAAGTGGTGTTGAGTTAAAGACTAAATTTGTACGATCAAGAGATACCTTTAGTCTAATGGCGGCAACGCTTCAAATTACAAGACGCGAATTATAGACGCTAGTTTACTGGTGAGACGTATGCGAATCAATCCAACTATTCTAATTGCACGCTAAAGCTTTAGAAACAACAGCCGCAAAATATCCTGTTACAAGGACCGACGTAAAAGTGTTAACTATACCTGCAGGCATACAGCGAAAATCATTGGATAATGTTTTCCTGGGTCAGTTACCTAAACGATGCATCGTAGGCTTTGTAGCAAATAAAGCCTTCAACGGTGACTACCCTCAAACCCGTTCAATTTTCATCACTGCAATATTAACTACATGTCTTATATATTGACGGACAACAAATTCCTTCGAAGGCCTTACAACCAGACTTTACAGCTAATGGTTTATAGTAAGAGCGTACCACACCTTATTCTCTGGTACGGGTATTCATTTTTGAATGAAGGTAACGATATATCAGTGATTATCCCAACGGCTACTGTTTAATGGCCTTTGACCTAACACCTGACTTGTCTGCAAACGCTAGCACCACTGGAATTTAGTTAGAAACGGTCCCTTCGGCTGGAAGTCGGGTTTGAAGAAGCGCTCACCGTAACCGTTAACTGTTTGGTGTATGCAGAATTCGATAAGTGATCGAGATCGATAAACATCGGAATGTCGTTGTGGATTTTAGCTGTTAAAAGTGGTAGCTCTAACCTGCAAGCTTCAGTGTAGAGCAGCAGCCGATAGAAGATGGACGCATACTTGGACACAAGGGTTTAGCGTGTTAACAACGAATTCATACCGAAAGAAATTGCCGTGGTTACAGATCAGGGTCGTTTATCGTTGATGCTGATAAAACCACCGCGAGGCTACTTTATATCAGGATCCATGTCACGACAGATAAAATTTATGGAAGATAATTATCATGGCTTGAAATGGTGGTGGGGTCATGTACATTACAACAATTTCCGTGAGGAGCTTGAGAGTGTTGCGCCCATTTAACAAAATTCACGTTAAGGGTAGTGAAACAACAGTTTTTAAGGTTTCTTAACAAACCAATAGTAAACCTGGAGGAGAGTGGTTGCCCGTCGATTAAACAGTTGAAAAAGGAAGCAAAAGCATATAGCTGTTTAAACCATAACATCACTGATCCTATTGTGCACTGGAAAACGCATTTACTACAAGACTGGACCACACCAATTCCAAAGATGTATGCGGTACAAGTGTTGAGATGCTTGAAATCGATCCAGCCACAAGAAGAATGTGTTTCGGCTTGTTGCTTCTAATCAATTACCGAAACACGCACCTCGACCGTGTGCAATTATCGTAAACACGGATCCTGCAAACAACCAGGTCAGCATTGGACCGCTATCTACATTGACGAGAATGGTAAGGGGAGTATTTTGATTCCTTTGGACGAGCACCGCAAGGATATCATTTACATTTCCTGAGAAGAATTCCGATGTTTCGTATACAATAAAATAATACTCAGGATTATCATTCGGATGTGTGGATTTTATGTCTTAGTGTTTCTATATTTTAGATTACATAGTTTATCAATGATTGATTTTGTAAATAAGTTTTATACATGTTTAATTGTAAATGATGAGATAATTAAAATATTGTTTAACGCTGTTATCCAACCATTCTATTCTGATAAATAAAAATATTTTAGTACCTTACTTTTTAATTAAGAATTGCGTAATACCTACTGTTTTTTCTTTTAATTCGGCATGTGTGTTTTTAAAAATCGTTTATAAAATTTATTATTTAAGTTTTTAAAAAGAAATTATATTAACTTGGTTTTAGACTATTAAATTAAATAAATTATATAATTACACGGTAATTAGTAAACATGAACAGTGATTTCTTACTACATATTTTAAAACATTCCAAACATTTAATATGGTTTTTATAAAACAATTTGTGTGTCCGTATACGAATATTTTCAAAACAATTTTATTTTAAGCATGTTGCTGTAAGTGCAATAAAGACAATGAGATTATTTGTATATTTTACACTCTAATTATAGCTAGTTTTCACACAACTAGAAAGTTTTAGTTGACATGCAACACAAAGCGGTGACTATCACTCAGTGCCTAAAAAACGTTACAGATCTGGTACGTGTAGTGTTAATCCTTTACTTATTTACAGAATTTTTTAATTACAGTTTAACATCAAGCATTAAGTTTCTTTAAAAATATTAAGGCGTACAACATTCTTACGGACGGATGATATTATTTCAATGCAGGTAAACTATGTTTTAATATGCGTTTTAGAAAACACAAACTGTTAATGTGATTAATTAACTTAATAAAATATTTTGTTTCATTAACCAGTAAGGCCACTGAGGATAAACGCAATTTACAATAAAAATAAGTGTTCTATAATTAAATTTTACTGTCATTCAAATTCCCCAAGTATGATTAATCCTAATACAACTGCTATTTTACATCATTATTAGAAATTTTCTCCAATAATTCTTTGTACAATTTCTAACATTGTAGTGTGCAACTCCAGGGTTACAACCAGAAGGGCCTTAATCAGAAATAACTCTAACCAATAAGTCCTGCCCAGGTCAACTAAATACAGTTCTAAACCTAGCTCCCACCAAGATCTGACTCAACCTAGCTCCACCACCAAGGCCAAACTCTAAGACTTACTAGCCCAAGACCAGGACCAGTTTCACGTTAACAAAAATCCGTCAAAGGTCCTTAATACAGCCATAAGTTAACAAAAAAATAATAAAAATTAGGTTAATACAGTTATGAAGAGTAAAAATAATTAGGGTTTACGGTGTCACGGTGGATGTGTAAAAATAAAAATCGGTCTCACACGTGGATGTTAAAATAATTAGGGTGAAAATAGTCTCACGTAAGCGTAAAAATAATGAAATCGTCTCACGTGAGTGCAAAAATAGAATGAAAACACGTCTACTAGCGTGTAAAAATAATAAAATATTCAGTGGATGTCAAAAAATAGGTAAAACGTTACTAACTGAAAATGGGTTTTTATGGGCGGGTTGTGATAAAACCAAACCATTTTACTATTTTTATACTTATATTTTTTGTCAATTGGCTTATTTTATATAAACAAATTTATTTTACTTTCCATCCGTAACTAATATATTATATGTAGAACTCCATATATACGTATATTTTTATTGATACCATTAGCATATATAAAATCAAACCTAAATCAATTATAAACGAAATAAGTAGTTTTAATGAGTTAAATACCGTCACTCTGTTACCGTATGTATTTTACGTTAAGTTACTGATTATATTCTAACAAACATTGAACCGCTTTAGTGTAATGCTACGATATTAGACAATTATTTCATTTTTCCATATACTATTTTATGCAATCAACAGCGTAACCAACAAATAATTAGGGTGTAGTAACCTAAATCGCAAACGTGTGTTAAAATATTTACAAAGGGAAATTGAGAACTATTTTCCTTCCACAGCAATAAACTACAAATTTGCTTTAGTTTGAACCCCACTCGCTTTAAAATATAAAAAAGCGTAAAGCTTTACTTCAATATCATATAAAACACACTAAGTGAAACAACTGTAATATATACATATATTCAAATAATAAACATAAAAATTGCTGTTGAAATTTAGTACAAATGCAACTGTAATGGAACGAACAAAAATACAATTGATCGTAAATCTTTGCGATAATAAAAGTATGTGACGTGCTAAAATCAGCTTGGATCAGATGGGCGACCAATAGCATGAAAATAAATAACAAGTTAATGTCTAGAAAGATTTATGTTTACTGAAGCAAAATTAGCTGAAGTAAAAAGTAAACGCGACCAGTGTGGTAGTAAAGCGTTAGTAAAACAATTAAAGTTTTATTCAAGATACATACTTAATACCCCACAAAGAAGAATGAATAAAATGTAAGTACCTTCCCAGAAAAAAAGAAAATAGTAACAGTTTAAGTGTGGTGCTTTAATAAACAAATAACTGATTGAGTATATTGTAGAATAATCAAATTCGTTAAACATCGGTGATATATCACCATCTCACCTAAAGTGGGTAATAAATAAACTCTAAGATTGTGGTAAGCATCAAATTAAAAAATCTTTATCCGATCGTTTGGAGTAACTTGACATAGTCAACTTATACCCAGTTCTGCAGTACATATATAAATGACTGCAATAACCCTACTTGGGGATAAATCGTATATAAAGAGTAAAAATAAAACAGTTTCATTGTGTAAGAAAGGAATAGTGATTTTCTTCAATTTAAATTAAAAAGATTTAAAATAAAACAGCAGAAAGCCTGAATAATAAAGTAAAAAATTAAAGTTTTAATTTAGTTAAATTATTATCATTACATTGAATGAACTACATTACAATCGTTATAAAATCGATTATATAAAACAATTACAATTTTAATATTTATGTAAACAGTTATCCTGATAAACGTTTACGTTGAAGCAAATTAACAAAGAGGCCATGTTAAACATGTGAACGACACATTTTACGTTAAAGCAGACCAATGGTTTCACTATATCATAGACAGAGGATTAGCTAACGTAATTTTTACGAAATAGTTTTAGGTTTTGTTTAAAAGATAAAAGTACGATTGCCTTTTAAGTTCATTCTTGCTTGTGGAGTTAATAATTTCTTATTATAAGTAAGGATAATCGAGTTTTAGCTATTTTAATGTGTTTAGTTATAAGATTTTGGGGAAATTTTTAATCTGTAAGGATTGGTTTCTGTTGTACTTATTGTGTATATTTACATTTGCAAATTGGTCAATATATACCCATATACGTGTTGTTTATTTGTGTCACTAAAAATTTTATTAACTAATTGTATAACTGGTTACATCTATTGTAATTAGTGATTTAATTAGTTTAATAATCGACCTGAAATTGCATAATGAGCCAGGTCTATTACAAAATTTAATTATTTTGAAGTATTTTACAGTCAATCAAATACAAAACACTCATAACAGAATATTTTTATTAGGTAGAAATTCCAGATTTAAATTATTACAATTCATTCAAATTGACAGATGTTTAAATACGATTATTTTAAAGATAAAGTATTCGGAAAATATATACATGTTATCTATGATAAAAGCACTGATCGCTACGTGTTAAATTTTTCAGCAACAAATGAATGTTTCGTTGATACAAAAACTATTGAACCAACTTTTTATTTTGATTTTTCTAATTCAAATTTAAATAGATTTGAGGATGTATACAGTTCGTTTTAATAAGAAAATTAGTACACGAGAGGGAAAATACGGTTTTGATATAACAAAACAGGCTTTGTTTTGACAATTGTTTTATTCATAAAAGCAATGAGCTATACCTAGCATGTAGAAAGGAAAATTGATATTTGTGGGTATTAGTTTCGGTGAACATATTTCAGTAATTTTACAGTTTAATCAATTTATTTAAGCATTTTAAACACTTTACAGATATTAATCACATGAAGTAGAATAATATATAGAACATGTATAGATATAGGTACAATGCATGAACTATATAAACTATAAAAAAGGGTTATGGTACGAATACTGTATATTAGATTTCACAGACAAACTGTATAAAAAGTGCAGAAGAAGTGGTAGTGATTTAGAAACATTGATAAGAACATGAACAACATTTCTACAATGTGATATTTAATATAAAATTACATTTTGTGTACAAAATTTATATAAATGTATTAACAATATGGAATTCTGATATGACAAAGTTATGAACTATGGAGTAAAAATAAACAGTATTTGTGTTAGGGACAGTTATAAAAACATAATAAATTAACATTTCAAGTGATTTAGACGTTTTAAACGCAAGTTACAAGTAAAATTATATTAAGTTAGGTTAAGTACTATATTTAAGAATTTTGCAAATTTATAGTTTTTATAGGATAAGTTAAGTTTAAAATAAATTATAAAAGCACATAATAGTAGGTTTCCCTCATTTTCATAAAGAATTTTACAATATACATGTAATATGAACATAAAATTAGAAAAGTTGGGTTAACTACCTAAAATTTAAATATAAAAATGGAATTTCTGTTAAAATTAAGTTAAATGGTTTGAAATAAATGTATTCTGATATAGTTTTTTATGTAGATTCTGAATATGTAATTAGTTTAGGTGTAAAATATAGATTTTGTTAGATATAAGTAAATTTAGATTTGAAGTTGTCAAAATGCAAAGCTTCGAAGCGAAATAGGGCTTGTGAGGTGTATTTTTATGCAGAAAGTTGCCCTGGTTCCAAATCTGTATTCAAAAAGCAAATCCGACTTGTTTAAAAAAAGTTATAGCATCATTTGTATTTTAGTTAATTTAACAATTTTGTTTAGACCAATCAGATGCTTGGATCTTTTGTGTGTAATGTAGAAAAAAAGTTGAAAATTTGGTATCCAAGAGAAATGTATAAAAGGAATTGCTCCTGATTTCTCACTCTCCTGCCTTTTGCTTTTTGCTCTTGCCTTTCGAAATTTATTGTGACTAACAAGTCATAGTGTTAATAGTGTTGGTGTTAACATGTCAGTTACAAGTTTCATTTACATTTTCGGTTTTGAGACGCGATCAAGGTAGAGTCGAGATCTCAGAAACAATTGTTTTAACCTATAACAAAATTTAAAAATTAGGTTACCGATTATAAGTGTCGATAATATTATAATTGTTTCAATTTGAATTCGTGCTCAAACATGAGATATGTGCATTTTTTATGTTAATAAAATCATACAATTATTTTGGATTTAATGTTTATTTTTCTTGAAAATGATGCAGAGTATTAAATAAACTAAATTCCATAACGGCATTTAAAATAAAAGTGCAAGCAATTAAAATTTATATAAAAATAAAATATAAATTTTAATCCGAAAATTTTAGTAAATACTTAAACCGACATTTAAACATACAATTTAAAATAAAGTGCTTATCTAAAAATATATGAGCAATATTACGTTGCATCATATTTACCACGAGGAAGAGTTGTTCAGCAGTAAATTGGATTTGGATGAATTATGGAAAATTAAGCAGCACCATTGTGAACAGTAAAGCAGTATCATCGATACATGGGAAGAAGTCTACTTCCAATATTTTAATATGGAACAAGCCTAATGAGAACATTCTTTGGAAGAAAATGGAGTAACACATGTGAGTGAAATTTTACTATCATAACCCATTATTGCATTGTTTATTCTTTTGATTTCCTGTATTTATGTTTTTATTGATTATGTATAAATGTTTGTGCGACAACATGTTATAAATATCTGTCAAGTAAATGAACCGGTGTAATTATCAACATTATAATTTTATTTTAAATAAAACATAATTGCACTCACACATTTTAGATCATTTGTTGAAATTTTGACAGGCTGCATTTAATTAAGTCAGTTAGGACGCAACGCATGCGTTATTGTGCAGTTTCCAATAAAGTCTGTGTCACACAGAAACCATTTATTATAAATTACAATTTATTTGACGTAAAAATTTCCATGTGTGAAATAAAATTTTCTATGACATCATGTTTACATTTTAATGCAATTATAATCATTTAGAAGGTTAAAAGTTGTTATTATTGATTTGATTTGCCAACAATAAGTTTAAAGGCAATTTGAACTCTATCCGCAAAGTTTGATTTAAAGTGTAAATATCATTTTAGTTTTAATAATTACCACAAATATAATATATATATATATATATATATATATATATATATATATATATATATATATATATATATATATATATATATATACAAGTGTTATCAATAAGTTTACGACGACGCGCGTATTTCAAAATTTTATTAAGCTTTGGATTCATTTATTTTGGAGCGTAATTGAATTTGAGTTGTGTATGGTTTGACTGAGTAGGCTACAATCTTGTCTTCCACAGTCAGATAGGATTAATTTAACATTCTGCCTTAGACTATTTATTTTAGAAAAATTTAAGATTGAGGTGGCGCCTAGAGACAATTTTTGCTAGACTGAGCATTGTGAGTTCTAGATTTATGGTAAGTGTAAGGTGATTGAAACTACCTTTTAATCATTTTACTCCTTATATCGACCCCGCCCATTTTCACTGTAGCTGGCTTGACAAGCCGCTTACTTCGGTAAGCGTTCACGACACCTAGTGCGGTTTGGACGTGTAACACGTTAAAGTATTACAGTTGTGCCATATAATGCATGCACCATTGAATAATGTATGTATAGGTAACCCAATTGAGTAAATCCTTGTATTTTTAAAGTAGACGCAAATCGACACTGATGATGGAGGTAAACCCCTAAAACCGGTCTCTCAACGGTGGTAGCTCTGTAGACATTTGAATTTTGATTGTTTTCCTTCGCATTTTTATTTTGGCTACTTTATTTGTTAAATTATTAATATTACCACACACAAATTACATACGACGGTAACGTATAAATATATATATATATATATATATATATATATATATATATATATATTGCTATGTATAATTGACTTGATAATTATTTACTTAATTTAATAGTTCAATTGAATTTTGTTGGCAAATAAAAATAATACATTTAACCTGTTAATTATAAATTCAAATATTAACGTGAAATCATAAAAATTATTTTCAAACAAGGAAATGTTCATGTGTAAAATTTATTAATTCTGTGCAATTATTTGCTTTAACGTGTAACAGACTTCTATGGAATTTGCAAAATGTACGCATGCGTTGCATCCTTGCTAAATTAAAATATGTGCAACTTGTCAAAATTCCAACAACGATCTTTACTTAGTAAGTACGATTTTGATTTTCTTTAAATTAGAATTATATTTATGATTACACTTGTTCATTACCTTTCCAGATATTGATACACGTCGTCGCACAACAATTATATACAGATTAAAAACAAAACATAAATACAGGACATCAAAAGAATAATCAATGCAATTTGTTAGGTTATGATAATAAAATAAACTCACATGTGTTGTTGAATTTTCCATTAAATGGTCACTTTAAACTTGTTCCACGTTAACATTGGATGTAAACTTCATTCCATCTAACGATGTTACTGCCTTCCTGTTGAAAATGGTACTGCTTAATTTCCATAAATTCAACCAACTTCACTAACTTGTTATAAATCTTCTTTGTGATACGTTGCACTTGGGTAAGATGCTCATTTACTTTTACAATTACACTATTATTTTATATATATATATATATATATATATATATATATATATATATATATATATATATATATATATATATATATATATATATATAAATATATATGTGCATTTTTCGTTACCTTTGTGTTTCATTCATATGTGATATGAGTAAATTCCACGAACTAAGGGTTTTAACAATAAAACCTATAAATATTACCTTTTGAGAAGCCTAGGTATACCTAATTTCCATCTGACAAATCTTAAATGGCGAGGGTTAAACTCTGAAACAGTCTAAAAATATCCATTTTAATACAAAAACAATTCCTACTTACTGAGCATTTGATTGAAATAACTATTAAAGGAATAAGTTCTATTGCAACTCACCATACGAGAGTAAGGTGAATAGTTCTGTCGCTCCAATCAGGAAAAGTTTCCTGCCTGGACCGCTACGTTGCATTAGTTCGTATGGCAAGTTTCAATTGGTTCTCTTATAAGTAACAACAAAAGTTTTACTAATGACATTACAAGAAATTGGCACGTTACAATAGTACATTTAATATTTAATAGTTATTTTGTATATCAACCGTGAAATGTAAAAGCGCCACAACAAGAGTTTGTTACAATTTACATGTTATAAAACTGGATGATCTAATTTCTATTGCTAGAGATATGTTCAGCTATTGCCTATTTTTGCGGTTATTCTATCTACGTCTTGTAGTATCAACGTAACTTTTTCCAAATAAGTT
Organism: Vesta saturnalis; assembly: GCA_036346205.1. Taxonomy (NCBI): domain Eukaryota; kingdom Metazoa; phylum Arthropoda; class Insecta; order Coleoptera; family Lampyridae; genus Vesta; species Vesta saturnalis. Next base: position 945,678 of record JARFJB010001443.1, read on the forward strand.
ATTGTTATTATTTTTATTCCGGAAATTAATGATGGATATAAGCATCTTAAGGTGATCTTAAATATTCTTTCGTATGTTTTATTATAAAGTTAATACCATCATTTATTAGTTACACAGCTTTGATGTCATTGAAACAGTGAAATGGTAATCATCAGTACACGAGTAGTATTTCTGTCAGCATACGGGCTCTGCTAAAAAATCCATATCAAACTTTCGTATTTCTTGTTTCTGTACTTTTTCTAATAACCAAAATGTACTTAAAAGTTCCTCAAAAGGTTAATTTTGTTTTCAATACCGACAGATAATGTGAAATAAAAGAATGTACTTTACCTCATGATCCAAAAAAGGAGATTGGAACATCACACTCACCTGAAATAAAAGAAAATAAGAATTAGTAATAGGTCTAAAAAATAAAATGGTTTCCTATCAATACCATTATAGACGTAAAAGCCTCATAAACAAAGATTGGCATTTAAAATGCACATGGTTCCGCCAAGATCAGCGTTACCGTGATTCTTTACTAAGCAAGTTAGTGTATGTCAAAAATGGATATTTTAAAAGTATGTTAAAAAGCGCCATCCGACGTTCAATTTCTGCAGTATAAAATCATGAACTAGGTATAACTGTGTTTGCAAAGAAAGGAGTGTATACAGTTCACTCGTAAAAAAATTCTACTCGGCTCACTCATACGTTATCTGTACTCTTTATAACAATCGATAGCCTTACTGTAGAATCAGTCACTTTAATTTGGCTCAACTTACAAAACTTAATTCGAAATCCTTTTTGTAATATGTCGTAAACATTTTTCAATTTAATCTTAACGCTTTCTCAACTTTGTTTAACATTGACAAAAGATATAAAAGTAAAGCTCCCCTCTACTTCTCCAAAGCATACGCAGTTACGCATCAAAATATAGTTACGCACATAACTCTGAATACTGGAAAGGAAAGTTTTAAATCTAAAGACTAGCCGGGTTTTGACAAAAATACATATTAAACATGAACAATAAAGTTGAACTATTTAATCTAGTATCTAGTATAATTTGAAACGCATTTAGATCCCTTTTCGTTTAGAATGCAATACTGTGTAATAATGTATTTATCTCGTTGTAAAGCTATAGATCAGATTCGCCTAATTGTCAATCAATCAATAATAGCCAAATTATCAAGGGTTGTATAGCAGTTTTAGAATGCGAATCAAGTACTAGTTGCAACGTAACACAAATCAATTCGAATCGCAGTAACATCATTCGTATTTCGAAGGACAAATGTGAATTTCATTTCCATGTACACAATTTAGAAAAGAAAGACAACAAGAATACATTATGAGTTCCTTTTTGTATTTTTAATCCCAACTATATCGTCGCTATTTGCTTATAGAAAAATAGATAGTGGCTACTATTATCAAATGAGATGCATTTCTCGTTTTGTTAATACAATATTCACTTATTTTTACATTTATATAAATATAGTTATTTAGAAGATCGCGTTTATTTTCAAGTGCCTGTAATTCACAAATAAAAGGAATTTAACTTAAGATATACAGTTCACATTGTGTAAAGAATCATCATTTGTTTTGTAATCAATGAATCAGCACACTCGTTCGCATGTTTTGGTACAACTAATATACCAAGCACTCGTAATCGTACACAACCACTGTCCTTCCCTGCGGTACTACACTGCGGAAATATGTCTAATTTCCATTTTAAGCGCAAGAAACCAATTTGTGCGGCGTAATTTGATTAATAACTGTACGCGGAAAATGGCTAACATTGTAGCCTCAACATAGCTATGAAAAAGTACAAAACAACTTCACTAACCGTTCTTCTATGAAAAAAAGACGTGCGACCGTGCTTCAGAATTGTCTTATATGCTACACGTTTTTCATCCAATCATCACAGAACTCTAAAAAAATGCCCTATGTGTTTCTGAACCAATCAAAATTTACATGCTAATCTCCAGCAAGGAACTACAGGCGTCTAAAACCATCTGTTTCTTCCAGTAAGTGCTGCGAAACAGCAAAATATGTTGATTATAAAATACAATTCAAGTGTTTCCTACTACTGAAGTTCGAGTTACTAAAGTGTTGGTTCTGCTGCGCCTTAGCACAGGTTTTGCTTATGTTAAACAGCAATACCATAATTTAAGAGTAAATGGATAAATCTTATATACTAAATAAGTAATTTTTTTCTATTCTCAAAGGATTTAAACAGTGTCAAGCTAAAACATCAGTTCGAGTAGAGCAATATTATATACTTCAGTTTGTGGATCATATTTTTCCATTCCACTGGAGCGAACCGAGATACCTTAGATAGCTTCCCTAGGCTTAGAATTTGTCAAACTCCTTTAATAACAATTAACCTCTATAGTAACATGACCGTTAGAAAATCTTTGTCCATTGACCCATTTCTTGCAGTTTGAGAAGGGAAAATAATAGGACGTCTGTCAAAATTTTGGGTATTGCGATACCTGCCGTGTAAGCCGCTTCCTTGACCAAATTAATGATTATTGTGCTTTCACAAAACTGTTGTAGGTTATTTCGTCTATATAACTAGTTCATTGGTATTATGAATTTTTGGAAACGTTTGTTACCATTAAAATAATTATAAAACAATAAAGAAAATGAAAATAAAAAACAAAATTTGAAATATACAAACCCTGTTACATACCGTTCACATATTACACAATAACCATTCTGAATCTGCAACTAAAACCACGAAGATTATACACTCATCACATATTGCGCAGGTCTCAGGACTGTGTCTTTGTTCCTCTTTTGTATACGTTAGTAAACTAGCGATCATCAGACTAAATCACAGGCTTTTACACAAAACGGAGAAAATCAAACATTTTCGACTCATCCTGTACACACACACACACACACACGTACACGCGCACACACAGCGTATATATATATATATATATATATATATATATATATATATATATATATATATATATATATATATATATATATATATATATATATATATATATATATATATATATAACAGAACACCTTCTTCTATATCTTCCGTTTTATATAAGCTAGATTAATAAAATTTGGAATGCAGTTATAGTTTAGTTGTGTGCATATTTTAAAATTATTCACGCGAATACAGGTTGTTAATTTAAAAAGGACCTAATTATTATAAAAAAATTTAAATAGAACACCTTGTATATTATTACTTTTTTAAATTCTACACATTGTTCCTAACAAATTCGCAATATATTTCCCTATCCCTAAATATAGCCGTTTTTGAGTTATTTCGATTTTTCTAAAAAAAAATTGAAATTACCGAGTTTGCTTTGAAAATGTACCTCCTTAACTGTTGACAAATAAAAGTTATCTAATTTATATGAGAATAAGTACACAGATAGAGTCTCCTTTTAATGTGAAGAAAATGACATAATTGCATACAGGGTGCTTATAATTGACTTGCCAATCAACCATTATTCGAACTAGTAAAAGTTTACTTTTTCAAATAAAACACCATGTATATTATTACATTTTTGGTTTATACATATTAACCCTTATCTGTTGCCATACAACTCCCTATCCCTAAATATAGCCGTTTCCGAATTATTTTCAATTTTTCAAAATGTATAAGATTATTGAGACATTTTTAAATCTATGGCCTCGTATAGATAACAAAGAACATCATAAAACAATTGTATGATACATTAAAAAACGCAACAGAAACTAATATATTATGATAGAAGACTAATTACAATTTTTGTACTGCAGGCATTGCATGTTAACAAGAATTTGACAAATATTTACTTCACTTTCAAGTAAAATTCTAAAATCAAGTGTGCTTCTTATAAAAATTGAATGTTTGACGTAAATAAATAAAACTGTAGTTAACCATTTACGAGTGTTATTGTTAGTAATCCAGATTTTTATAAAATTAATTTTACACAAAATGAGTTAGTTGATATGATATTCGTGTTGGGTGCTGCAGAAAGAAGCTGTTTATTGGCCAGCAGAATTTATGCTGAAAGATATGCAGATAGAAGACATCTAAACGCAAGATCGTTTCAGAAAGTTATGAGTAGATTTATTGCAACTTCATGTGCCAATTACTCCAAACATGAACGTGTTAAACCTTCTACAAATGAAGATAGTGAATTGAGGGTTCTTCTCGTCATCGAAGAGGATCATCACAGAATCCAAAAGGACATAAGTGAAATAGTTGGTATAAGTGAGAGATCAGTAGGCCGTCTTTTGAAGAAGAATCGCTTACATCCCTATCATATTCAGTTACACCACGAATTGAGCGATGCAGACTTCGATCATCGAGTAAGATTTTGTAACTGGGCCAGAGAAAAATTACTCAAAACCCAAATTTTTTTTATAATATTTTATGGACAGACGAATCAACATTACATAAGAATGGATTTGTTAATACACATAATTTTCATTATTATTCCTCAGAAAATCCACATTTATTAAGACAAGTTGATAATCAACATAAGTGGTCTTTAAGTGTCTGGGGTGCCATCGTTGGGGATTATGTAATCGGTCCATTCTTTTTTGATGGACCTTGAATGGTGAGAAGTACCTTAACTTTTTGCATAACGATTTACCGGGCTTATTAGAAAATATTACTCTTGATATTAGAGCCACAATGTGGTATCAACATGATGGCGCTCCTGCTCACTACTCTGCAGATGTAAGAGATTATCTCAATAGAGTCTTTCCAAATAAATGGATTGGGCGAAATGGACCTGTGAGGTGGCCAGCTAAGTCCCCTGATCTGACAAGAATAGATTTCTTTTTATGCATAAAAAGTATTGTCTATAGAGAACCACCAACCACTGCCGAAGATATGCGTAATCGTATAACACAGGCTTTTCATAGCATTACTCCTGAGTTGTTGCGTAGAGTTGAAGAATCTTTTAAAGATCGACTTCAGGTCTGCATCCGAGAAAACGGACAACATCTTGAACAATTATTATAAATCATTATCCCTAATGATTAGCGTTAAATTTTTTTTTTCATTTTATTAGTTTTGTATTTTTAAAAATAATTTTAATAATTATAGTGTATTAGTTTCTGTTGCGTTTTTAATTTGCAATACAATTGTTTTCCACTGTTTTTTTTTGTATTTATAGGAGGCCAAGGATTTAAAAAAATGCTCCAATAATCTTATACATTTTGAAAAATTGAAAATAATTCGGAAACGGCTATATTTAGGGATAGGGAATTGTATATCGAATTGATAAGGGTTAATATGTAGAAACCAAAAACAGAATAATATACGGGGTGTTCTATTTGAAAAAGTAAACTTTTACTAGTTGGAATAATGTCTGATTGGCAAGTCGATTGTAAACACCCTGTATGCAACTATGACATTTTCTTTGCATTATAAGAAAGCTCTATCTGTGTACTTGTTCTGATATAAATTAGATAACTTTTGTTTTTCAACGGTTAAGGAGGTAAATTTTCAAAGCTATCTCTGTAATTTCAATTTTTTTAATAAAAATCAACATAACTCAAAAACGGCTATATTTAGGGATAGGGAAATATATTGAGAATTTGTTAGGAACAATGTGTAGAATTCAAAAAAGTAATAATATACAGTGTTCCATTAAAAATTTTTTTATTATACTTTGGCCATCTTTAAATAAACAACCTGTATACACGTGAATAATTTTAAAATATGCACACAACTAAACTATAACCCTATCCCAAATTTTATTAATCTAGCTTATATGAAACGGAAGATATAAAAGAAGGCGCTGTTGTTGCCTGTATACACACACACACACACTATATATATATATATATATATATATATATATATATATATACATCGTTATTAATTTACCAGAAAAATTACAAAATTATTTCATTCTTGATAATAAAAGAAAAGAAATAATATCCTTTCAGATTAAATCTAATAAAAGAATTCTCAAAATTAAGTTTTCTTAAAAGAAAACTATTATCAACAAATAAACCATAAACGGTTTAATAACGTTATCACCTGCCAAAATTTCTTTAGATTAGTATAATATTTATACCTAATTTACACAGATTGTAGTTGAGTAATTTCAATCCCTTTATTAAAATTAAAAATTCCTATAACATTCAATTGTGTTTAAACACAAATTACAATTGTCATCAAATAAAAGACCTTTGAAAGCATATTTTTTCCCACCTTGACATCGATTTGACTCCAAAAAAAAACTAAGCCGAATTTTCAAATTAGAATTAAGTCACATTTACTGTGAGTTAAAACCTGTTGAATAAAATCCTTTCAAAGTCGATGATTTCCTCTGTGAACCGAGCTAGTAGGTCAGTGGTAACACGACCTGCTTAGTATTCGGTGGTAAAGGGTTCCATTCTCGTCACCGCCTATCTTGTATAAGGATTTTTCACGGGGTTTTCTTTATACGCATATAGTGGCATGACTAGTGCATAGTCAGTGCATATTCGCAAATCATATGCGGCTATTTAGACTAATGCTGAGGTAATAACTTCTCTTTCAGAACCCTAACCCCGTTCCGGCCAATGCTATTCTGACAGCACCTATTCTAATCCCACCACACATACATACGTGTATGTACGTTGGAAATCCATGGCTATGGCTGAATAAGTAGATTGGAAAACACAAGCAGCCCGTCTTCCCCCTTGGGGAGGGAATAAAATACGTTAATTTTCCTTTTTTTCTCTGTGAGTGATTATTGCGATGCAATTAAAACTTCATTTATTCACCAGATCTCCAGGACTTGAATTTTGAAGGGACGCCACTGTTTTCTTCACTAATTAAACGACCACTTTTACAACTTAAAAACTTTGTTAAATGGTTTAAAGTTACATAATTAATTTTCAATTCACAAATATTTATTTACACCGACATAAACTACCCGCCAATTTTAATTTTAATTTCTGGTTTGGAAAACATAAATCCCTAGAAGTTATAAATAAAAAAGCCACCGTAATTATTGTACTTTGTCTAAGTTTAGCAGCGAGCTATCAGCTGCAAATTGATATAATTACCAAACATTTTGTAACTCCTTAACCACCAGTGACGGTTTTACAAAATTGGCGCCCAACGTAGCACAATTTCAGGATTGGAACACACAAATCCCTCGATTTTGTAAATAAAAATTACCCAAAGTCACCACAATTATTAATGCATTATTTTTATGAATTTAAACGGGCAGTTACCCCCGTGGTTAAATATTAAAAAAATAGTACCTATATAAATTGGTACGCTACACCTTATTTTCTATTTCAACCACTACTTACCTAATTCAGATAGAAACACCGTTATCAATATAATGAAAAAATATAGAACAGTCTCATTTTGCTCTTGAAGGCCACTAGGGGAAATGAATTCCTTGCAGTTCTAATGACATACAGTTCAGTTATGTGCCAAATTAAACTCTTAATTTAAAAGCACAAGCAGCGATTGTATTATATTGGACGTTTGTTGGTCACCCCTACGAGTAGTTTCACAAATTGTCTGTTGGAAGGCCTGAGCGCTCCTAATCAATAACAAATGTTCGAAAACCATCAAACGTGTTCAATGCAAATAAACCACCTTCAACACTTCGCCGCACAGAATAATACTAACGTCACTCTTTAAAACAAATCATTTTGTTTACGGTTACATTCCATTACACACTTTCCTCTAAAAGCTTTGCACATTTTATTAAATTATTAGGAATTTTCAAAATTATTTAATGGATTCATTTTGAAAGCCTTGCATCATGGTCGATTAGGAATTATAAACAATATCCAGAGATCCATTTCATAAAACTGAATATAAAAGGCACCTTTTGCATTTCTTTAACCCGTTAGACATACAAGATTAAGACAAATATAGCTAAGATAGCTTTAGTATTACATTTTCAATATCCAAAATTATGCAATAATACTATAATTTATTTAATAAAACCGTCGATAACAAAATGAAAGTACCTAAACCGTCGCAGTTAAAATCTCACATTTATTAACAAAGATTTGCAATAGCATACCAGCCAATGGTTTTTAAAATTCGCTTTGTTAACCATTATTCAACTCTCATAAGAATTTTTCTCAAGTACTAGTTTCCGATTTTTCGATTAATCTTATTTTTACGTCACCCTAAGTCCAATGATTTTCTCGTTTGACTGCAATAAAACGCCCGTTATTGTAATTGATTGAAACCTGCTGATAGAAATTAATGAACTAAATGTATTTATGGTTTAGGCACAGTTAATTCTCATCAAATTATTTAGCGAAATAACCGTTTACATAATTTATGTATTATCGTTACCAATAAGGTAATAAAAATGATGGAAAACTTGTATGTGAAAAGAATGTAGACATAATTATATATTTAGTGCAAACACGTTAATTAAAATTATTTAACTTCCTGTTAGTGTAATTTTGTTTTACAGGTATACGCGTACAATAAGGGGTCCTGGAGGGTATCCCACATCTTCTCTCACCCGATAAAAAATAAGTAAGCTTACGAATTTAAATAAAAATATTTGAAGAAAATCAATTGATGAAACGATTCAAATATCAGAAAATAGGCGATTACCTTCAGCTTCAAAGTATTTAGTTGTAACTTACTAAAGGTCTACTTTTAAAATAAATAGAATTTTATTTATAAGTTACTAAGCCTACTTATTATTAAAATAAAATTTCTTTATTGGGTAATGTTTGCTTTTATCTTTCAATTGAGCATTGGAGTGACGATGTCGAACAAAATAAATTATCCTAAATTCCTTATCTTATATAAATCGTCATACGCAAACAGTTATCACCCAATAGAGTGGAGCACCGTCGCATATGACTTCACACTTCCATAGTTTATAAGCCATTGCGTTAATTAGATTTTTCAGTTATTGCACGACGCAGTATTATTATTGCAGTATCGACACGCTTTCTATCGATCTGCTTAGATACATTTTAAACCTTCCAAATGCAATCCTGTTAGGCGACCTTAACGCTGGCCACGTTCAGTTCAGGGATTCCATCGACAACGCGAATGAAATATTGCTATCTACACTCTTACTATGACTTCCATTCTCGTGTATACACCAGCACCTTTTTTTAGCCACAATAGTCCTTCCACCATCGATTACCTTCTATGTTCCATACCAATTGAAACTTACCGAGGCACTGATAAACATAACCAGGCGTAACTTCAGAGAGGTTAACTAACCCCTATCTTCTTGTCTCCCGACAATATTGATCAAGCAGTTATATATATATATATATATATATATATATATATATATATATATATATATATATATATATATATGAACTCTACAGACCACAAGGCGTTTGGCTTGGTTTACTATTTGCCTCCACGATTCTCTGTTTTTCGCCTATTCTTTCCACTGCACTACTCCCATTTAGCCAAATATTCTTCGACTTCTTGCAACCACTTTCTCTTCGGTCTTCCCCTTTTCAACTCCCTTCATATCTTCTCCTACCCACCACCTGTTTTGTCAATCTATTTGCTGGTAGTTTTTCTATGTGCCCGAGTCAGGCTATTCATTGTGCTCTAATAACTTGCGTTATTGGGGGTTCTCCAAATGCTGTTTTTATTTCTTCGATATTCCGTCTTCTTCACTGGTTGTTATCTGCCTTAATGCCCCCGTATATTCTTCTTAGCACTCTGCGCTCCCACAGCTCCAGCATTTTTCTCGACTTTTAGTTAGTGCCCGCGTATATTACGGCTGGTCTTATTACTGTTTTGTAGACTCTTATTTTGGCTCTTCTCGATACGTTCTTGTTACCCAGTAGTCTCTGCAGCATTCTCATGCATTTATTCCCTTTTGCTTCCATTCCGTGCTGGTCTGTGATGGTTGCGCCCAGGTAACAGAAGCGCTCGACTCTGTCAAAATGGTATACTTCTTCTTCCACTATAATTTCCAAGTTCCCCTGCGCTATTTCATCCCTTTTAGCTCTCATTTCCATGTATTTCGTTTTGTCTTTGTTGAGTCCGAATCTTCCTGCCTCCTTTATCAGTTCTTGTGTTACGTTTCGCATTTCTCCTAGCTCTCTTATTACTATTGTTACGTCATCTGCGAAGGCGTTGATGTTTTTTCCTATATATTAGCCCTGATCTATGTATATGGCTTCCAGCACTATGTTAAACAAGAGGCAGACATGGGGTCTCCCTGCCTGAGTCTTGATTCCACCTTAAAAGGTTTTCACAATTGCCCATTAACTTTAACTAGACTTGTTGTTGATCATTAGTTCTCTCATCGCGTTTAGGAATTTTTTCCTTCGTATGGCGTCATAGGCGTGCGAATACCTATAAATAACATGTGCATATATATATTCCCTGTCTATAGTGCTTTTCTTGTACGTGTTTAATTATCATTATCTGATCTACTGTTGATCTGTGGCTCCTAAAACCGCATTGGTATAGCCTACTAGTTGTTTGGTGGCATCCTTTAGTCTATTTTTGATTGCTGTTGCATGGATTTTATAGACCACTTCTAGCAGTGCCACTCCCCTGTAATTCACGCATAATATTCTGTCACCTTTCTTATAGATCGGGCACAGTATCGTCGTTCCCACTTTTTTTAGCATTTCTTCCTTTTTCCAACACTGCCCTATTACTTTATTCTATATTTTATTAGTTCTATGCTTGTTTGGCTCTCTACTGGGCTTGTTATACATGCAGTTTATAATTCCTTTAATCTCCTCAATATAAGGCTCTGTCTCGTATTGTCTGTCTACATCTTCTTCGTCTAGTTCATCAATGCCTCGGCCTGTTTCTTCCTCCTCCGTGTTTCCTGGTCTGTTTAGTATTTGTTTGTAATAGCTTGCCCATCTTCCTATATTTTCACTTGCATTTATTAGTAGTTTTCCGTCGCAGTCTTTGCAGTAGATGGTTCTTGGCTGGTATCCTCTCTTTTCATTCCTAATTCCTTGGTTTCCTTATCTGTTTCTGTTTGTAAGTATTTTCTATTTCTTCCATCTCCTTTTCAAGTTTTTGTCTTTTCTTCCTCCTACATATTTGTTTGACCTCTTTTGTTCTTTCCTACAGTTCGAATTTGTTTTGCTCTTCAGAAATTTTAGCTTCGCATTACCCCTCCTTTCTATTGCTGCCTCACATTCGGTGTCGAACAAATTATTTTCCTTTGTTCTTACTTCCGTATTTAGTATTTCTTCAGCTCCGTTTTTATTATTATCTCTACTTCGCCCCATCGCTCATCTATTGTTTCTTGCGTTCCTCCTCTCATTGCATTCTGCATTTTCTCCTCGTATTTGTCTTATGTTTCACTATTTTCTAAATTTATGCATATCCTTCTTTAATACTTTCTTTCTTTTCCACTTTATTAAATTTCTCCTATTTTATTTTGACCAAAGAAACGATCTGTATTTATGTCCGCTCCTCTATAACTTCTGGTATGCCTTTTTACTCATGTATGTTCTTTCTCTATTAGTATATGGTCGATTTGGTTTATCCTCTTTCCATGTGACGTGATCCAAGTCCCTTTGTGTATTTCCTTGTTGCCAGTTTCCATTGCAAACTGTATTAGCTTCTGCCCATTTTCATTTAAAATTTCGTACTTGCTGTATCTACCGATGGTGGGCAAATACTATCTTCATTGGCGTCATCCATGAATGTCTGGACATCGTAGGCTGGTATTCTATGGGGTTCTTATAGTACTTTTTCGTAGAATTTGTCTTTTTCCTCTCGGTCCGTGTCTTACACACGTGACTTTAGTATAGCATATTCTATTCCATATGGCCCTAAAACCCATAACTTGCTCTTACATTCCCTTATTTACCAAAAAACCAGTTCCTAATATTTTATCTTCGCAGCCGCTACTGTAAAACATATAGTTCTGTGATTTTACTCCCTTTCTGTTTAGTTTCCGGTATAGCTAGGATCGCAATTTTACATTTTTCCATTTCTATTTCTAGATTTCTAAGACTTCCTTCCGAATTTATGCCTCTCACATTCCACATGCCTATCCTTACTAGTTTTGTCTTGGTTCCATTTATTATTTTAGTATTCTTTTTTTGCAGTCCTTGTTCATTGCCGGGTTCGTCGTTTTTTCGTTCTTCCTTTTGTATGATTATGATTTTGTTAGTTTTTTGGGTCTATGCGCTGCCTGTCGTGTTTTTCCTTTTCCAAGTGACCCATTGCATCGTTCCAAGTCCACTGTTCCACATTTACCAGTAATTTCTTGTATCCTATTTAGCTTTTTTCCCATCTTGCCTTTCTCTACCTGCTTGCATCCTAATCTTCTTTTGTGCCTCTCTTAGTTGTTGTGACATATCCTCATTTATACACACTTTTTCATTCTTAATCTATCTCAGTTTATGCTTGTTTTTCATGACCGCGTGTTTATTTCTTGGTTTTCTTCTTTTAATTTTTTATTTTCCTCCGATATTTTATTAACTTCCGCTCTAAATTCTTGCTGCTCATTTTTTAGCTTTTTAATTTCACTTGTTATTGTCGGTATTAAAGCCCTGAACCATACTAATGAGTTGATCTATTTTGTCTCCCGGTCTTTCTCTTTTGTCTGGTGTTCTTAAGACTTTGCTTTGCAAATATATTTTCTAAATTCCCCGAACATTTTCCTCTTTTCCCTTAATCTGTGGTATATTCGTCTTCCGAATCCATTTCGAGTTTTACTTCATTCGTCTCTGTCTTCACTATTTAATACGCGCTATATAATATTTAATGCCGCACTACGCGTGTTTTCCGGATCGGCTACTCAATTGCCGCCCGTTTCTCAGTATTGCTTGTTCTAATTTTATTTTTAATTCGCTCACCTGCTTTACTAGTTGATTTAATGGAGTGCTCTATACACTACACACTACTTTTGCTCGGTTCCCCCGGCTTTTAAACACTCGGGGCCCCCTATTTTGGGTTTCCTTTCCCGCACAATTCCAAAGCTGTTGTCAGTCTGCCCGACTGGGCCTAGCACCCTTTATTAATTACAGAACCCTTTAATTGTATCACTAATTGTTACACCTTACTTACAGTTAACACGCTGTAATTTATTTTTGTGGTCGTAGTTATCCCACAGTATTTTATTTAGTGTGTTACAGTTATCGCTCCATATTTATTTATCTCTGATTTTGTGATTATTTAGCGAAGCACGCCATTTCCACTCTTATAGCTTCTCGCTCACCATTTTTAATTACTCAGTTCTCGTCGTTTTCTTACCCAGTTTTAATTTAATATTATTCCACTCCACTACTACTTATCTATTTCGTTGTATGCAAACGGAATTATTTAATTACAATTATTATTTTCGATATTAATAATCAACACTCTGCACGTACAGGTTTTCACGTCGTAGTTTTCTTCCGTGATATAGAATGCAATTAACGTCTCTGTCCGTAACAAAATCTAACAAATCAATTCCGGCCGATTCATGAACATAAATAAAAGTAAAAAAAAATTCCCTGATCCTACCCTCAAAACTAGCATAAAATTCTAATGCCCTTATCCGCACAGAAACAAACTTTATCACCGAAGGAAACTAGCTCGCCAGCCTCGATTACTGAAACTAGCTCGCCAGCCTCGATTACTGTGACAGCAAAAAATTTTGGGACCAATTTCGTAGGCCAGCCCGCCGCAAATCTTACCAAACATCGCATCTCAAAATGTCATGAGGTACCTTGCTTTTCGGCAATCAAGACAAAGTTAATCTATTTGGTCTCGATCGTCAACCACATTTCAGTCCCCTGACCTATAACATTTTGTCCACAATGTAATAATCGGTCTAGAATACGACCTCGAGGTATTCGAAGCTACGCTTCTTACTGAACACCACCTCTTTGACAACGCTCCTGGTGATGATAGCATTAAGTGCGCAAACCTTAAAGAACTTCCACATCCTACCGTCAACCCTGAAGACAGGGTTAGCTATACATTGACGACATCTTATACTTTCATTTCATTATTATGTGTCCCGCGCAAATAACAAAACAAACACCAGTCCATCGACTAAGAGACTAGAAGACAACAACGCGCTCCCCTCCAACTAATCAGTTCGGTGTTAGGTCCATGTTACCTACTCAAGACCTTCTTTTCAAACTACTCACGGCCACTACCTAAACAAGATAGAATTTTTATAAGCGTCAGACTAATTCACAAAATCCCCTCCCAAATTTATACGTTCCGACCTATTGAATTATTCAGTGAGAGCGAGAGTGGGGTATAACGCAACCCAACGATTCGTCCCACAACAAATCAAAAAACCGCCATGATTACAAACCAATAGTTCACATACAATTAATTACAATTAATTCCACCGAGACACATTTAGTAATTTTTCGTCATCCCAATTCTGAAATCGAGCTACAATCGTCTGATTCTATTAATATCTATTTTCAGGGTGACCGGCTGCGCCTCACAGACCCGGTTGAGTTCGGTTCGACAAAACAATGAATTTAAACTCTGACGTGCGTGATGTCGTCAACAGAATGCGTAGACGCTCGGATCTCTTAAACGCTCTACGTGTCGAATTACGAGGTTGTAAGCCCGGAACTTTTCAACGCACGTATAAAACCTTCATACGTTAATTATACATCTAAATTGTACGCAGAATTGAATCAGAAACAAGTGGAATATTTTGCTTCTAGTGTACGTCAAATTATTGGAGAGTAACTAAATATAAAAATAAGTTGTTGCTGCTATACACGCACGCGCGCGCACCCGCGCGGACCCACATGGACACACCCACCGTCCACACCCCATCCCACCCTCATACACCGACCCTACCTTCTGATCTACAAATTTCTCAATAGTTTACTGCATACAACGTTTTAACACCCCGTGGATGTATCTTAATAGCCAAACACGTATAAAAAAACAGAATTTGCCAACTTCAACATACCTACAGAGAGAAGAACTATTACTGATCCATTCGAAGTAGCAAACACATTTAATGCCTATTTTGTTAAAGTGGTATTTCGACGGCTATCTACGATAGTATGTGTGTTTTTCTTTATACTGAAGAAGTTCTACCAATTTCAAAAAAACTAAAAAACAAAAATAGTTGTGGTCCAGATAATATTCCTCCTAGTTTACTAAGGAATGTAGCAATATCACTTATTAAACCGTTAACATTATTAATTAACCTGTCTTTTGAGGAAGGTACATTTCCATCCGCACTAAAGAATGCTTCGGTATATCCCATCCACAAAAAATTCACAGAAAGATATCGCAAACTTTAGACTATTACATCATCCTTTGAAAAATCTTTGAATATGCTATACTATCTCTACTTTTATATCATCTAGAAAAGAATTCAATAATTTATGACAGACAACATGGTTTTAGAAAAACATATTCAACTATCACTGCAATACATTCTTTAATAAATGAAATAGTGGAGGAGCTAGAGAATAAAAAATATATAGCTCGTGTAAATTGCGATCTAACCGGGGCGTTCGATTGTGTGGATCACACTATTTTACTTGCTAAATTAGAAAGCTATGGGATAAGAGGTGTCGTAGAAATTGTTTCAGTCTTACGTGACAGGTAAAACTCAATTTGTTAAAATTAGGTACAAATCACTACATAATACTGTACAAGAATACCATTCCTCAGTTCTACTTATCAAGGTAGGAGTTCCCAAAGGATCCCATATTAGAACCTACATTATTTCTCCTATTCATTAATGATATTGTAGAATTCGTGAATTACTCTCTGTATGATGACGATACTTCTGTGCTAATTTCAAACCACGAGCTTGTGAATAATATCAGCCTTTTTTTAATGACGTTAGAAAGTTGGTCAGCAACAAACTACATATTAATTATTCTAAAACTAATTTTCTTGTATTTCGCTCGGCTAAACAAAAAAGCGGTATTGTTAGTGATATTGAAATAAATGGCTCAAAAGTACAATATCAAACCAAGGTGAACTTTTTAGGTGTGCAGCTTGATGATAATCTTAATTGGAAACTCCATTGAGAATCATTGGCAAAAAAAGTTAACAAAGTTTGTTTTCAAATAAAGAATCTAAATTCTTTCCTCCAGAAAAGTATTTCATTTTATTTTATTATGGAGAAGTTCACAGCAAAATTTTATACGGCATTAGCTTTTGGGGTTTATCTACATCGGCGCGTGAAGTATTTTTAGCACAAAAAGAGTCATACGCTGCATTAATGATATTAAAAGTAATGAATCGGGTAAGCCTTATTTTATTAAATACAACATTCTACCTCTAGCTAGCTTATATATTTTAGAAACCTTACCCAAATTTGAAAAAAATTCTCAGTCATTCATACAATAGAAGGACGAAACACGATTATCGTAACCCGTTAAATAAATAAACTAGTAATCTCCTTCATCATCAGGTGTTATATTATTTAACAAGTTACCACTGAACCTAAAACAATATTATAAAAATTCAAAAATCAGCTCAGAGCAATATTAGTGGAATATTGTATATATAGTTTAGAAGATTTTAACAGACTACTGCAGCCAAAATAGTGGTTGTCGTTTATACGTATACATCTAGCATTTATTGATCCTGTCGATACCCTTAAATTAGATATTGTTTTGTTTATGATAAATTGTATTAGCCAATGTATGTATTATTGTGTAAGCTTGTAATGTCACATGTTTAGTAATGTACTGACTTGATCTATACCACTTTTGTGGTCTTTGATTTAATATAATATACGTTCTTAAAAATTTTATTCATTCTATGTAAACACGGTGATCGAGTCTTGTTTGTGGTAGCCACTTGGACGCATGTAATTTGACTTACCGTATTTTACTCCACATTCATAATTTTATAATGTAAAAAATGTGTAAAAAAAAGTACATAATAATTTCACCGTAAATAAAACCGACTCTTATTTATCATTCGTATTAAATATTCTCTATTTAATTTACAATTTTCTATTTATGGGGACATATAATTGTTTAATTCAACGTTGTATACCTTTATTCACATATTTCTACTTGAAATTAACATAATGGCTTATAATTATGTACTTTCTACGTAGAATTTCATTACTAGGCTATCTAGCGGTAATGAGTAAAACTTACAATTCTGATAAGGTTTTCTAAAAGAATCAATTAGTTGAAAGATACGTGCTGATACTTTTTACGCAAATTAGATTGGGATACAATCCAAGGTACGAATGTATTGATTAAAAAAAAATTTGACCTCCCCCCCCCCAGAAACTCATAAATTAAAAGTTTCTTCAAAATTTAAAAAAACACGTCAAATTTGTTGGGAAGGGGATGAATTTTCATACAAAATTCATGCTCAAAAATGCAACCCCCTTCAGCCCCGCATCAATCCCCAATTTTTTTTAAATAGCAAGTGTGGTCGAGTGACATCATTTGAAAGGTAATTTATTTCTCTACACAGCATTGTAATTTTTTTTATTTATGAAATAACTTTGAAGATATATTGGATTTAACTTATTTATTTGTTGAATATCAGTAATAACACAAAAACTTAAAATTTAACCAAATTAACCAATTAAATGTTCTAAATTACCTCCGCTGACCTCCATACAATGATACAATTTATTTTCAAAGGTTTTTCTTACATTTGCTGATACCTCCGGTGTTAGTAATCGCCATTCTGTCACAATTCTCTATCGCAACTCTGCAGGATCAGCAGGCGGAGTGGCGTATATTTTTGATTTTAGGTGTCTCCACAAAAAGAAATCCAAAGGCGAGATATCTGGTGATCTGGCCGGCCCCTCTATTAGACCCCTTCTGCCAATCCAACGCACTTGAAAACGTTGGTTCAAAAACTGTCTTACGCGTCTATCATAATGTGGAGGTGCCCCGTCCTGTTGGAAAGTTAGTTTTGTAGTTAGTATATTATTATCATGTTCCAATGTGTCAGTAATCATTGGGTCAATAACGTCTTCTAACAAATTCAAATAAGTTGCCCCATTGAGATTTCCGTCAAGAAATAATGGTCCAATAATGTGATTCCCGAAAATGCCAAACCATACATTTAATTTCTGAGGTGCTTGTGTATATGTCTCTATGAATAAATGAGGATTACTCTCACTCCAATAATAAACAGTTATGTCTATTAACTTCACCATTTAACATAAAGGTGCACTCGTCGGAAAAACACGTATTGTACAATCGACGTGGGTTGTTACTTATTAAGTCACTGAATTCTTCACAAAATTGAAGACGACGATCAGGATCATCTTCGTTTAATTCATGCAGCAATCTTATTTTATAAGGGTGATATTTATGGGATTTTACAATTCGATAAACACTAGATGTTGATACACCAACTGCAACATTTCGCACTGGATGTTCTACTTCGTGCTTTTTATTTTTAACATCACCGATGACTTCAAACGTATCTATTAATTGCTTAATATATTGGTGACTTACGGTTTTCTCCGGGTAGTTGGTATTAAACCTTCTTGCCGTAGCCTTAGCGCGCTGATCATTTCCATAGTATAGCTTAACGAGTTCTATTCTTTCCTCGGTAAAATATACCATTTTCGTAAGCGTTGACAATAATCTGTCTGATTAACAGTTGACAATTCTAAAATCAAATTTAACTTGATATTGGCACTTAAGAAGCTAATTAGGATTCATTCATTATCTTTTTGTATTTAAAAGATTACCATAGCAAAAAGAGATATTTTTACAAAATATTGAATTTTCAATCCATTAGCGGGGTGATAACCATCTGCAGGTAGATTGTCTCATTGTATGGAGGTCAGCGGAGGTCATTCAACAAATAAATTAGTTAAATCCAAAATATCTTCAAAGTTATTTCATAAATTTGAAAAAAAATTACAATGTTGTGTAGAGAAATAAATTACCTTTCACTCGACCACACTTGCTGTTTTAAAAAAATTGGGAGTTGATGCGGGGCTACAGGGGCTTACATTTTTGGGTATGAATTTGGTATGAAAACTTGTCCCCTCCCAATAAAATTCGCGTTTTTTTTTTAATTTTGAAGAAACTCTTGGTTTCTGAGTGTCTGGTGGGTAAAATTTTCGTTGCAAAACCCTGTATATTCCTTTTTCAACGAACTTGTCTCAGCAGTAAATTTTTTCTTTATAACATCTCATTTCAATATGATGAGTAAACAATTTATTACATTTCGTTTAAATACACATCAATCTTATATCTTCAATTGCTTCGGGACTTTTCTGCACATTTGTATGTCCCATTTTCTGTACCATTATGGTCGTAGTGTTGTGCGATCCCTTCAAAGAATAAATTTTACAATTGTTACCGAAACTGCATGGTACCTATTGGCTACGCCTGCTATTACTGAAAATGTTAATTCCATCATTTGCAAACTATCGATATACCTATGGCTGTCATGTGTCTTTATGGGGATATAGTAAAAAGATTAGTGTACAGTTACAATCATTCGACTTGCCGGAATTCAAGTTACATTAACCAATTATGTAACATCAATCTACTGCCTGTTTCCACCAGTTGAAATTGTGTAGTTTATATATTGAATATAGTGGTTCCCGTTGAACTACTTGATTATTCGTGCACGTTGCAAGACATCTAAAATATTGAAATTTGGTTGAATGAACCAATTCTAGATACACTATATTATTTAATAATTGAAAACAATTATTAACTGTGGTTCTTGTATCGTTAAATTTATGAACGGTTTTGAATGATATAATTTCAGTCATCTTATTTAAGTTTCTGTATAAAGAATGTGAATGTACATTCTATTTTATATATGTATAAGTATGTATATTTCAGAAGTGGAAGAAAAGCCAAAAAATTCTCAATTATTTTTTTATGTGTAGTTAAAAAATACTCCTACTATATATATATATATATATATATATATATATATATATATATATATATATATATATATATATATATATAAAATTGGTTTTGAACTTTTCTTCCACTTCTTATTTACTTTCTCAATTTTTGAGCTATGGATTTACCTCATTATATGTATATTTCATTTAGAATGGAGTCTTTGTACTGTAAGCATTCATTTTTCTTTATTAGTAACTTTAAGTGCTAACAGTTACCCATGAAGATCAGTTTGCTTGAGGTTAACTTACTAATTATTACGTTAGGTAAACAGTGAAGTTCATAATTAACGAATGACTGATAGGTATGTTACGGCTTTTTGGAGAACTAAAAATTTCAGTAATCTGGCTACTTTTAATATCTATTTTTCTAAATTAATATTCGTGGTAGCAAACCGTTAAAAATCTACAGTTTGCGTTAATTTTGTTTGTTATTCTTATTAAATAGACCAATAATTTGAGTGACTTAAACTTTTATTCCTGGTCTTATGTTTATTGAATAAACGAATTATTATTTTTCTAATTCTGTATCATAAACTTTATATTATCGTTCTGTTTTGGGGTGAAAACAGAACGATAATAATGCATAACGTAAACTTTATTTTACAGTTTTGGGGGCATTTCGATTTATGGCATTGGCTACCCTGGATTTGGGGGATTTCCTTACAGCTGTTAGCTGTTAACCTCTAAAGATTGTGCCAAAATTATCAATTTCTAAATGTCAGTTTCCTATCAGTGTAGCCAACATACAACAATTCAATTTGACAATAATGAAAATTAGCAAATTGCAATTTCTAAAATTGTTTGATAACAATCAGAATTAGAAAAAAATGTACAAAACACACGTTTCATAATGTGTATTGCCGTGCTCTGTTTTACAACACTCGATGCTTCGCGTCTCGTATTACAAACTTGCACTTGCCCGGTAATACTATTATGATACTTGTATTTTAATATACTATTACTATTTTTCTTGAATCCACTTTTTTGCGACTTATCCACTATTAAAATAATTGACTTGAAAGTTAAGCAATCATTTGACATTTATGTGGTTAGATGCCGTCCAGGATCATATACGATTAATCAGCAATTACTTTAATTAATAGCTATTATATGTACCAGCTCCCAAAATAAATGCAACCTGGAAAACATAAAATGCACCAAAAACCGTAAAATACTCACTTTTATGATTAAGAATTGATATCTGATTATTGAATATTCAAAGAAACACATTTTAAATTTTATCAGCTTAAACCCACCATTTTTACTTTTATGGAAATATATGAGTTTATTCAATTTATTGATGTAAACATTGTAAACGATGACATCGAAAGATGAATATTCTTACACTTTTGAGAAAAGTATTCCAATATGAACATTAACAAGATAAGATATACTGCTTCATGAATTTTAGTTTTAAAAATTCTGCTTTCACAAAGAATTTTAGATGTTAAGTATGCAAAAGGAGTGCACTAAAAAGACAATTTCGACTTATTTCAAGTTTCTTTGTCAGTGCAGCAACAGATGAAAATGTCTCTCTACCCAATTTTTTAACGGTTGTTGTTAGTTAGCAATGAAAAGTTTTAAGTAAATAAAGCCATCTCATTAATTATGAATGTACTTTCGCATTACAGAGTTACCTCGAATTTTTAAAGTCACATTTATTTTTTATTCATGTTCCTCCTGAATTATTAAAATGTAATCTTTTCTCCAATTTCTTAGTACGTAATTAATTAAATATAGAAGCGTGTTTCAACATGAAAGTTCTAGATATACTATATAAGTACTACTCAATTCTCCTTCACATGCAACTTGTTAATTGCAGTAATTATGGATTATATAGGTTTGTAGAACAGTAACTGTGATCATTTATAGAAAATTAAAGAGGAACAAAAAAACTTTTTGTACTAATGAAAATGTTAGGAAAACTTCGAAAATTACATTAGGCTATACGTATTTATACAAAGCGAGGGCTATTCAAATAAATTTTGAAAATAACCAATAAGTTATATTCACACTGTCAGTTTGCGTTTTCATGTTAAGGTGTAGCAGTAAAATAAATGTTCAATTAGTTTGAGTATTTCAGAACCCCAATTCGCAAACACTACGTCATTGTATTTACGTATATTCAAGTGCAAATATACATTGTTTACAAAATCGAGGTCGTATTAACGTAATATATATTTTTTAAATTAAGTAACACACCTCAAGGTCCGTAATAATGATTTTAATTATAATTGTCTAAATATAACCTGTATTATAATTACGTAATAGTAGTAGTGAAACCAATTCATTTTTAACAATGTATTTCATTATTTATAAAAAAGGTATTTAATCCGTGAGTTTAGCGTAATAATCGCAAAACCACAAACTATTATATGTTACATAATTACATTTCAATAACTCAAATTTATATTAATTTACTGCCATAAAGTGGATGAAACTTTATGTTGGTAGCAGACAAATAATATATATATATATATATATATATATATATATATATATATATATATATATATATATATATATATATCCTGTCTTTGGCCATCTACAAATAAAGTTATCCATAACTTCCTTGCGTTGTTAAATTATTGCTCGTTTTTTCAAATTAAAATAACTTCATTCATAAAAATCGTCATCCGTAAGGAGAAATGCGTCGGTATTAAGTGCTTAATTATTTATGTTTACCATGAACTTAAGCGGAACTGTAAAAGAATCGAGCACATACTGTGCGGCTATTTGTGCGAATGCTGGAGCAGTTATCTCCCCCTCAGAGTATTAACTCCCTCCTTTCGATGCTATCGCGACCATACCCACCCTTAATGCGACTATGCACATATACTTAATGTACTCAATGTTACTAAATTCATGATCGTGGCTGTAGAAGTTTGAAAAGCTTAAGCAGCCAGCCTTTCTCCTCGAGGAACGAAGTTACTGTACCATGTGAATTAATGAAGATTCAATTACTTTGGAAAAATACCTATCTGTTTTGGCTATAAACTTCTCCACAAAATAAAAGTAAGTATTTTAACTTGGGACGTAAATTTAAGTCGTTTGTTTGCGCCAAGTTCAGTCCGTACAGCTTCTTGGGACACTAAAACAGTGAGAAATAAGTCAAAATAAACAATTAAATGAATTTGTATCAACTTCTTGATACCGAATGCACCTGAAAGATGCGATAAAATTGTTGTGCAGTGATCCTTGTGAAGTCATCCACTTTAGGGAACACGTAGGAGCTAGTTTGGTCATTTAAACAATTTTGTAAAGGGCGGGCTTCTTCAATGTTCACTTTTTTGTCGACAAAGTTTTTCCATTGTGGTTACCAATATAAAAGAAGCAACTTTAAATTCAGGAGAACGAAAACGGTCTACATTCGCAACCGTTCTGCTCCTGATGTAGGTTCAGACCGGCTGAATTGGGTGTCAGAGTCATCGCTTTTAACAAGGTCGATAAAGTCTACGAAGTACCCTTTCTGGATGGTGCAGATAAACCCCACAGGCTGCAATTCCTGAGATTAGTGCCCCCATTATCAAGCGGGTCTAAGGTATATTTTATTTGGAGTGGGAATTTGTTCTTAGGCCTTCCAGTTGTTAAGCTGCCTTGTATTTTTTTAAGTACGCCACATCAAAATGTGTTGTGTTAGGCGATAAAAGAACAAATTTAATGTTATTTTCTTAACTCACTCTCATTATGTCCATTGCAACGCAACTGACAATGTTGTCGCGTGTAATAGCATTCGGCCCAGCTTCTTAAAGTTAGGTAATATGACACGTACAAAATACTCCCGAAACAAGGCACTTTTGAACCAGACGCTCATGCACTTGACTGATCTGTTATCAGTCCATGCGTCGTAGAGATGCTCGCTTTTATAGACAATAAACACATAAATACATTTATATACACCAGTAAGACGCTCAGGCTACTTATACTCACACCGTACCACGGTATTCTTCTTTACTGGGTCATTATGAAAGTTAGCTCAACACTCCTTCGGAAAGGATGACTCCGTCAGGTGTAAGAAGTAATTTTAGATTATTTCCACAGTAACAGTCACACTTGCCTTTTTTGTATTCTAAGCAAACCCATTCTGTAGAATGGCCCTCCATAAATGACACAGTTTACTGCTATTTTAAAACAGTTAACTTTAATCAACTTCTCTAAGAATGCTTTGACTGTTAATCTTATATCGAAAGTTGTAAGAAAAAAATCCCCCACTTGGTCGCAATTAAATTCGACGTGACTACTATTTTCTTGTTCAATAGAGAAACACTTTAAATTTCCGATTTCAGTTTCTCTACTGCTTTTCTAATTATATCCAGGATGGCTACCTCCAAACTTAATTTTGTAAAGTTTTGGTATAGACGATCTACTAATTTCCGCCGATTGTTGATTACCTAGAAAACAAAGGAAAATATTCCTATGACAACATGGGACGCCTTATAGCTTGGAGCAGACAGTCCCAAGTAATCAGTTTTTACACATTTCTGACAAAATGGAATCTGTCTAGCATAGTGTACGGTTTCATATAACTAGGACATCGAAAGGTTTGGTACACTACAATACAATCTAACGGTTCTGTCTCTTAATGCTTTTATTCCACAAAAAGAGTTTTCAGGCTGTCAATCAAGAGCCATTCAATTCTAAATTGAAATACTTCTTTACTAACCTAAAGTAGTCACAAAATGCTGATTAAACCACTAAAATAAGTCAAGAAAAACATCGACTGGATGTGCAAGGTGGCCATGTAAACAAATCTGACATTCAAGACAGTGATGTTTTCTTCCAAGTTAGCACTCCGTCTCAAGATGTAAGGTTTTAAGTAAAAATAATATACACACTGATGCAGCTTTGATTAACGTGGGACATGCAGTGAGTAAAGCATGGCGAGACTCCCCTATTGAAAGTATGGGCAGGTATTCGTCCAAGGGCTCAGATCACGTTTAAAATCACCAAGTGGTCTTGGACCGAGATTTGCCTTAGTTCGTGCAGATAGCGATAATTGTTTTATTCTCGACGTGGTACTTACTTTCCTCTGTAAAAATAACACTGCATATGAACATAACGAAATAGATGTAAATAATTACTAGAAGTGGTGCATCGATCAGCTTATTCCAAATACACCTCAAAAGTCAGCTATCGTTATCGACAATACATCTTACCATAACAAGAAGACAGCGAGGATTCCAACAATGGCTTGGCGAAATGAATAAATTGTAGGTTGGTGTATGGGAAAGGAATACCCATTGAAAAAAAGGCGAACTATTAGCTTCTGTAGTGCAAGTGAGGCATGAATAAGACAGGAGTAAACTTCATGTTATGGCACAAGAAAAAAGTCTTGAAGTTCTGTGTTTGTCTCCAATAGCGCGACGTTTAAGGTACAGGGAATGGAAGATCAAATGAAATTTGGTTACCAAATAGTAACAATTTAAAATTGGAATCATTATATAAATCATGAAAATACTCTTGAAAATAACATGGGGGTAGCAGATATCCTTCAAGATGATATTGACAGGTTTTTAATTAACGTTACACAATCGTCTTTGAAGAATCTAGAAATTGACACTACCGATTAGGTCAAAGTGGCTGGAAGACATAGAGAAATATTGCTAACTTTCGTAATTTTCGCGATAACAATTTTTGGTGATTCAGTGTTGAAGCATATATATATATATATATATATATATATATATATATATATATATATATATATACAGTGCGGATTACTCCCCCCCCCTTTAATCTCCGTTACTGAAGACAAAATTGAAAAACTCTCGGACACGTCAATTTTTATTTTAAACGAGGTGTTTTTTAACAAAAAAAATTGTCACCCCTTTCACCCCCTCCCCTTGACAGCTACCCCCTCCATTTTTTTAAATAGCAAGGGGGTCGTGCGATACATCGTTATCATTTTTAATTTTTTAAATAAAAATAAACAAACAAATAATATTAATTTAAATCTTCAAAAATAAATTAACTGGACAAATTATTCTAATTAACAATTTAATTACTGCAGGAGGTGTTCAAAATGTTCTCCATTTATTTCCTGGCAGAAGTAGATTCTTTGTTTGGTTTCCTCCCTAACACTTTATTTTAAGCTCAATTGTCTCCTGGTTAATAACAATCTATTCCTTTAAGATCCTCAACAATACCGAATCAGGTACACTGGTTTTACTTTCATTTAATATTATTTGTTTGTTTATTTTTATTTGTATTTTTATTTAAAAAAATTAAAAATGATAATTTTTGAATTCTACTTTTAAAATCTTTTCCAACGATGTATCGCACGACCCCCCTTTCTATTTAAAAAATAGGGGCTGTCAAGGGGAGGGGGGTGAAAGGGGTGACAATTTTTTTTATTAAAAAATACCTCGTTTGAAATAAAAATTGACGTGTCCGAGCGTTTTCAATTTTGTCTACAGCAACGGAGATTAAAGGGGGGGGGGGGGTAAGACTTATCATCCGCACTGTCATAGAATCTCCAGTTTTCGTTTGTCGGTGATTTTAATATATATATATATATATATATATATATATATATACACATATATAGTTATACCGTTTGAGAGAAATACGCAAATAAATATTTGTACATATGATGTAGTATTAATTTTCGGAAGTAATTGTAAATATTAAAGATATTTAACATTTCTCGGGTTCTGAAGCTTAATTTGGCAGTTAGATGCTTTTAATGGCGACGTAAACTTCTGGCACGCCGTTTATCGATACGAAATTAGGCCCTAGGTAGATAGTGAAGTATTCTATGTTACTCAGAAATAAGTTTCCAGTTTGAAATGGCTGTAGTTTTTGTATATAGTAACAGTTTGGTACCATGTAATATCATTATGCTATGGATAGATTAAGGTTTCTTTTGATATGAATTTGTTTAACTTTCGTTGCTATGATACCTGTGTCACGCTTGTATAAACAATTGCAGTGTAGAATAGAAACTAGCGTAATTCTTATTATTGTATTGGATTCATTCGGTGTTATTATGAATACAAGGGACAATACACCAGTGCGTTCAGAAGATTTAGAAATTTACATGAACTGAATGCTCTTAACAATGCAGTTCATAGCATAGAAGAACGACTGAATGTCATTGAACAGCATGGAGGTGGTCGTGTTTAACTCTTTCTTGTTTGTTCCTTTTCTTTTTTTTATAATGAAATCCCGTATCTTCACTAACAAAATGGTATTTTTATTTTTTCAGAATCTCAAAAAGTAGCAAAGCAATGACCACTTCAAACTAGGAACTTACTTTTGAATAACGCGATATTTCAAGATAGTCGTTATCGCACAGTAAGGAGTATCAGATTTCGAGCGGGAAAATGCTAGTATGTGATTTTTTCAGTTTGTCTTGGATTGTTCTAGTTCGGGCGGAGCGGGTGTATCTTGTTTTTTAATTTTTAGCTCCGGATTTTCTGTTTTTAGTGGCGAATTTTCTAAAGCACTGGATAAGAGAATTTTATCTGTAGTTTCCAAGCGACAAATTCGTAAAAAAAATTATGGCGCCCCTGTCTTAGTGTCTGAAAATGAGATTAAAATTCTCGTATTTAAGAATGTGTGTCTAGAATTTAGGGCACTTAAGTAAAGGATAGTTTTCCCGAAGTTCACAAACACGGTCATTATAGAGAGCATTAAGGGGACACATTACCTTTAATTTCTAGTGAATTCTTCCGTAGAGCACTTAGAAGAGAGGGAGAATTAATGAGCGGGTTTAAGTATTGTAAAAGAGAATAGTTCATTGTGAAACTAAGTTAAGGGTCGTAACAGTATTAGTTTTGTGGTAGTCTGAAGGCGGAGGGCAACCAAAACCTTAGATTATTAAAATTATAAGCGTGTAAGTGTTACAAAAGTTTACTACCTGCTGTTAGATTTCGCCAAAATTAACTAAAAACAGGTTGAGAATTCCGTGAAGCTGGTGATCACTAAGGGAAGTCTAATCGACGGTAGCTGGAGCAGTAGTGAATCAACCTCTAAGAGACTGTGTCTATCGGTGACCGATGCTTCTGTTTACTTACAAAGATTTTTCGATATTTTTGATTGGTCATATTTAGATGAGTTGCTTTGGTTATAATTTAACAAACAAGGACTCGATTATTTACCTGATTAAATTTTATGTAAATTTACTTAAAAAGACGTTACTGATAAATTTCGGCATTCTAACAGACAGATACATTGAATATTGTTAGTTAAGGAAATAGGTTAGTTAGCAAATGGTGTAATCGTGTTGTGAATTAGAATTACCATTAAATAAACATTTACACAACTTGGTGGAATTTGTATAAACAAAGGACACGTCATACGCATTTATTTAATGACCAATATTGACATTTATTATACATTTTTTTCAAAAGGCTCAGTAACTATTGAGTAATTTTTTGTGTCTTGGAACGTGTAGTAGAAATAGAAAATCGCAATTGTGACCGTGAAAGAAAAGATAACTAATGGCTTTTAAATTTTGTCAACAAGTCGTAACTTTGTTGGGGTAAAAAACAAGTGTCCTTCCATGTGACTCGAAACTGCCTTATTCTAAAAGACTGTGACGAAATTGGGTAAAATGTCACGGATTGGTAATTAATTTCACTGGAACATATAGCAAATCAAAAGACGGCTTTGTTTTTTACTTTGAAATACATGACATATATGGTTTGTTACGGACGAGTGAATATTTTAAAAATTAATACTTCTTTTAACAATCAATATGAAAATATCCCCACGCGATATTTCCTGTTTTTTATAACTTTTAAAAACAAGGGTAGATTTGGGGGTAAAGAGTTAGTTGAAAGCGGAGGTTCGATTGAGTCATATCGGATAAGGGACGTTGCTTTGTTATAGACCATACCGTTTTCGACATAAATATATTATCGTTCCCGCTTTAGAAAAAACTAAAAACGCGAATTTGTGCTTTTCTTTTTGTGTTGGTTTTAATGTAAGTCTTTCACAACATTAAAGTGGTCGTATAAAAAATCACCCCGTTTTCATTTTAATTCGCGGATTGGACGTGTAAACAAACATATCGATAAATAATTACATCGTTGTGGTTTTAATCAACGAAGCGGGCGGGTAAACAACATACCGGTAAATAATCGCCACCGTCTTGAGTTTAACCCGTTAAGTGCTGGTGATCAAGTGATTAATTAAAGGATTATATTCAAGAGTAAGTAGGTATTTAAATGTCGATTAAGGCACAAAACAAGCAATTCAACAAACTCGCGTAATCTACTGAAAATCTCGCAAGCACGCTTATTAAGTAGAAAACTGCTTAAAGAACCGCGTCAGACCGTACAGAATTCCCCTCATTGCTGGTATGGCTTGGTCTTGCTGATTTACTAACATTTTTGCCCGCGTAGAGAACTTAATGCGTGGACAAACGCAACATGATAAACTTCAGTTTAATTGTTGTTAACACCGGGGTTTATAAAAACATGTCCAGGTGCCATTAAGCCTCAATTTCATCTTTACGCCAGATTTCATAACTAGAAACTGGTTACCCACGGCTTTAGCTGTTAAAACTAACCCGTTCTTATTGGTTTTAAAACAGACAAATTTATAGATGAACGTATAAGCTGAAACAGTAGTTTCTAGCGCAGTGACTCAAACCTGTACACCATTGCTGGTGGGTAGGTGATCGGTCACTTGCAATACTTAACGTAACTGTTTCATTTTCACCTTACACATGGAAGGCTTTGCTTATTAAGAATGTCTACGAACTGATTTCTTTATATGCATTATTTATTGTAACTACGATAGTATTTTTGGGACTAGGCGAAAGGATGCTTTTATTCAGGATACAATTACGCATGTGTTAATTCTTTGCCTATTTTTTGTCCTTGTCTATGTGTAGTTTAAACTGCATTGCAGTTACTTTATTGCTACCTATTTAATTATACTGTTTGTTTTGTTTTATATGTAACTTAATCTGCTCTAGTTTTCTTTTTACCTTACTGTTAACTTCACTACTGGCATGATTGATTGTATAACGGCTACATGTTTGGTGTCATAATTTCAATTTTGGTGTATTTATAACATAATTGTGGGTGTGACCTCACTGGATTTTTTATTGCTTGTATGGAATTAAGCTACTTTTTATTTTGTCGTTACTTGATTCTATAATTTTGTACGCACTTTAACCTGGTTTAATTATGCGCTATATTGGCATATTGAATCTTTTCTTTTCTTTGTTCTTTTTTTGTTTTATGATTTATTAATCTTCTTGTAAAATTGCTTATTTATTAATAAACTAGGTTTTCTTAGTGATTCTTTCCCAGTTTGCAAATTAACATGTTGAACCATCATTGCGCAAAGCTCGCTTATTCTAATTTGAGTAATATTATTGTTAACCTGCCTCCCCCCCCCCTCCCCCAATGATGCAACACTTAACCTAAGCTATTCATATTACGCTCTTAGAGATTCGATAGTCTAATTATTGAGAGTAATTTCGAATTACACTTTTAAGGGTAGGGTAACCTTAAGACGCTACAAACGTTGTAGTTAAAAATACCATAACAAGGAGTACGTTTAAGGGGGTAAATACAATGTAAGTTCATATATTTCTACCTCTCTAATCAGTGCTCAAACCGCGACTTTAAGATAGGGTGGCGCAAATATTTACCTTGAATTTTAAGATCTTTGCGAAGATACATTTTATAAACGTCGTTCGGTCCTATCCAGTCACAATCTTAGTGCCGGTTTGACACGTAGTAGGCCTGTTAAACATAAAAAAATATATTCAGAAACAATTAGTTCCACAGTAAGTTCATGTAAAATGTCTATTTCAATTTCTTAATCTTATTTCACTTATAACAATAGCTTACAACGCTCTGAAATAAAAATCAAAATAATACCGCTTTACTGCAGACTTGTGAAGTGATAAACGTATCTTGGAAAATCTTTTAGTACAGACTTTGCTTAACCATCAAATGAAACGTAATTACTAAATCTAGATTTTTTTTTTTTCTTTTCAACAGAATAATGTTAGCATAAATGAAATAAAACGTAACCCAAATAATCGCAATGAAACAGACCGAAGCCCAGAGAACAAAAAAATAATGAAAATAATTTAATATAAAACAAGAACTGGATAGCAATAAATCAACACATAAATAGGATAACAACGTTAAACAACATAATGCTGTATTGTCTTTCTTCCACTTTTACAGGCAAACAGCTGCAATCTTCAGGCCAGGTGTGCTACTATTTGGTTTGATGTCAAAATTATTTATTAATCAAACATAACACAGTTTATGAAACTCTATGGTAAACTTTGATTGATTATATAGATGTCATTGTTGTATTTGATCTACACACTCAACCTATTTTCCCAACGCACTTTCAGCCCCTACGACTTGAGAACCTCAAAATATGAATCAGAACCTTACTCTCAATTTTATAATTGAAAACATACAGATGTGTTCAAAGTAATTTTTCTATATTGCGTTCATAATGCTTCTATTACGATACCTGAATGACGTCATTTGCGTATCGAAATGTGACTCATTACGATACTCAAACTGTATTGTTATCGGATTGGTGACACTGTCACAATTTCATTAATATCAATGTAAACACTTAACATAACGTAACCCTTTAGTTGCTGATTCCAGTTAGTGGTACCGACCTGTTACGACTACAACCTATTATTTTATATTTGAAGCTATAGAGGGATGCCTTACAAATTACTCTATTGTGTAGTATAGTCATGGGAATAACAAATACATACATACAATACATACGGCGCGATCAAAAATACCCGACACAGCCGCTATTATGAAACATGACGTTAGTAACCTTTTGCTTCAACATATGTGATAGCGCCTCCATATAACCTCAAAATTGGCATTTGACGTTTAATGTCAGAGTTCCTATGAAACATGTTGTTAGTAGCCATTTGCCGCAACACGCATAATAGTACACCAATATTAAATATAACATAATTATAGTGTTACCGATAATTGTTAATTGTTAGTAACAATTTGTAAAATAAATTAAATAATGTAAAATAATTTTGAATAATTTGGGCACTCCTAAACATGAAACATCAAATGTCAATTTCGAGGTTATATTTAGTATCAGCGCTTTATGTGGCAAATGGTGACTCAAATCATAATTCATAAGAGCCGTTGTGTCAATTATTATTGATATCATTGTACATTAAACAATCAGTTTGGAAATTAAGCAAGTAAACAGTGCAGTTACCTATTCGCCAACCCCGATAGTCTCAACACTGAAATGTAGACAATTCAAAAAATGTAGTACCATGTGTGTATATAAACGGTTCCTTTCAGAATTGAAAATGCTCCCTATGGCAAGCGCGAACACATTAATGAAATGACTTATGTCTATGAACCTACTAGAAATAAGTAAGGAAAAGTTCTTTGTCTAATCAGAATGACTGTCCTACACTTTTGTAACCTAACTAATACAAACTAGTACAAACGTATTTAATTACTAACCTATAAACTAGAGAATAAACATGAAAACTTTGATGGTAGATGGTACCACTGTGTATACTTTTATATTTACATTTGAAGAATTCTGGGCATTTATTTTAATTTCAAGTAGGTTTGACATATAACACTCTGTTCTGTGTTTTCTTGAGTTGCACTTGCATAGATGTTTGACGATGACACAGTTGAATGGGCACAAAGCATATCGGACACTGAAACTTTTCAACTTTCCGATGAGTCTATATAGCCTTCTGCAACAGAACTGTTTGCCAATCGAATCACACTAGAACGTCGGAAACACTGCCTAGTATATAGCTCGGGATTGGGCAATTTCAAGAAGCCTGCAATTCCAATGGTACATTAATGCAATATCCATTACGGAAATCGATAAAGAATAGCCGATGAGTTTATTGTAGATGGGCGTAAACTAGCATACTTGTTTTGTTAAGGTAATCCAGACTATATTAGAGACAATAAATTACTCCATGACATTAGTTTTTGTTTTAGGGGCTGTGATTGCGATGAAGTCATCTTTATATTCGATGTTGTCAATAGCTATGTTGGTTAGCTCTTCCCTCCGGCATGCTCCATTATATCCCATTATCAGAACAACCTATAATAAAACTAGGAAACCGGAAAAATGTTTCATTATGTTCGTATTCTAATATATGAATGTATAAACAATACAGGCAAAAGCGGAATGTAGAAGGGAGACGCTATCGCCTCCGCTTTTTTATGACGTCACAAGTCCCGCCCACTGTTCGCCCACGTGGAGGACGTATTTTGAGACCTTGACGGCCACGTGGAGGGCGTGGTTTGGCCTTGACGCTGACCTAGAGGTTTACCTAGGGTCCTGGCATTCAAGTTGACCTTGGGCTTGACCGTGTAGTTGGCCTTGGGATAGCCAAGGTCGGAACCAAATCTACTTTTTAGTCATGTTCAGAACCTAACCTGGTCGGTAGTAAATTTCAATTTGAATAAGGGGGCCGTAATGCTAACTTGCAAGACAGGTATAAGAACCTGTGTTACGGTCTGCGCCCCTTGCCGTCGTGGCCCCCTTGGCTGGAAATAGAATTATAATCAGGGGGGGGGCAATGCTAACTTGTAAGACAGGTATGGGAACTGATGTTCTCTTGGTAAAAGATACTAAAGGGTACTCTGGCACATCCTGGCTTAAATGCCAGATGAAAAAATCTGCAAACACCGGTATATTTTACTTTTTATCGTGCTTATCTTTTTAATATCAAAAACCGATATTTGTTTTCTAGAATGTAAACATCGAAAATTGACAATGAATGCCGCTTTAGTTACCTTTTTAATATTAAAATGATCCTTTTGATTTCTATTAAAAATATTTACTACATTCAATACGTGTTTAAACTGTGCATTAGTCATAACAGTTATAAACGTTCGATGCATATTTACAATAATATCAGCGAACTCTTAATTATTATTCGTTTTATTTAACTATTAAAAGTAATTTATGTGTATATACAATATAAATACATTTGAAGGCTGGCTTTTATAATCTTAAGGAAAAATTTTGTTTTGTTTTGTATGTATGTATGCACAATATAAAACACGGTTGAAGGTTGACTAGTTTACATTCTTACGTTGAAAATCATGTTACAATGTGTGTAAATAAAAATTCATACAAGCAGCAAGGTCGCACTAAGGAACCTGTAATTAACGAGAAAGGTGAATAGAAAAAATAACATTGTGTGTTAGAGATAATTAGATTTATGCTATTTGAGCCTAATTGCAAGTTAGGTGTATTTGTTATTGCATAAGTATTTAGGTGATTGAGCATTTTCAATAACGACTTAAGACGAGTCTTGTTTATAAATCTAGAGCCGTTTATGTGAGAGGTGCTGTTTCCGTTAAGACAGTGCCTGCATGTAAAACAATAAAGTGGTCTGACCCTGAGCTTGGTTATATTTGTTATTGTATAGGCATTTTACTAATTTAAATCTAAAACATATTTTTATCGTTGTGTAGGTAGCGGACCGCGAAAATTTTATTATTGTAATAAACGTTTGTCAAATCGCCATTGTTACCGCGATAGAAAAGATAATTAGTGTTTTTTTTTAATATCTTGATAATACGTTGTAATTTGTTAATGTTTTCAAAAGATTTCATTTATATATTTTATGTAAGGAATGTGGGATTGTTTGTAACTGATATTTGTCTAGGGTTGTAAAACACATGTTGGCGGGTGAGTATCAGGTGCACGCTTAAAAATGCTTTACTGAAGGGGCGTAACGAATCATTGGAATTTCGTATGAGCCGATTCTTAATGGAAAAATGCCACTAGCTTAATAAGTAATTGTGTCGGTTCAGACCGAGATAAAAAGATATCTTTGTTTGTTACTTGGAAAGTCGAGAAAGAAATGTAGGGTTGTTACCGACGAATGCATATTTTTAAAATTAAGATATCGTACAATAATTAATATGAAACTTCCAACGGAAATTCATTTTTCTTGTTTTTATATTACTTTTGCAAAATGGGGGTTAATTTCGAGAGTAAAGATAGTTAGGTTTGAAATCGGGGGAAAGGTAGTTACAGATAGAGTGTCAATCGAGCCAGATCGATTTGTGGGTTAATTAAATACCTTCATTGTAAACAGTTTGTCTTTAAAATAATTCTTGCGCGTACATTTTCCTTTGAATTCGCCAACACTAAGTTCTCTTTTCTTTCGGGGTTAAACCGCGTATGTTAACGATTTGTGTCTGTGACCAATTAAAGGAATATTTATTCTAGTGAAAGTATCTCATTCGTACGCGAGCTCAGTAAGCGGAAATCCGCTAAAATAAACGAAAGTACCGCGCTCCTTAACTCTAGTATTGTGCTAATTAGCATTGTTGTATGTTGCTTATATTTATATTTGTGTAGAGGTGGCTGGTGAACGGGTACAGGATACTGCTTTGGTTACTAATTATAAAAATTAATTGCCAAGTGGGTACACACTCCCGGGCCAGACCATTAAATACCTCGAATTTTTATTTCTATTGTTTTTATATGTTGTATAGATGAATGTGTAACCTGAGAGAGGAGCACTGTATTTTTCTAATGCACTTAAACTTATATATCGGTCACGATGTTAGTGATCTATTTATAACTTATCCTTGTAAGGCTTTGTTTTAATGAGTTTTTTGTCAGTTTGTTTAAGTAGACTTATTTGCCTGCGAACTAATTTCGCTTTATGATTTATTGTAATTTCACTTATATATTCTGTGCTTTAGTGGTCACTAAACAATTGGGTACGTGTAAATTCCTTGTCTATTTTCTTTTGCCCTTCCCTTTACCTTATTACCACCTGTGAAACTTTACTGTTGTTATATTTCATGTGTACCGTAATTTGCTTTATTGTTTTATTTGCTTATTTACTTAAAGACCCGTATGATTGGATTTAAAGGGCCACATATTTGGTATTACGATTTTTATAATAATTTTTATTTTGATTATGTATGACACAATTGTGAGTGTGACTACATGTGTTTTTTTTATTATTATGTTTCTGTGTAACTAAACTGCTTTTTATTCATTTTCTCTTAATGTTATAATTGTGTACGCACTTTAACCTGATTTAATGGTGTTCGGTTATATATTTATCTCTTTCCTTGTTTTTTTGTCTGTTATTTGATTTATTAATGTACTTCTTCAATTACTTATTTATGAATAAAGTGGGTTTTAGTGGTGGTTCTTTCCCACAATAGTACATTAACGGGCTGAACCACCGCTTCGCCAAGCTCGTTGATTTTAATTTGAGTAGTTTTTTTTACGTGCCCCTCATGATGCAACACTTACCTCATCCAGCCTATCTAATTTAGATGGCACAACTTACCTACCACTAGGCGGCCACTTCGTTTGATCAGATTTGAGGTTTGCGAGTAATTAAATATCAGACTTGTAAATAAATTCTAATGTTTTAATTATTGCCCGGAAAGTCAAAGTAAGGCAGGTAATTAATTTGAGGAATAGTGGCTTTATTGTCAGTCAAGTCAAGTCAAGTCAACACTTAGCGGTTGTTTTGTACTTGAAGTTGCATTATTGCAAATAAGTTCAAATTACGCTTTTCAAGATAGGGTACCTGGGGGACGCTACAATTGTATGCAAAACGTGACAATAGTGTTACACGCTAATTTGATGTCGTTTTTGAAGGCTGGTTTTTCCACGCTGTAAGTTAAATTAGGCTGTTATCTTTTGAATTGAGAGCTGGTTTTGTATGATGTAAGTTAAATCAATTTGGTATTTTTGAATTATGGTTGCTCTTAGCAAGCTGTAAGTTATACCAAATCAATATTTTTGACTGTTAGCTGATTATCGCAAGCTGTCAGCTATGATTTGATTTATTGAGATTGCGTGATTGATTGATTTGGTCGATTGATTAATTGAGATTGATTTGATTAATTGATTTTGATTAATTTGATTTGATTAATTGGTTTGTTTGTTTGTTTTAGAGAACCTACAGAGAGAAACGGTGGAAACGAGAGGGAGAGCGAGAGAGATATGCACGATCAAACTCTATTACAGCAAACATTCGCTAGTTTAATAATATACGACTAGATGGCGCCACAAACAAACCCTAATTTAGTCCTAGAAATATACCGCTAGGTGGTGTCACCTTTATTACAGAAAATATTCATTAGTCCATAGGCAACTAGATGGCGACACAAACAAATTCAAATTTCGCGTTAAGAGGGCCACGACAAGAGGGCGCAGACACTAACACAAGTTCCTATACCTGTCTTACAACTTAGCTATAGGGTCCCCTTATTATAATACTAGTTCCATTCAAGGGGGCCACGATGACAAGCGGCGCAGACCCTAACACAAGTTCTTATACCTGTCTTAGAAGTTAACATTAGACCTCCCTTATTAGAATACTATTTACAGCAAAGGGGACCACGACAGGAGGGCACAGACCCTAAGACAAGTTGCTATACCTGTCTTACATGTTAACATTAGGGCGCCCATATTCAAATTCAAATTCCCCGCCGAGCAGGTTAGGTTCTGAACATGACTAAAAAGTAGAATTGGTTCTAACCTTGGCTACCCCAAGGAGAACTATAAGGGTAATCTCAAGGCCAGTTCCAATGCCAGACCCCGAGGTCAAACCCTAGGTCAGCCTCAAGGGCAAACCACGCCCTCCGCGTGGCCGTCAAGATCAAAATACGCCCTCCATGTGGGCGGGGCTTGTAACGTCACAAAAAAGTGGAGGGGATAGTGTTCTCCTTCTATTGTCTAAGTTACTTTTACTACTAAGCATACAGTAACTATGGTGATGAAGATGTAAATTTATCTTATCGCTACATAAGTTTTATGATCGGCTTATAATAATGTTATTAACGTCATTCTGTTCAATAATTTTGGATTTTTTAGAACATAACCTCCCGATATTTGTTTAGGAACGCTTTGAAATTTGCTTATTTGGTAATATCGACGCCCTTTTTAATATTTAGGCACGATATTATCATTGAATATGTTGACCATAATGACGAAGAGCTTTTCTTTTTTCTCGACATTTCGAAATAGGCGATTAGTAAGTTTTCTGAAATGTGGAGTGCATTATTTTGTGCGCACCATTCTTCAAAATTCGAAAGCTCCTTTTCGTATACTTTCCTTGATTTGTTGTGTCAGTTGTACTTTGGGTTATTTCGCGGAATTCTGGTGGGGCACAAGTCAATTCTTGGAATTGTCGCACCAAAACGTCTTCTAGTAGAAAATTTCAAATTTTGAATCCAGAACTTCACATTACCAATTCTACCAACATAAACGTAACAGTAACAAAATTCACAACTCTGTAATCAGAGATAATTGCAGAGGCGTAGGTACCGGAGCAGCAGGGGCAGACTATTTAAAAAGTCATATTACAAAATAAAAGTACGAAAACACTTTTTAGCAAAAAGCGAATCCAAAGTCAGCGGGCAGTGAGGCGTCGAATTACTTAATTTACATAACATGTAAAATAAAAGAAAGAAAGGTTCTACTGTCCACAGCGGATCTGAAATTGAGTATTGTATTAGTTGCGATAAGATAAATAATATGCAATAAAATACTATTTGCTTAAATTTAATGCTAAGTTAAGGCGCCTTTTCAAACGAATGTCTAAAGTTAACGCGCTTTCTCATTAGTCTTAACATTCTGAAGTCCTTTATTAGCATTCATCATTATCCAGATTATTTTCATTTCTTTGTGAGTGACAGTGTGCCTTCTATTACACTTCCATAAGGTCCTTTTGCCTGCGACGAAAGCTGAAGATGTTTTTCATCTTTTTATTATATGACTGCATCTGCAAGTGGTTTGAAGGTGTCCAGACAGTGGCTGTGTTATTCTAAGAAACTGAACGTTATTGTGAACCTTGCTGGTTGTTTGGTGATAGATCAAATCAGTATTTAAAAATTCATTGGATACATGCAATCTCCAGAAAAATTAACAAACAGGAAATTGCTCATTACCACATTGAAGCTTGCATAGTATATAATACTTGGAAGTCATAAAAATGTATAAACTCTTATTTGGAATCAACTTTTCGAAAGGACTCAAGTTATTGGTGGCAAGTTTTACGACGATTAATTGATGTTACATTAATGTTGGCCATGCGAAATCTCCCATTCAGAGAGCATCGTGATAAATGGGATACAGACAAAACATTAGGTGGAAATTTCTTGTCCATAATTAATTTGGTCGCCCGCTACGACACTGTTTTGCAACAACTATTACAAAAACCAAACCGATCAGTTAAATATTTCAGTCCTACGGCGCAAAATGAGTTGATAGAGATAAGAGACGCTCCTTTTTTTCAATTCTTTTGGACATGACTCGAGACATCACCAAAATAGACCAGTTAAGTTTAGTGTTTCGGTTTACCAAAAATTAATAAGGACCAGAATGAAATGTCCAAACATATAGAAATCATGGAAGTTTTTACTGGGTTTTCTACTGTAAAGGATCATAGTGCATCGATATTACTAACATTTATAAATGATCTTTATTATTAAAAAAATCTAACACTCTCGAAAGGTCGTGGACAAGGATACGACGGTGCTAGCGTAATGAGTGGTGGGTTATAATCCAAAATATTAGAAATTGAAAAGAATGCTCACTATATTCATTGCGCTATTTAAATGATGCCGTAAAAAGTGTCTCAACGGTATCCAGCGTTTTGATAATGTTAATCAAGTATACGTATTCTTCTCAAATAGTATAAAAAAGGTGGGATATATTGAACTATTAACCCGTTAGGGGTGCTACATTGAAAAAGTTGAACCCCACGCGGTGGTCTTCAAGATTCGATGCTTTGATAGCTTTAAAGTTCAATTATAAAGGAGTTTTGCAACCTTTGATAGATATAAGAGAGACCTGAAGCACCAGGGCTCAAGAAAATTCTTGAAAAATTTAATTTTGTGCTATTAATTGTCATTTTGTCCAAAGTATTGCAAACTTTAAACATCGTTTCAAGTTATTTGCAGTCTAAACAATAT
Organism: Vesta saturnalis; assembly: GCA_036346205.1. Classification (NCBI taxonomy): domain Eukaryota; kingdom Metazoa; phylum Arthropoda; class Insecta; order Coleoptera; family Lampyridae; genus Vesta; species Vesta saturnalis. The sequence continues at coordinate 985,357 of JARFJB010001443.1, forward strand.
GACATGATGGAAGCAGCCACATATTTACAAAATGCACATCTCGAGATTGTGAGTTTCAGAGAAAACGTTGCACAATTTAAAAATGATGCTATGTATATAGCCCAATCATGCGGCATTCAAAGTGCTTTTACCAAGAACCGATCAAAAATCATAAAAAGGCACTTCAACAAATTATTAAATGACCATAAGTTTGCTGATCCGGAAGAAAAATTTAAAATTTCAATCTTTAATTCTGTTCTCGATATTATAATTATTCAGTTAAAAAATGGAATGACCGGCTTTCATATTGTTTATTCCAAATTTCAATGTATAACTCCAAAGTTTTTTATTGAAACTAATGACAATGAACTTTACGACAGTGCAAGTCGATTAAGTCAACTATATGACAAAGATTTAACACCTGAATTTGTTCATGAATTGTTAAGCTTCCCATCTACGTTTAAAAATAAAATTGCTATTTGTTTATCAGTAAAAGACGTCGCGAAACTTTTAATTAGTGAACATAATACGACAACATCCAGCTTCAAAAATTTATATACGGCATTCTTGTTATTTTTAACCATTCCGGTAACTACGGCATCAGCAGAAAGGTCATTTTCTAAGTTCAAATTAATTAAAAATTACTTGCGTAGTTACATGTCTCAAGTAATAAAATACTTATCTTTTTTTGGGGTTTATTATTGGTGTATTTTAAATTATACAATCCAAACGTTTCGATAACACTTACAGTTATTTTCGTCAGTAGTAACATCTATTAAAATTGTTAAAGATGTTGAAATCAATTTTGTCAAAGTTGAAAAATTAAAACATAAACATCAGCCTGCTATCAACATAACAGTTTGAGAAACGTATAAAGCCAACTATAAAATTAAATTTTAGTAAAGAATAACTAAGTCATTAAAAATTAAATTATGTTAAACTGCCTTAAAGATGAGAAATCAGAACACTCTCTACGACGAAAGCTAACAATGAAATTTGTCAGCCAAAAAACACATTTAACAAAATTTAATCGAGTTATGATGTAAGTGTAAAGTTGTGAAAAACTTCAATTTGAAAATGATAGAAGCGTTCACAAACCCAAACATTACATCAAATAAAATAACCGAGTTAATTCTAACAAAGAGATATCTTTATCAATAAGTGGAAGTGTTATTAACAATGAAAAGCATAATGCAGAACGTTTTTTGTAATTTTTAATTTTAATTTAATTTCAACTACTTAAGTTAAATTATAGTGCTGTGGTAATTTAACATATAATTGGTAAAGAATTTGCTTCAAAGTCTAGAAAAAACACAGCAAAAAACCTAGACATACCAAAAGTTCAAATTAAAATCAAAATTAAGACGTAACATTATGCTCTTTTTTTTATTATAAGATGCCAAAACCTATTTAAACGGAGATTTTCTTCTTGTCTATTAAAATTACTAGGGTGTTTACATATTTCAATAGCTTCACGTTGTAAACGAACATAATAATGAGTTTGTCTTGACAATATTTCCATATTGTCAAATTGAATGTCATGATTTGGATTATTCAGGGCATGGTCAGCCACAGCAGACCTCTCTGGTTGACCTAATCTACAAAATATCATATGTTCTTTGCGTCTTGTATCAAAGCTACGTTTTGTGGTTCCGATCTTAAATGTTCTTTAATTTTTCTTGTAGGTTTAAAAATAGTCCTAATGCCATATTTGATTAGGATTTTTTCAATTCCGTTTGTAAGATTAGCTATAAAAGGACGAAAAGCAGTACCAACATTAAGAACTGGTTTTTCTTTAAGGTTACGCCTAGAAGCTGTAATAACATTATTAATATCTGTAAGTGAATATCCATTATCTTGTAAGGATTTTCTTAAATATTTATATTCATCCTTAAAAAATTCAGGGTCACAAATTCGTTTTGCTCGATCTACTAAAGATTTAATCAGACCAATTTTTTGACGTGGATGGTGGTTGGATAATTTATGAGGGTATCTATGTATGGTATTATGTAACAGAGACTTTAACTTATGTATTATATGTGTATATCGCAGTCCTAGTGGTCATTTAGCCATATTTTTAACTAAGTTAGAGTTAACGCTAAACTACATAGCTAAAAAATATTCTTTATTTCACATATTACTCTGTGGAGATTTAAATATTGATTACTTAATAGATAAAAATGATAAAATGGCACTAATTGACTTAACAAATTCTTTTTGTCTAGAAACGGTTTTTGAGCAAGCCACTAGAATTACTAAAAACAGTAAGACTGCTATTGACTACGTAGGTACTTACAAACTTTAAATACCTAATATTAAATAAATTGATTGGCGATAATGGTATTTCCGACCATTCTTTTCAACAGATTGAATTTCGTTCAGATCACATTGCTAAGGAGGAGTTTTGCAACAAAAGCAGATCATTTTCTGAGAAAAACATTGCCTTGTTCAAAAACTATTTAAACGAAGAAACGTGGTTTGATGTATACAATTGCTCAAAAAGTGTTGATGAAAAGTTTACTATTTTTCACAATATTTTTAAATACTATTTTAATCTATGTTTTGAAGAGGTTTTGAAACCTAGGAAAGGTAATAATTCAAATAAAAGTTGGATTACTCAGGAGATAAAAGAATTCTCTATACAGTTAAAGCAATTGTATACATTAACGCAGTTAGGTAGGGTGGATATTAAGTGTTACAAACAATACAAAACTAGATATAAAAGAGCAATAAGGGAAACAAAAAAAGTGTACAATGATAAAAAGATATTGCGAGCAGCGTGCAAGCCAAGAATGATTTGGAAAATAATAACTCAAAACGTAGGCGAACAAAAAATAAAAAATACGTCAAGCATAATTGTAAATGGAAACGAAATCATAAACAAACGGTCAATCTGTGAGAAATTCAATGATTTCTTTACAAGTGGAAGTACTAACCTCGTTAATAAAGAAATGAATTGTCAAGCTCGAAAAACCATGTGTACAAAAACCAGTACAACCATTTTCTTAAGACCCGTAAGCGAAAATGAAATTTTGAATTTTATTAGAGTGAGGATTTTATGCAAAATGCATATCGCTTATTTTTTATAGTTGAAGAATATCGTTTTGTTTTTAGATGAATTGCACTAAATGCAATCATTTGACATGAATTAATTTTTGCATATTTCGCCACATACTGCATATATTGCAATTGTATGCATATTTTGCCTTTTTATTCATAATTAACATATATTTCGCATTTTTTCTATATCGTCCAAATTCGCTTTAAAATGCATTATTCTAACTTATTTTAAATTTTGTTATTGTGTCTAACTAAGAAATGTATTTTTATATGAATAAGACAGGTTTAAAGAAAGATTATTACCTGTAGTTAAGTGCAACGTTAATAAATCCGGATTATGAAGTTTCAATGCCGCTATTTCGTAGTATTTGAAAATTCCAATGGTACCTAAGTAGATAGTTAAAGCATTGATTGAGGGAATTCCCTCAATCAAGGGTTAAAGTTATTTGGACTTTTTCAAGGTAAGTGTTTAGTTAGTTAATCCTTCTTGAAAATAATTTGAGAGTAACGGACAAAATGCAAAATTTTAAACATTCTTTGGGCGAAGACGTAACTGAATGGTACGGCTTTGTTAAGTGAACTTCAAGATGCCGAAAGTTAAAAATAGTTTAGTTCAAGTATGGATAAAAAATATATCCGAGCTACGTCTGGATGATGAAAAAGTGTTTTGCATAGCCTGTGGAAAAATAGTAAGTACCATTACATATTTCTAATCGATTTCGGAAATTAAACCCTTATCAATTGATGTAGGTTATTGAATTCACCGTTTTATCAGTATTTAAACGCAATTAGATTCTTATTTTTAAAATCAATTTTTCCTTAGATCATGTGCGAAAGGAAATCTCAAGTTACACAGCATATTGAAACCTCTCTTCATAAAAGAAAATTAGAAACATTTAAGAAAACAAAAGTTTGTCAGACACCTTTGCGCCAGTCGTTGTTTCAAGAAACGGCCAAAAGAAATTTAATTTCGAATTGTGTAGTGCACTTGTTAAAGCCAATATTCCATTAAAGAAATTGCAAAATCCTAGTTTTTAGGTCATTTTTAGAAAAAATTAGTAAAAAGCAAGTGCCAGATGAAAGCACGCTTCGAAAAAGGTATATTAATGATTTATATCTTGAAACTATGGGGCATATAAAGAAAATTACAAAAAATAAATATCTTTATTTTATAGTAGATGAAACTACAGATTGTTGCGGGCGATATGTTGCAAATTTAATGATTGGTTATTTAAGTGAGGCGCAGTCTAGTATATCATATTTAATCGCTTCCAAAGTTCTTAAGAAAACCAATCATGCAACAATAGTTCGCTTTATAAACGAAGCTTTCATGCAATTTTTTATTCCTGATATTGTTGCAACAGATAAAATAGTTTTAATGCTGTCTGATGCAGCACCGTATATGGTAAAAGCTGGACAGCAATTAAAATTATTTTATGAAAATTTAATACATGTAACATGTCTCGCACATGGTATTAATAGAGTAATTCGTAATCAATTTCCATTAGTAAATAGTTTAATAAGTAGTATGAAAGTGTTTTTAAAAGCTCCGTTACGAATTCAATTGTACAAAGAAAAGTTACCTAATATTCCTCTACCACCAGAGCCTGTGATTACGCGTTGAGATACTTGGTTAAATGCAGCTCTTTTTTATGCAGATCATTTGGAAAAAATAAAGGAGTATGTTTTAGAAATTTCTGATAATTCAAGTACTTACGTTCAAAAAGCTCAATCCATTTTAAAGAAAACAGAATTGCTCAATGAGCTGGCATTTATAAAAGCAAATTACTATTTTGTAAGTTCAACCATTGCTAAATTAGAAACGGAAGCATTGTCATTAAATGAATCTATGCAAATAATTAATAAATTTCAACAGCTGATTTCTGCTGTTTCAGGAAATATTGGTAAAACTATTTCTAATAAATTAAATGAAATTTTACAAAAAACAGTGGATATCAGTTGTTACTAAAAGTTAATAATAAAGTTCTGAAACTTGAGGAAAATTCCTATGATCTTGTTATAAATTTAGATTTGGCCATATTAGCCGCATTAAAATGTGCACCCATAACGTCTGTGGATGTAGAAAGAAGTTTTCTTTGTACAAAACATACTATCGTACAGACGCCAAAATTTTCTGCCCGAAAACTTGGAAAAATATTTAGTTATAAATTGTTTTGCAAATAGTAATGAGAGGTGTAATCTTTATAAATCTATAGCGTATAAGTAAATATGTAATTTTAAATAACACATAATTTTAAAATAATGTTAAAATAATAATTGCTTTGTAAGTAGTAATGACAGGGTGCAGTTTTATAAATGTATAGTGTATAAGTAAATATGTAGTTTTAAATAACACATAATTTTGAATGTTAAAATAATAAGTTTGTATGCAATTTATCTTTTCCTATTAAAAATTACAAGCATATATACTATTTTTATATATTAATGTTATAATTTGGAATTAACACAGGTAAATAGAAGATTCAATATTTATGCATATTTTGCATATTTTGAATTCATAATGCATTTTGATGCATATTTTAAGGTTTTTAAGTGCATATATATGCACATATTTCGGCATTTTATAGTGCATAAAATCCGCTCTCTAATTATAAATAATTTAAAAAATACTTACTCGTGCGGCCCCGACGGCATCCCGGTAATCGTAATAAAAAAATGTGGACAATTAATTGCTAAACCTCTTGTCCACTTAACAAACGAGTGCTTAACTAGAAATTGTTTTCCACAAGTTTTAAAAGTTTCTAAGGTTATTTGTCTCTATAAAAAAGGAGATCCCAAACTAATCAGTAACTACAGAGCAATTGCACTTCTGTCTATATTTTCAAAAATCTTTGAAAAAGTTATTGCTGACCAAATTATAAATTTTCTTGAATACAATAAAATAATATCTACTAATCAATGTGCATATCAGAAGGGAAAATCAACAACATTAGCGCTTTGTAAAATATTAAACTTTTTGTATCAAGAAGTTAACAAGGGTAACAGTGTAACTGCATTGTTTGCGGATCTTAGCAAAGCATTCGATTGCGTGGATCACGAGATCCTATTAAATAAAATTGAACGCTACGGTCTACAAGGTAATATCATCCAACTATTGAAAAGTTACTTAAGTGAAAGGAAACAATTTGTCAACCACTTAGGTGCCACATCACAAAAACGTGTGATAAAAGTAGGTGTTCCTCAAGGGAGCATATTAGGACCATTATTGTTTATGCTATACTGCAATGATTTAGATCAATATACGTCCTCCTTTTGTGCAACTTTTGCTGACAATATTACACTTGTAGCATCTGGAATGAGCGTTGAGTCCATGACAAACTCATTAAAACAAAATTTAGAATCGCTAAACCAATATCTTCTAATGAATAAATTAGTGTTGAACCAAAATAAAACATGTACAATGCAGTTTCACCGTTGTAGTAAAAATTATACTGAGAGCCAGCTCATAAAATTAAACAATAAATCTGTAGAACAATTAAGTTCAATAAAGTTGCTAGGTGTAGAATTCGATCTACAATTAAATTGGAAACAACATATAGACAGTTTGTGTAAGACTTGTGCGAAACATTCCTACATATTAAAGCGTCTAAATCAAATCTCTAGTAAACATGTGCTTAAAACCTTTTACCACTCTAACTTTGAGTCTCAAATACGATATGCCGTGGTGTGCTGGGGAAATTCATCTGTTGCGAAAAGAATATTCGTTTTGCAGAAAAGAGCTATTAGAATTATGTACGGTCTCAAATTACAAGAATCATGTAGGCAGACTTTTATTGCTGAGGGTATATTGACCTTCCCTAGTATTTACATATTAGAAGTTTTAAAGTTTGTAAAAAGTAACATGGTGGATTTTAGTTTCCTGAATTTTAATCACACTTATTCAACAAGGTTTGGTTATAATCTCTCACTAAGCATTCACAGGAAAGAATTTTTTAAATCAAATCCGTACTACATAGGAGCTATTTTATACAATAAATTGCCGGAAAATTGCAAATCCTTAACAAAATCGACATTTATTAGCATGATTAGGAAAGTCTTAATAGAACATGCTTTTTATTCCGTAGAGGAATATTTGAGCTTCAAATTCTAGTCAGTTCTATTGTGTGTTGTAAATGCCTATCAATAATGTATATTTGTCTTATATTTAAGTGTAATGTGTCTGACATGTCTAATATCATATATTTATGATCCACTAGACCAATAGTTATTATTATTATTATTATTTTTTTTTTTTTTTTTTTGGCGTCAGCCACTAGGGTTATTAGCCACACATCTAAATTTTGTCATAACAATGTTACTTTGTATTATGTATTATAAATTACGAAAATGATTTATTAAATGCAGAAATTGAAATATCTTCTTCAACTTTGTTCCGTCTAATTCTTTCAATGCATTTTAAAGTTAAAGTTTATGTTACACATTTCCTTGTGTCTTTTATATTGAATACATTCATCAAAAATGTGTTCCAACGTTATAGGTACCCTGCACAACTCGCATATATTTTGTGGCTTATTGGTTAGCAGATACTCGTGCGTTAGTTTGGTATGACCTATACGGAGTCTGGTTAATACTACACTTGCTTTCTGGAGCACCGGCGGGTACCTTTTGCGTTCTCGTACTAACGGTAAGTGTTGTTTCAGAGCTCGGTTTTCGTTTTCCCATTCGTCTTGCCATGCACTCCATACTCTGTTTTTGATATTTGCACTATTTTCAAAATCGTCCCGATGTTCTATCATTAAAAGTTTGCAAGCTTCTTGGATATTAGTATACATGGGAATTTTTGTGACCATGTCATTTACTCCAACGTAGGTAAGGTGATAGTTAATGTGGGAGCCAATCTTAAATATTTTCGAGGTATATTTCAGCAGAAGCCACGCTCTTCTGTACCTTAAAGGTAATACACCTGCCTCTGCACACAAACTATTTGCCGGGCTTGTTGGAAAAGCCCCCATGGCGTACCTTAGACAGGTATTTTGGATACTGTCTAGTGTTTTGCGACTGGTTTTACATGCTGACATATATGAAGGGCTGCCATAATCCATTCTTGTTAATACTAGGGTCTTGTATAAACGTATCATTATCTCTCTATCTGCCCCCCACTTTGAGTTTGATATGCACTTCATTACGTTTATAATCTTTTTCGCTTTTGTTTTAATATCTTCTATGTGTTCTCTCAAAGTAACTTTGAATCTAGTGTTAGTCCAAGAAATTTATGTTTTGTACGCATTGTACTTGGAGATCTTTTATAAACAGGTTGGGCTGGTAATGGGTGTTCGCAGCCTGCAGAAGTGCATGCAAACAGTTTTTTGCGGAGAGAGCTTGAAACCTACGCTTTCAGCTTGAGTTATTATTGAATTTACAGCCATTTGTAATTTAGGATTTTCGGCTGTTCCTAACTTAGTGGAAAGATAAATTGCTATATCGTCGACATATACGCTACGGCCAATTGACTGTTCTAGTGTACTCGTTATATTGTTGATAGCTATACTAAACAATGTCACGCTCATTGGTGACCCTGTGGAACTCCGTTGGCCATGGTGTGAGCTGTTGATAAAGTACTTCCTATACGGACTTTAAAACACCGATCTGTTAGAAATGACTTTATAAAACATCCCATGTTGCCCCTTATTCCCCATTTGTGTATTTGAGAGATAACTGCGTACCTCCAAACCGTGTCGTACGCCTTTTCAAGATCGAAAAATACGGCTACAGTGTGTTCTCTTTTAGAGAAAGCCTCTTGTACCTTTGTGCACAGTTGAACTATATTATCAATGGTCGAATAATTTTTCTAAATCCCGCTTGGTATTTATTAATCCAGCCTTTTCCTTCCATGAGTGCAACCATTCTTTTATTTACAATTTTCTCTAAAATTTTTCCTAGAGAGCACGAAAGAGCAATTGGTCTATAGCTTCCGGGATTGCATGGATCCTTTCTTGCTTTAAGTACTGGAACAACTATTGCCATTTTCCACAGAGATGGGTAATGTCCTTCATTCCAAATTCTGTTGTAAATGTGTAGCAGATCTTGAAGACTTGTGTCAGGTAGGTTTTGAACCATTTTATTCGGGATGTCGTCTATACCCGCTGCTGAGTCTTTTAGCTGTCTTATCTCATTCTTAAGCTCTGTCATAGTTATAGGTGTGTTGTATTTTTGCTCTTGCCCTTCGTCGAAATTCAGGGGTACTTCACGCTGGTTCTTAAAAAATTGTTTGTGTAATTTTGATCACTGCATATGTATTCGTAATAGCTTGCAAACTCTTCGGCAACTTGTAAGGGATTACTTATTAAGCTTCCGGCTGACGTTAATTTGGGAAGCGCAAATTTATTATTTTTCCCTGATATAGCGCGGATTTTCCGCCCTAGTTCTGAAGCCGCAGTATTATAGTGTATATTTCCTACATACTCTTGCCATGACTGTTTCTTAGCATTTCTTATTTCTAGTCTAGCTAAAGCTCTACATCTTTTAAATTGTATTAAGTTTTCGGTTGTAGGATTTACCGAAAATCTCTTAAGACTTTCTTACGTTCATGTATTGCTCTAGCTACGTTCGAATTCCACCAGGAACCCTTACTTTTTGGAGTATTTGTCGTTTTAGGAATTGTAGTTTGAGCTGCCTTTATGATGGAAACATTAAGATTTTCTACCATTTCATTAATACCTTGGCTATGATCAATAATTACTATTTTTCGTCTAAACTCTTCCCATTTTGCGCGGTTTAAACACCATCTACTAATTGGTACCTCTGGGGATTTTGCAGTTGACGATTCTATTATAATAGAAAAGTGATCACTTCCGTGCAAATCCTCTATCGGCTTCCAGATCAGGTTAAGTGCGCTTCGGGCGGTGCATATAGTGAGGTCGATAGCCGAGAAGGAGTTTGACTTGGCATTAAAAAATGTTGGGGTACCGTCATTCAGAAGTACTAGATCATTTCGGTCTAGGAAATTTTCCACATTTTTACCTCTGATGTCGTATCTTCCGGATCCCCATACAGGGCTATGTGAGTTAAAATCTCCTAACAGCAGATATGGTTTTTTCAGTTGGGACGTTATATTTTCTAAATCTTGTATCGTCCAATTTCCATCCGGTAGATTATTATTATTATTATTATTATTATTATTATTATTATTATTATTATTATTATTATTATTATTATTATTATCAGTGTGTGTCGGCTTTCTGTAAACCTTAAAAGATAGTGAATTATCATTTTTAGATATTAAATATGTCAAGAAATGGTAAACTTCCATTAGTTTCTTTTTCCATGTTAAACTGAATACTAGGATGTATACCATTTATAAAAACCAAAAACTCATGCAGTGCTTCTTCTCTATGTCTCCAAATAACAAATGTGTCATCTACATATCTATACCAAACTGAAGGTTTTTTAGGTGTATTTTGTAACGCTAATGTTTCAAATTTTTCCACGTAAAAATTAGCTATAACAGGACTAAGGGGACTACCCATTGCTACACCTTCAATTTGTTCATAAAATTTACTATTCCACTGAAAATAAGTTGTAGTAAGACAGAGCTGAAAAAGAATGGTTATGTCCTTTGGAAAAAGATGATCAATGTATTCTATAGCTCCTTTAGAGTCACTTTTGTAAAAAGTGAAACAACATCAAAACTAACCATTATATCACCCTCCTCAATTTTGAAACTATGCATTTTTTCAACAAAGTCGGCAGAATTTTTAATGTAATGGGGTGTTTTTCCTATATGAGGTTGTAATAACAATGTAAGATGTTTTGCAAGGCTATATGTAGGAGAACCAATTGCACTAACAATAGGCCTTAAAGGAATATTAGGTTTATGAATTTTGGTAAACCATATAGTTTTGGTGAAATAGCTTCAGAGTTAGTTTCTTTTTTATTTCTTCAGGAATAGATGATAATTTAATCTGCTCTTTAGTTTTTAAAAGAAACTTTTTTGTTGGATTTTTTGGTATTTCTCGATAAGTTTCTGGTCCCAACAATTGTTCTATCTTAATGTTATAATCGTTCATATTTAATATAACAGTTGCATTACCTTTATCTGATTTTAATATTATTATACTTTCATTGCGTTTAAGATCAAGTAAAGCACGTCGTTGACGAAAGGATAAGTTGCTCTTTGGAGATTTTGTTTTACGTAATATGTTAACGGTGTTATATCTAACTTCATTAGCAGCATCAAAAGGTAATAATTTAATGGAGTTTTCGATGTTGGAAATTATATCTTCAAAAGGTATCTGTTGGTGTTATCGCAAAATTTCCTCATTTAGAAAGCCCTTCAATAGCATAATCTAAAACAACATTATCAGAAAGGTTTATAACTGTTTTTTTGTTATAATCAGTAGATGGTCTATTATTTTGTTGTTTGTATAATTTATTAAATTTTTTCTTTCTGACGTTGACATGGGATGTCAAAATTTATTTTCATAGATTTAAACGTTATAGAATCAATTTTATCCCAATCTTCTTTATTCAATATCGATGAAATTTCTAAATGTAAATATAAAAGATTTTTATCGGTGTTATCCAATAACTTCCTAAGAATATGTATTTGATTACGCAGAAGAGCATTTTCAGTTCTTCTGTAAATATTATTCGCTTGTTTGTTATTAAAATCTAAAAATAATAATTCACTATCTTTTAAGGTTTACAGAAAGCCGACACACTGATAGACACCTTCATAAATTATCCAACCACCATCCACGTCAAAAAATTGGTGTAATTAAATCTTTAGTAGATCGAGCAAAACGAATTTGTGACCCTGAATTTTTTAAGGATGAATATATTTAAGAAATCCTTACAAGATAATGGATATTCACTTACAGATATTAATAATATTACACCTTCTAGGCGTAACCTTAAAGAAAAACCAATTGTTAATGTTGGTAGATAAGTATTTTGAGTGATAATGGTGAAAGTTTACATTTTCATATGTCTCAAGTAAGGCTAAGCAACTTTTCACTCGTAAGCATAAAAAACTATTTTATAAAAGTATTTACGGAAGCCTAGGCAAGAAAAAAATTTTTTAGTTGTAGCCATAACCCTTTTCTTTTTGCCTTAAATGTTAATCTTGTTAATCATAATTTAGTTTTTAAAAATATACTTAGGTACATATATTAACATTACTAAAATAAATTGCCTGAATTCTTTAATTTTTGTAAAAAGGCGGCATAATTCTTTTGATGCCCCGGGCATTGTAACCTAGATATTTGATAATTAAAATGCATTAATTCTCTCATTTTAAAGTAAAATAGAAAAAAATATGTAGACGCTTTATCGCACTCGTTTAGAAAACTCACGGATGCGCGGCTCGTAAACTTCCACGCGTGCGATAGGTGAAACTCGTTTCTTAATATACTGTTTTCTAAAATTTTGGCGGCATTAATACATTAACAGAATTTTGTGCATTATTCCGATAAACTCAGTCTAAAGTAGTACTGAAATATGTCCGTATACAATAACGTTACACATAAACCACGACATAATTCAGAAGTTATGAATATTCGCAATAATAGTTTCTGCAAAGGTATATAATATTAATAACGTGTGTTTGCATACGAATGCATTAAAATGAATATGGGTTATCTGCGTTAATTTGTTAGCAACATTTCCGGTATTAAATGGCAGCTGTCCAAGCATAAAATGCAAACAATTTAAACATTGAAAAATGTTTACATAGCAAGCATTATTATTACTCAATTTTAATTATTTTAATCCTTTTAATTTCCCTACTTCAATTTTAAATTTAATTATAAATATTTATCAAGTTCTATAAACCTCAATTTTAATTAATTGTTTTTACGCAATCTGCATTCGTTACAACTTGCACGGACGGAATCATCCGTTGAATGAGTAAAGGAAATAATTGCAGCTGCAGGAGGCCATATGTTCTCAAAATAACAGCAATTTCTTAATTTTATACATCAATCGTTTCCGATACTGTATTATTTTAAGTTTATGTATACAATGAAATTAAACTAGGTTGCGTAAAATTAGAACTCGCATTTTTCGTGTTCTTGAAAAGAATTTACGTATTGCGGAAAAAAAACTTAAAGTAAACCACGATCGTTACATTTACGAAATAGCAAAGTAAATATTGACATTTATCAAGCTTGTCTATCGAATTTAGCAATTGTTTGAAGAGGATGAAAGTTGCTTGTTATTGATTTAGATACTCTTGTTAGATCTATAAGTAAATTTGTACGGTTTTTTTTAAACGTGATCAATACTGTTAGAACACGGAATGGTGAAGGCATAAAATATACCTTTTAACATTATAAATTTCAAACAAAGGCCGTATCAGTAAAAAACGTGACACTTCTGCGTTTAACTTCTTTATGTGGATCAGTTGAATGTTATTTAAATGCGGTAATTATCCAATAAATAAAGAACAGAGGAGGAGGCAACATTAGTGGAGTAAAAATTGCAGGGAAAATTATGGCTTTGAGGATTCCATATATAACCAAATGAAACCTATATTAACGCGACCATTCCTCCTTAATTATTTTAATAAGTAGGTAGTACGTGAATGTGTGGTGGTTATAACGAAGTCCCTTTTTGTCCCGTTTCATTGTTTAGAAGAAATTAGTCAAAGCGCGACCTTCAGATACGGCACAATAGGATATAGTAGCGCCGGGGAGTCGAGAATGGGGATATAATTATTACTGTGAAATGCATCTGTTTCCCTGTATCTTAGTGCGAAGTTCCCACTTAAAAAGACGGGTTATAATTTATACGTCTGCTATATATTTTAAATGCAGGACTTAAAAACGTATGTCAAAGCGCATGACGCTGTCAGATGTCTTCTTGGCTATTTAACCTCAAATTATTCTTGGTATTTCGTTTCGTATAATCGCATCGTGTTTTGTAGTTATAATCTTTCGCTTCGTAATTTATTAGTTTCCATTGCATTTGTAAACAACAGTTTTTTTCAAAACTATTATTATTAATATTCACTATTACGAGGTAAGTTTATAATGCAAAATGTATTTCCAATTGATTGAATGCATTTATTTATTTTGCAGCAAATAATGATGTCATTAAAAGGTAAATATTTCTTTGAAAAGCCAAACTCAAGTAATGTTAATGAATATACTGCATTATTTCGAGATGGAACGCGGTAACGGGGGGGCTAAGTTTACATTTAACTTCCATTATCCAGGTACGCTAATAATTTTCACTATTTAAATTTGACAGCGCGGCTTAAATTTGAAAATAACCTAGAAATATTGACGATGTTTTGTTGGCGTTCAAAATTACTAACTATATGGACCAGTAACGACATACGTTTTTAAAATCTTAAACCATGCTTTACTAAAAGATGAGTCATAAGACACCTCTCGCCGGCCCGACCATAACACAAGTTTTACAATTTACCAGACTTTTCTAGAACTGTTATTAACTTAACTCTTTGAAGCACAAGATATAGGATTTTCTAGACCCTTGAAGCACGGAATAAGTTTGAAAAATAAAAACAATTTATTTTTACAAAAAACATTTATTTAGGTACAAAAATGACGTAATTGATGACATTTTGTTGATTCAATTTTTTTTATGGTCAAAATCATAAAAAAATAAGTGGTTAGCTCAGGTAACCACTGTGCATCTGCAGAAGGCAAAATAAAGATAAGGTGAAATATTAAAACTTATTTTTTGGGAACATTTTGAAAACACTCTTTTCCTTTTCGCAAGCACAAGGGAACGTTGCATGTGAAACGCATCCAAATGGTGCGAATGGACACTTTTTTGGTACTGCATGCTGCCCAGCGTTTTGATGTACTTCTCACTGGCTGGTGTCGGGACGATTCTAATCTTATGTTCTTGCTCACTTAAAGTTTATGACTTTTAACTTGAACTGAATTACGTTTAGGACCAGGGGTAGTATCCATTGGACAAACAATAGATTTTGCTAGCAGTCCTTCATATACAGCTCGACGAAACTCTTTATTAGTTAATTTTTCAAATCCAATTTCCTTGTGAATTATGAATGAGTTAGTAATAGCGGTATCACAAAAAATGAAAAAATAGTCGTAGGTACCATTTCTTACTCTTTCGATCAATCTGGTAGTCGTTTTTTAACCTATCAAAGTTGTCAACGAAGTTCATATTAGAGTTGTAATCTCTTAAAATTTGAGGACATGGAATATCAGAAATACTACCATCTTTTTTCCTTTCTTTGAACAGTAAGAGTCTGATTTGAATCATGGAAATTGGACAAAAACTTTACTGCCTTTTTATCTTTCCACTTGAACATCGTTATTCCATCCTCGGAACGCTTCCAATCATATTCACCTCTTTTTAATTTTTTATCATCTAATAAATTTGGTAAATATGGTCGTTGTGATCGCACTGTACTACAAGAAAAAATTTTACGGTTTTTCAGGGTCAATAAAAGCTCATATCCATTAAAAAAATTATCAATATATAGACTATGATTTTTTTGAGTGAAGTCTTGTACTAGGTTCAAAACAACCCGAGATGCTAGACCCTTTCCAGATTGATCATCACCAGTCATCGCCAGTGTAAATATCAAATTTTAAATTGTATCCAGATGAATCGCATAGCATCCATATTTTGAACCCCCTTTTTATCGGCTTGTCCCGCAGAAATTGTTTTGATAATGATCGCCCTTTAAATTTTACCATCGATTCGTCAATTACAAGCTTTTGTCGTGCTTGGTAATTCTCCATAAAACACTTTGACATTTCTGTCAAAGATGGACGTAGTTTAAATAATTTGTCATAATTTGGTTCACCACGCTTTGGTTGAATGGAATTGTCATTGAAGTGAATGTGACTCAACAACCAACCAAATCGATTCACCGTCATCAAGGAAGAAATATAATAATCATGAAAGTCAGGTTTTGTTGACCAGTCATCCCGATACCTAGGTAATCTCTTCATTCCCATATAAATATTTATTCCTAGGAATGTCTTTATCTCTTTGACATCTGTAGGTTTAAAGGGCTTACCTTGCTGAGTAACTAACAAATTGGTTTGGAAACAAATGTCTTCTAACAAACTAGGGCGAAAAAACATTGAGAATATCTCGAATGGAGTCTTCTCTAACTCCATGATATGGAGAGCAGGACAATTCTGTTCCCTAAAATCAGGCAATGGTAACGTATTTCTTGGTGACTTATCCCAATTAGGTTCTGAGGCTAAAGTAAAAATATCCAGTTGATTTTGATTGGCAGGAGTTCCTAATGATATGGAAGCAGTATGCGAATTAGGCACTGAGGGATCATTATCTTCTGAATTTCTCGATGTTACAAAATTTATTAGTGGAATATTATCATCGCCACTATCGTCAGAATCTTCAGCTTCCGATGCCACAGTACACAGCTTGAATTCGCCTTGTCCTGGTAAAATCGATAATGGTGAATCGTCCGAATCACTATCAGACTTAACTTCGGATCCTAAAGGGAAATCTTCATCGGAAATGGTGAGTAGATTTTCGAGTTCTTTATCTGTTAGTCCTTTAGGCATGTATTGCTCCAGAGTTTTTTGATTTAGTTATAAACTAAGCAAAACCGCAAATAAAGCCTAGTTCTCAGTGCTTTGTATTGTCGCCAGCGACACGAACCTAGCCCAATCAAAATTAAGTATTTAAAATTTCCACATTTTGTTTGGGTTAGGTTCGTGGCGCTGGCGACAATACAAAGCTCTGACAACTAGGCTTTAGAGTCAAATCACAAATTTCTATTACACTGAATCACAATTGTTACGATAAGGTGTTGTGATTCAATGATTCCTTGAAGAAGTTTATAGAAGAAGTAATTTGCGATGTTTTTTTTTTGTATTTACCATAGTCCGGAAATGCCATGTAAAACTAATTACTTAGCATTGAAAAAGTAAAAAATTTACTAAAAGGTATTCGAGTACCTTTACACCAGTGTTTTTTTTAGTTATTTTCTCCTATTATAAAAATCCAATCATTCCAGACTATGGCCAAGGACAGAAACATCACAATTTTCCTAATATAAAATTACAGTCACATCCACAATTACTTCATAAAAAATAACAAAATTACCTCTACTATAAAACTTCTGTAAGATACCAGGAATGCGTCTAATCACTAGTTACCCCATACGCACGGTGAACACTACCACTAACCACTTCTTTTTTGTCATATAAATCGGTATCCGATTAAACATTCCCCTTATCAACTATGCCCACGTTTTTTAATTCAATCAAACCACCAAACGTCCAAAAAATGTAGGTCCAAATTGCAATATACAATGAAAAACTAATAAATACATACACGGAAAAACGACAACGTAATTTTTTACCGCCTAATCACATTATAATGCCTGTCACTTCAAGTGAAAATAAACTTGCAAACGCTATTTGTGGCGACATCTATGAACTGTTTCTCTAACTACTTTAGACGGTTTGAGGGATTAACCGCTGTGCATAAGTGCATAGCAATAGTCTGAATTTTGTGGTTGTTTACAAAAACCACCATGTTTGAATGGTCGAGAAATTGGTGGTTTTTTCTGATAACCACCGTGCTGTAAAGAGTTAACCCTCACGCCATTCCCTTGCGGAGTAGGCAAAACAAACCATGCCTGTCATTTATTTTTCATTTACAATCTTTCTCCATGTTTTCCTATCTCCGCATACCTTCCTAGCTTCCGTAAGATTCATACATTGTCTCTGACATGCCCTTTTATTTTTAAAATTCCTTATCTTTCTTTGCTTTATTATACATTCTACTACATTCAGCCAAGTTTTACAAAGCCTACCAGACGCGGCCTTACCTCTAACCTCATACACACATAATATATTTGCTTCGTTAATCTTGCGTTGTTCATTCTCTCAATGTGACCAAACCAACATAATATATTACTTTTATATCTATCCATCATCGTCTTTTCCTCGCCATACTCCGTCATTATGCATTCATTATTCATTTTGTCCTTCTCGTTTTACCACATGCGCTTCTCCGGAATCTCATACAACGGCATTTATTTTTATTTCATGCTTTTTTTGACATACCCATGTCTCACTTCCATACAGTAGCGACAAACACGCCATTATAGATTATTGCTCGTTTCGCAGCTAGGCTCATGCTTTCGTTTCTCATTATCGCCCTCATACTTCCAATCACTTTCTTTCCAGCATTTATCCTTCGTCCAATCTCGCCCTACATTGTACCATCTGCAGTAAACATTCTACCCAGATGTACCAGCTCGTATACTTGCTCCACAATCTCATCTTGCAGAGTAAATACTCTACTCTCCTTTCCACTTTCCCGATCGAATACCACAATCTTAGTTTTTTTCGCGTTTATCTTTAGGTCCATGCTCTCACATACTGTATCAAACTTCCTCAGAGTAGTTTGTAGCTCATCCGCACTGTCACTCAATAAGAGTGTGTCATCTGCATCACCAGAAGTAGTACATTTACGTCACCAACTATTATACCATTTGTATCAATACATGCTTGTCTAACACATTTATCCATGTATACACTATACAGGTATGGAAAAATATAATCGCGGGTGTGACAAAGACAGTACAACCAGTTCACGTACCAAGTGAAATAGAATACACAACAAACTAAAAGCGCTGATGCCATACATGCGTCTTTTGAGTAGACTAGTATCAATGACACATTTAATTGCTACTGTCAACGAGAATTGAAAATCAGTGTTTTTGCAAGTTCGACACAATACTCATGTATTTCACTGAAGAAAAAATACAGATTATTAAGTGGTATTATTCAGGAAGCACTGCACAAGAAATAATGGGCAGGTTTGCTTTTTCCTTTGAAAGTACGATTATGCGATGTGTGTGTAAATTTGAAAGATGTGGATGTTTAAATAATTGTAGACAATGGAGTAGCATTGATGGTAATGAGGGTGAGCATCCTGGTCGTAACTTAAACGAAGAGCGCGAATCCAAGAAATTGCAGTGTGTAGTTTAGCAGAAACTAATTTCCCGTGCAATAGTACAAAAATTGCTGAAGAAATGAATATTGAACTAAGAACAGTTCGCAATATCTTGAAAAGGAATAAATACCGTTGCTATAAGTTGCAAACTACACAAGACATTTTTCCAGAAGATCATCAAAACCGTATGGAATTTTGTAAAGATATGATGAATCCGGCTAATGGAAACGAAAGATTTATTGAAAATATTTCGTTTACCGACGAGTCTTCTCTTAACTTACATGGCCATCACAATCCGTCTGTCGCTGTTGGTTACTCTCGGAGAACACCCAAGAAATGTTAGAAAACACCCGAACTGAATTTTATCACAGATTGGGTTACTGCCTTGCGCAAGGTGGAGGTATTTTCGAAAATCTTATAAAGTAGAGTTTTGAAAAAAATGTATTCTGTTCATTTTTAAAAATAGTTGGTTTTTCAATAAGAATTATAATGCTAAAGTTAAACCTTAAACTTAAGTTATACTATCAATGTAAATGTTAATGTTTCTGTTTGTAGCTCTCGTAAGTTTCTTCTTGGTTCTTCTTACGAGTAATAATCGAACAATGTCATAAATTCGCAATTACAATAATCTTCGATGTTTGAGGTATTATTATAATTTAATGTTTAAGTGGAAAGAATTTACTTAACAGCTTCAAAGAACACGCGACTTTTCAACATCATCTTAATTGCTTTGGTTTCGTTAGAAATGTTGAAGTAGTTCCTATTTTGTGCCTACGTGCAAGTATTTACAAGTGGCAACATCAGTAAAGTTATGTTTCTCTCACACTCATATAATACTTATTGGGTTTCTTTTTAGCTTATTATAAGTCAGACCCCCAATAATGTTTTTCCATACCTGTATATTGAACAACCACAGTGACATCACTCAACCTTGCTCAATATTAAAGTATTCACTCACATCTCCTCTCACCCTAAAACATGCCCGACTACCGTTGCATGCTGCCCTTATTCCCGTTATCAGACCTTTATTTACGCCATATTCATTTAATATTTTCCACAGCTCCTCTCTACTCACTATGCCGTATGCTTTCTCCAGATCTACAAATGCACAGTACAGCTTCCTTTATACACTTAAACACTTTTCGATCACCTGCTGGAGAGCAACCATGTGATCGACACATTCTCTCCCTGGCATGAAGCCACCTTGCACATCCCACATCTTAGTTTGTGTAGTTTCTCGTACTCTATCAATCAGTATTCTTCCAAAAACTTTACCAGGTACGCTGAGCAAGCTTATTCCTCTGTAGTTCTTGCAATCACTTTTGTTTCCAGTGGTACAATGATCGCGCTCTTACAATCCCTAGGTACTTTTCCACACATAAGACATACATTGAATAATTCACACAATGTTCCCGTAAGCTTTGCACCCCCATACTTTAGCATTTCACCAGTGACTTCATCTACGCCTGCTCCCTTGCCGTTTATCAACCTTCCTACCGTTCTCCCACAGTTTGTATTTTTGACCCATTTCCAGAAGAGTGTTTTGTTTCCCTCAAAATCATTCTGCATTTTCTCTCCTTCCACAGCCATTGCTTTCTCTTTACTTATTCTCACTGCTTCCTTCGCTTGTTTGTTTCTAAATCTGTACACCTCATACAATCGCTTTTTCTCAATCTCATTTTTGCAGCAATCATTGCCATGTACGCATCTTTTTTCTTACATACTGTCTTTTTTACCGACTCATTCCACCAAGTACATTTTTTTCTGTCTACCTACAGTCACTCTTCCACATATCCGCACGGTACAACTGACAACACAGTTTTTCAAACTTATCCATGCACTTTCAACGTCAGTGTCATTTATTTGTTCATTCCCCACTGTTTCATTCACATTCAACTATTTACTCACAGCATCTGTGTATTTCATTCTAGCACCATTATCTACTAGTTTGTCTACCCTAATTCTGTACGTTGGCGTTTGATTTCCTTCTCCAGACCCACTTTTGCCATAAAGACACTCTCGATACAACCAAAAAGTGGTCCGATCCACGCACTACTTCTGTGTCTTTCACCAGGTTTCTAAGCCGTTCATCATATACTACCAAGTCTATCATACTTTTAGATTCAACTCTTTGCCATGTATACATTTGGATATTTTTATTTTTAAACCACGTATTGGATACAAACAGGCGTTCACCATTCTCATTGACTCATTGGTCTCCGAACTTTCCTAAAACGCGTTCAGTATGTTCTCTCTGTACACCCACCCATCCATTCATATCCCCCACTATCATCACTCTTTCGTTTGGCTTACATACGTTCAACACGTTCTCTACTTCATTCCAGATGTTCTCACGCACTTGATTACTTTCTCCATTGACCAGTGCATAGCATGCATTAAGAAATATTCTTCAAAACTCCACTTGCATTCTAACCAACATTACCCGCGGAGATACCAATTCGTACCATTTAACACATCTTTTCGCTTTTTCACCTACGATCACCTCAACTCCTTTTGCATCATGCATTTCAGTTTAAACTCCTAACCATAGTGCTAGGCTGTCATCCTCCATCTCCACAGCATCCTTTCCTTTGCACTTTGTCTCCAAAAAACACAGAATATCAAGGTGCCTTTCGTACATTGCATTCGCAATTTCAAATTCTTTAGCATACATACCTCTAACATTCCACGTACCGACTCGCCATTCATTCCTTGCACAGTCGTCAGCAACGGGGCCTATCTGTTTCGACCTTGACCGCCCCTTGTAGTTAGGTCGATCAGAGGTAATTGTATTGTACTCTTGAGTAATACCATAGCGAGCAGACCGGTTACTGGTCAAATCGTACCCCGGACAATGTAGTATTTACTAACTTAAATAAATCGCACGATCCCACTTACGAGGCAGTATTAAGCATCAAGTCCAGCGCGAAAAGAATTTGCTTACGACGGTGCTAGTACGTGTGGAATATAAATATACCAGTGCGTGTAAATACGAAAATGTAAACTTTCACACCATTATTGCACATAATAAAATACTTATCTTTTTTGGGTTTTTAGTGGTGTATTTTAAATTATACAATCTAAACGTTTCGATAACGCTTCAACATCTTTAACAATTTTAATAGATATTACTACTGACGAAGATAACTGTAAGTGTTATAGTTATAGTTATAGTTAGGGATAAGTATTAATAAATAACTAATTAATCGTAATGTGTACTAGTACGATAGAAAATCAGAAAATTCCATTTAATAGAGATTTGGAAAGTGAATATCAATTTATTAAAAAGACAACCTCAGATAGTGACATAAAGTTCTTAAAATGTTATGCACAGTTTTCACTTGCACATGGTGGAAAGCCATCAATTCATACCTACACTAATATAAAAAGGAAGATATTGCTGGTTGTAGTAGTAGCAGAGCGTCGTCTTTTTTCGGAAGGACACATTTGGAAATGAAGAACAAACAAAAGCTACTTGAGATTGAATGTACTTGATCATACCACAACGTCATTCACAATCAATCCTTTCGTTCTATGGATTGCACTAGTAAGCTAATAAAAAGTTGCTTCCATCAAAAATTTGCGCAAGAACCAAATCTGAAAGTATTTAGTGTAACATTTTACAAACAGAATCATTAAGCTCCGTACAAAATCATCTTGGAACGGTCAATTTTGTAACAATCTATACGGATTATTCAAATCAAGGGATCGTAAAAATTTGTCCTATGCTCGTAAGACATTTTATGAAAGGCAAGGGCACTCAATCAAAACTTTCCGACGTTCAAGATCTTCCAGACAAAACTTCAGACATTATATCCGAATACAGGGTGGCCAAACGAAAGGAGGTGGAAGGTTATATAAAGACGAAATAAGTTAGAGAAACAGTTTTTGGAGCAGGAGTAGATATTAATAGGCACTATAGTTTAAAAAAAAGCCCATAAAATACGATTTCATTTAATACCAAGTTGTATGGGTCTATCTCCTTCGGTTTAAGAGATATTCAATTGTTTAAAAAATATTCCACTTGGGGCCGCGGCCACTGATTTGTTAGGTGACTTTTGTTTATTTTATAATGGCAGAAAATTGTTTGTGGTCCTGTAGTATTTAGAAATTTCTTAATTTTCAGATTTTTTTGATATTCATTCGATGCCTCGTTTGATATTCTTTCTTTTTGATCAAGCATGTCTTGTACCTAATAATAATAATTTTCAAAGTATTTTCATTTTATTTGTGAAATTGCGATTGTAATACAAAAATACTAAACATAGAGGTATTAAGTTGGCCATGGGATTGTAGTTTCTCACTAAAAAATTGTTTCAAGTAAAATCAAGAGTTTATATAACAATTACAAATTGATTTAATGAATTATTTTAAATTGAACAGACTTTTTTGAACAAAGTTAATGCATAAAACACTCTTGCTTCTAGGCAAATTTAAATCAGTCCTAAGTAGAATTTCTGAAGTGCTCAATTTGATTATGTTCAGATCAACGATTTCATTTTTTACCTCTTTTTATAAATGTCAACGTATAAAGATGGTCATGGAATTGTAGTTTCATGATAAAGGATTTTTAATCAAGTTGTATTAATTTATAAAAAAAACTTTGGCGTTCCTTTTCATGCTAAAAAATTTTTTCAAGTAAAAACAAGAGTTAATGTAACAACTGCGAATTGACTGAATTAAGTTATTCTAAATTTAACAGAATTTTTTGAATAAAATTGGTGCATACTCTTACACAAGTTACTCTTTCGTTGGAGGAAAATTTAAATCAATCTTTAATGAAATTTAATATACATCAGTCCTTGGTAAAATTTCTGAAGTACCCAATTTGATTATGTTCAAATCAACTTTTCCATTTTCTACGTCTTTTGTAAATTAAAATTGGTTACTAATTAAATAACAAAGATTATTTGGAATTAATGTTTAAACTCGCAATTAACAAAAAAAGAGTGCCATGACAATATTGCGTTGAAAAAAGAAAAATTGTTTGTATCAATTGGTTCTATTTAGTTTAAACCTAATTTGTGTTTTAATTTATTCAAAGTGTTGAAAATGACTAAATATTCAGGAAATGGTTTTAATGATTTTTATTCTTGGAGAATGTCAAAAAAATTGCTTACTGGCAAAAGTAGAATTTATGCAGCAAGATGCCCGATGCAGAAAAAGGCGCGCCTTAAGGCGTTTCAAGATCTTTTGCAAATATTTGAATAAGAAGGTAGTGTTAAATTTAAAAAAAACGGAGAGCAGCTAATAAAGCAGTGACAAATGATGAAAACCACCTTACAGTTTTACTTGCAATCCAAGAAAATCCTCATGTAAGTACTTCACAAATATCACATATAACTGATATAAAGAAATCTAGCGTGCCCATAAATACCATGGATATCATATACAAGTTCATCAACAACTATATGGTCAAGATTTTGAACGAATTAGTTTTTGTAACTGGTTTTTGCAAAAAATTGGAGAAGAATATTATTTAGTGACGAAGCTACTTTCAAAAATAATGGTTTAGTGAACAGACATAACATGCATTATTATAGCATTGAAAATCCTCATTAGATCAGGCATGTTGACCAACAAAATCGGTGGTCACTAAATCTATGGGGGGATTATTGTGTCCCATGTTATAGATCCTTATTTTTTTGAAGATACTCTAACCAGCGAGGTGTATTTAATTTTTTAAGAGATGTGCTACCTAACCTTCTTCAAATTATTAATGAAGCAGTTTATGAAAATATGTGGTTCCAGCATGATGGTGCACCCGCAAAGAAAATCAGTGGATAGGTCGAGAGGGCCCATTTCTTGGCCACTGGGGTCACCTGATCGGACCCCACTCTATTTCACCAGAAAATATGAAGGAAAGAATCAAAAATGCTTTTCAAAGTATCACATGGGCAACATTACAATTAGTGAAAAATAATTTTGTGCGACGTGTTTTTCATTTTATTGTTCTTGTTTTGTTGTAATTTGTATTTGTTAATTTTATTACACAGTATTGCATATAAAAATAATACATATTATAATAATTTTCACCAGCCTAATGTACGGAAAACAATGCATTGTTAATTTAAAATATTAAGACAAATGTAATACCAATAGATAAAAAAATAAATTAAAAATATTTTCGACGATTCGAATTTTTACAGTAGAATTGAGAATATCTCAAAACTTTGTAAGCGATAGTTATTTAAGAACGCCAAAGTTTCTTTTATAAACTAATACAACTTGATTAATAAATTCTTTACCATGAAGCTACAATTCCATGACGTTTACATTTACAAAAAGACGTAAAAAATGAAATCGTTGATGTGAACATTATCAAATTGAGTACTTCAGAAATTTTACTAAGGACTGATTTAAATTTGCCTAGAAGCGCGACTGTTTTATGCATAATTTTGTTCAATAAAGTCTGTTAAATTTAAAATCAATTTGTAATTGTTATATTAACTCTTATTTTACTTTAACAATTTTTTTAGTAAGAAAATACAATCCCATGGCTAACTTAATATATCTATTTTCAGTCTTTTTGTACTACAATCGCAATTTCACAAATAAACTGAAAATATTTTGAAAATTATTAATTTTAGGACATGCTCGATGAAAAAGTGACGCCCTGTGCATTATTAAAAAAAATATCTGAAAATTAAGATATTTCAAAATACTACAGGACTACCAAAAATTTTTTGTCATTTTAAAATAAACAAAGGTCGCCTAACAAATCAGTGGCGGCGACCGCAAGGGGGATAATATTTTCGAAAAATAATTGAATATCTTTAAAACCAAAGGAGATAGACCCATACAACTTGGTATCAAATGAAAGTGTATTTTATGGTCGCCGACAACACAAATTGCAATTTTTGAGGTGCAGCAAAACATGGCTAAAATTACGTTTTTCATAAAGTTCGGCTAACTGTATTCAAACATCAGCAGAGTGCTTGCTTATTGACATCGAAGCCATTATTGTGAAAATCTATGGCTATTTTTACATTTATTTTGGCTATGGTTTCTTCACTCGCAAGTTTCTACATTTCATAAATGTGTACTGCAAGTGGAATCTGAAAAATCTTCAATGGTACATGGTTCTATCAAATTTAAAGCAACAATTAATAGAACGAAAAAATGAAGTCTTTTTAGCAAGTCAAATTAATAATAGAACGTACAGTCGCTTGTCCCGCAAGAAGTGGCTCAGGAAGCACTTTTGTACGTACATGAGGTGGTGTCCTGCGCAAACGATGTAGTCCTTCAGGGCATTCGTACTTCTAGCAGTACGTATCAAAATTGGCGAAATGGTTTTATTTTGTGTCCTGCAGGACATATTCACGCGGAAAAAATTAAAAGAACGATTAAGATTTTAACACTTTATTTACTTATAAAACCAAAAACCATTCTAAGCAAATAATAAAACACAACATATTAGCTTTAGTTTGGTATACCATGGTGAACGTGATGAGTAAAACAATTTCGACCTGTAATTGGTGAACACATGACAAATCGATCACCACAACCACTACACCTATAGCTAGCTTTTTTTGCCTTTTATGTACACGACTATAAAGTATATATTTTCTCTGAACCCACTGTCGATCATTGTTTGCACTGAGAGGAATAAGTGTACGTATGCCTTCCAGTTGGTGGTCACTTATCGGTGCACGTTCAATAGGTCGTTGTAGTAATGATTGCTCTCTATTTTCTATGTCCTAACCCAGGGGTTATCTATTAACTGAAGAGCAAGGGCTTCAGTAATATCGAAATGCCTCATGGTAAAATCTGTTTTGAAATATCTGTATGCTAAATACGCATTAGCCTCAATTATGTCAAACAGACTAGCAAATAGTCGATGGTACCATTTTTTAATGTTCCAAACATTCTCTAATGCTAATCCACTTTGGTGGATATGCTTATGAATATCAATGGCTGGCGCCCCTTCAAAGTATTCAGCCACTAATTTTACCCTGGGAATTTCCTTTATTATTGTGTTCCCATCTTTATCCGTACCCTTTTTTTAGCTGAGTCGCCGTCTAATGGTGTCCCGCGGGCTCCAATAAAAGTATGAACCTTTCTGTCTTTCCAAACAACACATGTTAGAGAAATATTATCAACAATAGCAGTTAATACAGCATAATTTCCGGATTGATTGGGGCAACGCCTTCTAGCTTCAGCGAAAGGACAATATCTTAAAGCTGTTTTCACAATATTCAGAAAGTAATGTCCTGTTTTATGTAATTCTATACCTGTCTTGACTGATGCGAACTATGAGTCTCCTATAACTATTCTACCGGAGCCATGCCAATGACGAGTTGGTCGCAAAGTCGTCGCTGTACCTGCACCGAATTCTCTTTGCCACTTTCGTGCTTTATTGCTTCCGTACCCTCATTTATTTCCAATCCAATAATAATTCCTGTTTGTGCGTCAGCTATCGCTTTGCATTCGAACCCTATACATTTTGGTTTACGCCTGATTTTGATAACGACTGGCATACGATTTTCTTTAGCACTATGGAGATGTGTATAGACATTTTCAATAATTCACATAGTTCGCTGCTGGGTAAAGTTCTGGATGCACAATTTTGATACTTCTACATTCCTTATTTAACATTTCAAAAACTACAAACATTTTCGAAATCTCCATTGGAAGCGATCACATTTTAATCATAAGTCTACAAAAATCAGAATTATATCTTGTATATTTGAATTTATACAACGGCAAATGTTTCGGAAAACATAATCTTTCTAATTCGAGCGTAAACACGTGTAATCGTTGTTTTCCAAGTTCGGTCCTATTAAAAAAAGTTGCAGATTCCTATTTCCTATGCCCCTAAATGCCATCCACATGTTGATATAGGTTTCATTTGGTTATACCTCGATATCACCTAAGCTACAACGGATTAGCGGAGCGTTTTCACTCCACTATATAGGCTACAAATCAGAATGGTGTCAAAAACTAGTGGCGTAACAAAGCACAATTGTGCCCAATCCCCCTACGTTTTTAGAACATTTCAAGCAAAATTGTGTTATGGTCTGTGCCTTGTCCGTCCGCCTGCCTGTTCAGTATTGCATGTTTATGGGCAGAGCTGATTTTGGTCTCAAACAAAAACGTAACATATCAGAAGATCACAACTCCCGCCCGTATAGTTCCTCTCCAAAGAAGGCGAGGAGCGTAAGGTACAAACAAAAATTAAGCTGCAGGATAGATTTTGGTGTAAGTGAACGCCTACAATTTCAGGAAATGGACCTCTCTTTAGCATCATCTCCATTTCTTTTTTTAAGGGAGTGCAGAGTGTAAGAAAAAGACAACTACACTAGAGCCAATTCTAGTGTCAAATAAAAGCGTGCAATGTCAAGATATGGACCTACCTTTAGCACCCCTATCCTCCCTTTCTACGGTCTTCCCAAAGGAGGCGAAAAATGTAAGCTAAACATAATAATTAAGCAACGGAGCAGATTTTGGTGTGAAAGGTATAATGTCACGAGGTTTCAAGTGAATCTCCTATTACTAACCTTACCGCAACCCTTCCTGTGTAATCTTCCTGCCATAGCGAAACACGCTTTATGTAAATCGTCTACGATTAATATTTATACTTGCTTACTTTGAGGGCGATTAAAGCAATAGTATATTAAGGCTAAGGTAACATATCTCGGGAAATACAGATTCAAGAACTTTGGGAAAAATCTTGTTAATGAATGTGGCCAAAAGAAATTGCTGACATTTTTCTACAAAATACCTCAATAAAATCTATTAAGAAAGTACTAATTTGGTAATTTTACTAAAATGATACATCTTTTTTGTTGTTTTTTTTGTCTATCACTTTTTACTGTAGGACGCAAAATAGGGGTGAGATACGAGGGGGAATATCGACTGATAAAAGAGCCCATAACTTTATTTTGGCTCCACTGCATTTCAGAAATTCGGTCTCGATTAAAAAAGAAACCTTTTGATTACGATAGTCGGAGAGTAGATTAAATTTGTAAGCAAAAATATAAAACCGTAGTTCGATATCTTGATTAGTTTCGGAGTTATTGCCAAAAGAATAACTAATGTCATGTTAAAGGTAAGAAACAAGTCTCCTGGTCAAGCATGCCATGATAAATAAATTAAATATGTTTTGACAGTGCGTAATTTCACATTTAGTTCTCTATATACTGATTAAAATTTATTCAGTTAAATTATTGCTATCAATTTACCTTCCTGTCGTTTTACAAAATTATCTAGTAACCAGAAAAAAAATTGGAAGGTTTCCATGGAAACAAAGAGAGTGAGATTTCGTTGATAAGTGTTTCGTTATCGTGATTTTTGTGCATTCGAGTTTATCACTAAAATCAAATTTTGTGCTGCATTCCCCAAAAATGGCTTATTCTAATGTCGAGGCATATGACATGCTTCGCGTATATTTTCATTGTTTTGAACATTTCATTCTTGCGCAGCGCGAGCATGGTACCAGGTATGCTGGACGAAGACACCATAAGAGAAATGTGTTTTAGGCGGTTGGAAAATTCAACTACAATCAGAATGCAGCGGGTAAGTAATGAACGGATCCGCACTTGGGCCTCAGAAATATTTCTATAATTTAGGTATAAATTCAGAATCTTTGGAGATTTTAAGCTGTATCCCCACCATCTCAATCGACACCAGACTCTTTCAGATACTAATTTTTCCTCTCCCTGGTTTTATGGACTGATAAGCCACTTTTACTAGTACTGGCAGAGTTAACTTGTTCAATATGCACTACTGATTGAAACGAATCCTCACTGGATGCGGCAAATTGATCAGTAAAATAGGTGGAATGTCAACGTGTGGTGCGAAATTTTAGGACACACAATTATTGGACCTTTTATCTTTAATTGTCACCTCAATCGCGACTTATATTTAGATTTAGATTGGAAGTGGTAGTTTGTTTCCGTAGCCACCTAGATCCCCGGACTTAATCGTGCTAAACTTTTACTTGTAGAGTAGAATAAAGGACACTTTATCACACACGACCAACCACAATGTTATAGTTGAGAGAATCATGGCACCATAAATATAATTTCACAAGATGAAGTTGAAACTACACAGAAAGGCTGAATCGCTATATTTTGAAAAATGATGGTCATTTTACACGCTTAATTACGGGATAGGGGGTTTCATCCTCACCTCCCTCTTTTCAGTATAGCAAGTTGACCTTAACTGTACATAAATTGACTTTACTTGTTTGCACCAAAACACAACACAGCTACTATTACCTGGACTTGCCATTAATTCTTTAAGAATAAATGAAGTGCTTCTTAAAATTAAGGCCACTTACAATTGTACAGAAACTATGTACAATTATATATTACAAATCTCTTGCAGGTTCTGTAGTTTACGAGTTTTAACTAACGTGATTAATTTTGTGATAGCTTCGCATTAGTAATAAAATGTACGCTACTCGATCATTTCACTACTATCCTCAACGACAGATACACCACTGGCTCTTTCCATCTACCCCTTTTTGTACCTTCCGCTCATTTCAGTATACTATAATAAGGTATTTCCACCAACATTCAAATTTCATCCAGCGAAAATCGATTCCATGGCTGTCATACTAGATCGGTAGTGACAGTACGGCAGTACAAGCAAAGTGGATGTTCTCTTCCATGCTGTTACCCTCAAAACGATCACAAAAGACTGATTTTAAACATACGAACATCATATTAAACCGTGAAAATCTCTCTATATCACATTATAATCTATAATCTTAACTAACCCAATTATATGCGACACCCGGGAGACACTGGAGGATACAAAAAGCGTAGCGACACTCACATGGAGACATCTCTCGAACGCTAGAAAGAATTTTGCGAAATTAGGTACACACGCGTGGGAAAGAACGGTATCCGAAAACGCCGCAGGCATCGCGACGCACGGGGAGACAAATCTCAGGGGCGGCTCAACCAACTCGGACAAAATTTGGCGTGGTGGCAAGGGAGAATGCGCAACGCCGGTACGCAATAATAGCTGGAAAAAGACGGAGCAGAAGAAAGGAGAGCAAATTTGACGAAAAGTGCCTTTTAATTTGCTCAATCTACCGGAATCATTAAAAAGATGAAGGTATAGGAGTGGGAGAGAGTACGTTTTGCAGCGGAGATGCATTACTGTAACCTGCACTACTTCTGTTAACCTTTGCAAGTGGTTTATTATTAGTTTCATGATTAGCATTGATAAGAGTGTGGAATTGTCATTTCATTACAAAAAACTCGCAAGGAAAACTTGCACATGCTTCCGTAAATATCACTCTGAAATCATACATACATTCCTTCCGGGTGACGATATTTTAAGCAAGTTGCATAAACCGGCTCAGATTCGATGAATTTGTCATGATCTTGGTCACAATAATACTACGACGTAAAAAAAAAGAAACTTTTTAATCATAATTATTATAAATTTTGCTTTGGTATGTGTGAATCCTTGCGGTATTGCAGGCTCACATTCCATTAATATAAGTAATTTGATTGTAATCTCATTATATTTAGAATTTACATCAGTCCTACATACATAAAGACAAAATTTACATCGATTGGGGCTTGTATCTCGATGGCGCAGATGGTTAGCGCGGTACTCTAGCAAAGTACAAGCCGTAGGTTCAAATCCTACTCGAGGTAAACTGTTTATTTATATATTTATTAATATTAATAATAATTCTTAACAACAAGTTTCAATCATTATCATAGTGTGTTACGAAAATCAAATACAGTATTTAAAATAAATTATAATTCTAAATTCTAACACTTGTAATCACTGGCGTATTTACATGACCGCAAATGTCGCAAATGCAAAGGACACCGTGAGAAAAACGCCTGCAGATATGCACGACATGGTAATAAAATGAATTATAAATGAGGTAAGTTTTTATTTATACCACTTAAGATCAACAAGTAGACGAATGGCGCTGCAATATTAAACATTTCTAAGGTTACCTATTACTAGCCAACTAGTATAGGGCACGTATCAAGCCGCTGCGTGAGTTGTGTGCTTGTACAGCATTGACTGAGCTTTATAGCAAAACGAAGCCTGGTTAAAAAGTAAACCCCGTAATTAACACAGTATTCTCATTCTTAATCAAACTAATTGCTTGAAGATATGTTGTAGCGTCTTCCCTGTACGTTTAAAAATTCTAAAGTTTAGAAACACGCAAATATAGCAACTATTTTTAAAACTTAAAAAGTGTAGAGTAGGTTAAGCTTCTGCAAGTTTGTATATTTTGCGGCTATTTTCATCTCTATATGTTGAATTAAATTAAAAACTGCAAAAGTGCTTGGTCACGTAAAGATCATCACCGCTTTTGTATCATTTTAAATTCAGAGAAGACGTCTAAGTGTACAAAAGTATGGTAAGTACGGTAAGGTTCTGTTGGACGTGAAGTGTGCGACCAGCCTCGGTCGCTATACAAATTAAAACAAGCACGTGTAAAACTTAGATTTAAAATTAGATGTATTAGGGAAAAACTATATTTCATGAAAATAATTGATACGGGATAGTCAACCTCTCCATTACATTTGTGAAAGGTCTCAGGCGCCACCAGAATGGAGCAAAAGGTCCAAGAGGTATGATCTGGACAATCGAGTTCCACTACCAATTCAGGAGTAACCCTGGGTAGCGCCGGTAGGGAAATATACACAACTCGATGCTTTCAGTGGTCAAGACGTTCCTGAAATTAGATTTATTTCGGCGGAATAGGGATAACGAAGCGAGTTAAGGGACACACGAGTGTCTTCCGCAGGCCTCAATTAAATTCCGTACATAGACAGCTATGTGTTCACGGTATGTATTCCACAAATACATGCTCTATTTCAATCAAAGTTATGCGTTCAACTAAAATCAAACATTACGAGTGTAACCCTCGGGTCAATCAGTAGCAGTCGAATTTGAACTACTAGTTTATTCAAATCAT
The DNA here is from genome assembly GCA_036346205.1 of Vesta saturnalis. Lineage (NCBI taxonomy): Eukaryota > Metazoa > Arthropoda > Insecta > Coleoptera > Lampyridae > Vesta > Vesta saturnalis. Next base: position 1,018,214 of record JARFJB010001443.1, read on the forward strand.
CATCTATTACTCGAGCGAGTATTTACTGATCAAAATTAAATTATCGAATGCACAAGATGAAATCTGCTTCCTAGCATATTTGCAATGTTCCATACGCTCCTATATGGCTTTTTTTAAAGTAGTCTTTCTGGTAAAACCCAAATCATTCGCGATCTGTATCATATACATTAACTAAAATAAATTAATCAACATACGTTCCTCTGGTAAAACCGAAAACTGCCGCTACATTATGGTGCGGTATTAATTAAAATAAGTTAATTAACGACATTTTATGATATAACTATGAAATTAGTGTCTTCCACATTAAGACTAATCACTTACCACAAAAAATTACTAACTTTCACAATTAAAATTAAGCTATCTCTTTAACTAAATGTGTTACTTCTATTGATTTAAATTTTTCAAATAGGTAGGTCGCCTTCTCCTTTCTGACATGTGGCAGTCCTTTGGTGGAAATTTTAAATGCATTGTTAGCAACGCAGCAATAGAACTCATATATCGGTTCAGATTACAGTATGCCAAATACCATTTTACAGCGTCTTACAGGAATTATGTAAAGCCAATAAATGGTTTGCTTTGGTCAGGTGATACGTCAGAACCAATTGTCATTATTATACTGAGAATAAAATTCTAATAATTATTTCCAGAAATATTCGTAGTTGCATTTGTTTGTGTTGACCAACATATTTAGTATAGATTCCGGTGTTTGGATGAAACGTGCGATATATTTTTGATCAGTAGTTTAATTATCAAAAGCTTACCTAATAATGTTTTAAATTAGTAACTGATGGTCAATGTCATTTTACTTTAAATTTTAAATGGCTAAATGATTTATGTATGAGCTCTTATTACTTGTTATCTTTTACTATTTAAAGTTTGTTAACTAGATAATTACTTCATCAGCTTATATTACGCGCATTGTTGTAGGCAAAAATTAATAAAACACTTACAGAATAACTATTTTTCATAGTAAAGGCATTTGAAAACTCAAATAAATCCTGCCAACAATATAATAAGTTTGCAAAATCATCACATCGTTTGTTTGATATCGAGCTGAGCGTCTAATACTTTTATCTCATTTTGTGACGATTGTTTATGAGTAAAAAAGCAATGAAATACGTACTTGGAATCTCCTCAAAAAAATCGAATCACTGCCCGTATTGTTATATGTTGTATTAAAATTTTACTTGACCTTTGACCTTAGTAGGGGTAAGCTGCTCGAGGCCAATATAGAAAGTGTACACATCTAATTGGTACGCTATCAGTGAAAATATTTAAAAATGGTAGAACGGTTTGTCCTGTATTCAGCAAAAATTGTTCTGTATACGTGTCGATGAGATAAATATAAAATTTATCTATAACTGGTATGCTATGATTCATAGAAAATGGATTTGGTAAAAGTTTAACCGTTTGTCCTGAAATCGCGTACTCACACAGATCGACCTTTAAACTTAATTTGTAAGGAGTAGTTCATGTGTTGAGATCATTGAAAGGCATATTTGAAATCTCTTCAAATATGATTGCATTTTCAAATAGTGTCCGAATTGCCATAGATAATCCATTCAAAATTTGGTTGACCTCCCTTTTGACCCAGTAGAGGTAACCCACAAAGTTCGCTACACGTAATTCTATCCACATATAGTCATCTCTATAGGAGTCAGTTTTGCCTAAAAGCGACTTGTTCTTCGAGTTTGTAACGTGCCGATTTCTTGTAACGTATGTGTCTGTGTGTGTGTCTGTGTCTGTGTGTCTGTGTCTGTGTGTATGTGTATGTGTATGTGTACGTGTACGTGTACGTGTACGTGTACGTGTACGTGTACGTGTACGTGTACGTGTACGTGTACGTGTACGTGTATATGTGTGTCTGCGTCAGCGTCAGCGTGCGTGGATGGGCGGATGCGGGTGCGCATGTGTGTGCGTGCGCGTGTGCGTGGGTGTGTATCAGTGGGTGTACGTGAGTAGGTATGGGTGTGGATGTGGGTGTGTTATATAAGTAGTAATAATACGTCTAACATATTTTTGAAACATTAAAAAGGCTCTAAATTTATTTAAAAAAACGTTTAATTACATAATCTTCCAAGTGTCTCGATACTGTAGTATTTCATTCTTACGTTATTTATTTTAAAGAAGTATCCGCATTGTCTTAAATGGATAAAGGTATAAAGACGAGGAATTGATTAAAGTTAAAAGAGAAATGCAAATGAGAAACGAATATGTAGTAAATTCTGTAAGTAAATATCAAACAAACGTGAAAATATTATCGAGAGGTATGATTATGATGTATAAAACGTCTTTAAAAAAATTGAACATGTAATTACTTTGCTAATCTAACCTTCCATATCAAGGTTGTTTCTTAGTGTGACCCTCTTTTAAATGTAATAACGCTAATATGATCCTGTACGTTTTAATGGCACGCTCTTAAAATTAGGGATAATATCAGATTTAATTTTCACTTGCTTGATTAATTTTCCCCCTTTGCACTTATAACGAGCTCGCTAGTAGCAAGTCCTTCTGAAAACATTCTAGATGCACTTATATTTAAACTCGTTTACGAGCTAAGAACATAGTATTGTGCGTATTTCTCGCATATAAATATGTTAAGCTTTTAAAAACTGCAGCAGTTCTCTAGATGTTTCTATAATTAAACTAATGTAATCCTTATTATAAGTTTTTGTTATGAACGAATAAGTTCAAAAGTGAATATGTAATTAAAAATTATTATTAATTTTATTAAATACATAAATAAAAAGTTTACCTCGAGTAGGATTTGAACTTACTACCTGTACTTTGCTAGAGTACCGCGCTAACCAACTGCGCCATCAAGGTTCAAGCCCCAATCGACGTAAATTTTGTCTTTATGTATGTAGAATTGATGTAAATTCTAAATATAATGAGAGTATAATCAAATTACTTATTTTAATGGAATGTGAGCCTGCAATATCGCAAGGATTCACACATACCAAAGCAACTTGACTAATATTAAATTATTATAAGTTTTTGTTACGAACGAATAAGTTCAAAGGTAAATATATAATTAAAAATTATTTTAATGTAATCCTCTTTATTAAATTCGAAAATTAAGCATACTTAAATACATGAAAATGAAATTTTCACGGTCATCATTCATCATTAAAATACTTATCTTTTGGGTTAGATTTATTTATACTTATTTAAAGAATTGCAGTTACTATCGTTAGTCTACGATAAAACACTATTAAAAAATGAATTAAGTTGTCCGACAAGCAAACAAAATTTTTTACTTGAATTCATTTAAACTTCTTAAGTTTACGATAAAATATTGCAAACAAAATCAACGATTACAGTAATTGTTATCAGTAAATAAATGTTGAACCTTTAAGTTATGTACAATCCATAAACAAGATATAATAATAGTAGCTATCTACAAGTCAAGTGATGATTATTACTAAGTAATAAATAATTTAGATAAATGCTAGAATATACAACAAAGATACAAGTGAGTTCATCTTTAAACAATAAAGCAATAAGCAACATTACGGTAAAACAAAGTGATTAATATACAACAAAAACACTTAACAGTACCGATAACTTTAATTCGATATGTGTTACACGATAATCAAAACAAGTCCTTTTATTCACACCGTGAAGGTACCTGATTCTGGAGTATTTACAATATAAACCAGCTGCTTCGGTATATATTCGTATCCAAAAACTTAAATTAATAATTTCTATTCCCATTTATATGTAAAATGATTGTTGAAATTTCCAATATTTCCACCTCGTAATGTGAAATACAGATTTATTAAATCCAAGATATTAATGGTCTTCTTAAAGTTCAGACATACAGTATCATAACGTTAACGAACATAATATCTTAATAAAATAAGTCATTGAGCCATTTTCTAATTCACATTATTAATAACACTAAATTAATGCAATATTTTCCTCGTAGTTCCATACATATGCAGACCGTCACAAGCGACTAATCGCTATTATAACGTAAGGGATGGTTAATTGATTACCCGAAAATGGGAGGCCATCACAATGGAGTAACCGTAATTATAACATAAGGGGCGATTAATTAAGTACTCGAAAATAGACCATAGAGCCATTCTGTCATTAATAACACTAAATCGACACTAATTCATGCAATATGTTCACCGTAGTATCAATGACTTGAAGGCCGTCATTAAGCACTAATAACAATTTTAATGTGAGGGATAGTTAATTAATTACTCGAAAATAGATTATAGAAACTTTTGGAATATACATCACATAACAACACTAAATTAATGCAATATTTTCGTGGTAGTGCCGTCACAAGGGAGTAATCGCAATTATATGTAAGAGATAATGATTTAATTACTCGAAAATAGATCATAGCACAATTCGGTCATTTACTTCATTAATAACACTATATTAATGAATATTGTGCCATTCACTCCCAGGCGTCATAGAGGAGTAATCACAATTATAACGTAAGGGATGATTAATTAATTACTCTAAAATAGATTACATTAATAACACTAAATGAATGCAATATTTTCGAAGTAGTGTCATTGACTTTCAGGCCGTCATTAGTGAGTAATCGCAATTGTAATGTAAGGGATGATTAATTAATTCATTAAACCATTCTATAATACACACTAACACTAAATTAATGCAATATTTTCGTCGTAATGCCATATACTCGCGGGCCGTAACAAAGGAGTAATCGGTATTGCAACGTAAGGGATGATTAAGTTAATTACGCGGGCTTGGCGCATTGAGTCATTTAATTTACACTATTCATAATGCAATATTTTCATCGTAGTGCAATATACTCGCAGATCGCCACAAGAGAGTAATTACAATTATAACGTAAGGGATAATTAATTAATTACTCTAAAATAGATCATAGCACCATTTTGTTATTTAATTCATTAATAACACTAAATTAATGAATATTTTCACTCGCAGGCGTCACAGAGGAGTAATCAAAATTATAACGTAAGGGTTGATTAATTAATTACTCGAAAATAGATTATAGAGCAGTTCTGTAATATACATCACTAATAACACTATATTAATCCAATATTTTCGTCGTACTGCCATATATTCGCAGGTCGTCACAAGGGAATAATAACAATTATAATGTAAGGGACAATTAATTAATTACTCGAAAATAGGTGATAGAGCTATTCTGTTACTTACATCATTAATAACACTAAATTAATGTAATATTTTCGAAGTAGTGTCATTGACTTTCAAGCCATCATTAGGGGTAATCGCAATTATAATGCAACGGAGATTAATTATTCGAAAATAGATCATAGAAACATTTTGGAATACAGGTATATCACAAAACAACACTAAACTAATGCAATATTTTCGTCGTAACGCCGTCACAGGGGAGTAATCGCAATTATAATGTAAGAGATAATTCATTAATTACTCGAAAATAGATCATAGAACCAATCCTGTCATTTACTTCATTAATAACACTAAATTAATGAATATTTTCGTTATGATGCCATTCAGTCGCAGGCGTCACAAAGGAGTAATCACAATTATAACGTAACGGATGATTAATTAATTATTCGAAAATGGACTATTGAACCATTCTGTAATATACATCATTAATAGCACTATATTAATGCAATATTTTCGTCGTAGATCCATATACTCGCAGGTCATCACAAGGGAGTAATCGCAATTATAGTGTAAGGAACAATTGATTAATTACTTGAAAATAGATCATAGAGCTATTCTGTTACTTACATCATTAATAACACTAAATTAATGCCATATTTTCGAAGAAGTGCCATTAACTTTCAGGCCGTCATTAGGGAGTAATAGCAATTATAACATAAGGGATGATTAATTATTTCACTAAGCCATTCTATAATATACACTATATAATAAACACTAAATTGATGCAATATTTTTGTCGTAATGCCATATACTCGCAGGCTGTAACAAATGAGTAATCGGTATTGCAACGTAAGGGATAATTAAGTTAATTACGCGGAAATGGGCCATTGAGTCATTATTTAATTTACACTGTTCATAATGTAATATTTTCGTCGTAGTGCCATGTACTCGCAGGTGGTGACAAGGGAGTAATAACAATTATAACGTAAGGGATAATTAATTAATTACTCGAAAATAGATCATAGAAACATGTTGGAATATACATCAGATAACAACACTAAATTAAGGCAATATTTTTGTCGTAGTGCCGTGACAAGGGAGTAATCGCAATTATAATAGGAGATAAGTAATTAATTACTCGAAAATAGATCATAGAATCATTTACTTGATTAATAATACTACATTAGTGAAAGGAGTAATCACAATTATAAGGTAAGGGATGATTAATTAATTACTCGATAATGGATTTCAGAGCCATTCTGTAAATACATCATTAATAACACTACATTAATGCAATATTTTCGTGGTAGTGCCATATACTCGCAGGTCGTCACAATGGAGTAATCACAATTATAATGTGAGGGACAATTAATTAATTACATGAAAATAGATCATAGAGCTATTCTGTTATTAACATCATAAATAACACTAGATTAATGAAATATTTTCGAAGTAGTGCTCTTGACTTTCAGGCCGTCATTAGGAGTAATCGCAATTATAATGTACGGGATGATTAATTGATTCACTAAGCCATTCTATAATATACATTATCACTAAATTAATGCAATATTTTGGTCGTAGTGCCATATACTCGCAAGCCGTAACAAAGGAGTAATCAGCATTGCAACGTAAGGGATGGTTAAGTTAATTACACGGAAATGGGCCATTGAGCCATTATTAATTTAAACTATTCATAATGCAATATTTTCGTCTTAGTACCATACACTAGTAAAGGCATGATTCACTGATTACTCTAAATTAATTCAGTTTCAATAAATGTCCCCACCTTTTTTAAAATATTTACAAATTTCCAAAATTGGAGAGCTTCGGGAAATGATAAATTTGTTATAATTAATCCTACTAGAATTAAGTAAACATGCGCAATGTTACGACTGTTGAATGAGACGGTTTAACACTTTTATTGCAAATAATTGCCTTATTTTAAATGGAGCAGTCTGTATTTAACTTACATAATAAAATTCTACATCGTAGAAATTTATTGGTATAAGGTTCCCTATACCTTAATCCATAAGTTTTTATATGTATTCATTAGAATCTTATGTAACACATGCATTTGACTTAAGCCAGTGTATTATAAATTGTTAAAATGAAACGCGGCTTTGAATAAAGACATGTAGTTAAGAGTAGTTGTTGTTTACTATAGTTTACCATTTTATTATTTTGGAAAATGCTCAAAATGATGACCGTTTACATCTATGCTCGCACGAACCCTTTTCTAAAGACAACTTCGCCCAGTTATGGCCTGAAATGCGTTGTTTGTTTCATGTCTACTGGAGTCGTTGGAAATACATTTGTGGGATATTCTAAATATATTCCCAGAAATTTAGACACGTCGAGTCCGGTGATCTTGCTGGTCAATTTTGTGGACCTCCCTGGCCAATCCACCTATTTGGAAACTGTCTATCTAGGAAATCTCTTACGTTTGCATAATGCGCGGGTGCTCCATCTACATGCAACCACACCTGCCGTCTAATCACCAAGTCGACATCTTCCAAGAGATGTGGGAAGTCACGTGAAGACCTTCTAAACATTTCCTCGTTGAAGGTGCCATCGACGAAATGTTGCCTAATTACTTTAGTACCAATAATTCCTGCCAAAACGTTTATTGACCATCGATGTTGGTGGTCTATTACTCACAGGAGATGGGAATTTTCATCACTATAATAGTGTCTGTTAAGTAAACCATAGTTAGGAAAGGTAGTTTCCTCAGAGAACATCTTGCAAACAAAAATTAAGTCGGCTAACAAAATCCCCGTTTGAGAGTGCCATCTTCAATGTTTTCTAATTTTTGTTTAGAAACCGAGTTTTTGATTCGTAACATTTTAAGTCATAATGATCTAAGCGTAACAAATGAACCACCTTCGTTCATAATTATCTAATTTAAAACAATGCATTTGTTTAATAAAAACGCTTTATTATTATTATTAAACAAGTTAAGGAAAAAGAAAAGTGAAATTTTTCTTGTCATCTTTTTGGAAAATGACAAAATTAAGAGTGTATAAATTTAAAAGTTTTTAGAAGTCTAACTAGCCTTTTGTATTTTTTTTTATAAAAGTTTATGAATGTATTACTGATTTCCACCTTATGTGGATTATCTAGGACTAGGCCTAACTTGTAAACTTGAAATTTTTAAGAGATAAACAATTTTACGACAAATAGCAAAATGGTTTTTTGATTAAAGTAATAAAACTCCAACTAAACGTTCATACTATCATTATTAACAGAGTATGTTGTGGTAACGTTCTCCTGAGACGTAAAAGGGTTGAGAAAATCAATATCATTTCCATAAAGGACGGTTGTTTCAACGTCAATTCCATTTGTGATTCACTCCTCGACTTGTATTATGATCCACTCATACCACTAATGACTTGAAAATTGATGCAATTTAAGTATATTAATTAATTAACCCGTTCACACCATGTTAAAATAAACTCTTAATCTTTACATATTAAGTTACCACACGTTAAAATTACTTGGGCTCGAACCCGTTTCCTAGGTAACGCCAATTATCGAAAGGGTTTCTTTGTATTAATCTAAACGTTAAAGAAAGGTTTCAAGTGATTTAGGGGTTGATTTTATATTACCGTTGTTAAAAATCATTACGAGCTTTCCTAACATGTAAATAGTGCTTAATTTTTTTGTGGCGGTTAGAAATTGCTTTATTTTTTTACTGGTGGAAGGGAAGTGCTTCGACATTCTATATTAAATGCAGGGGTACATTACTGCAAAGCTTAGATCTCATTTCTTACAAGTTAAAAGCTTTTTAGCGATTTATCTTTTATGTTGAGCATATTTTTTATTACTTCAAGTAGTTTGTTATCTCAAGCTTATTGAGTGTATTTACTACTTTTAGTTATACTAGTTTAAGTCTCGTTGGAAAGAGACTTTGACATGAGATATCTCGTAATACTCAATTTAGTGATTTAGAGTAGTCTTTCTTTTATAAGAAACCCTATGTTTTAATAAGTTTAAGATAGGATTTTCAAAGTTTACATAAAACTTTATGCAAGAGTTTGCTCTCAAGAAACTACGAAGAAATATTGATACAAAAGATAAAAATTTTCTCTTCTAGTATTACCTCGTCTTCCATCCGATTATACGTGCAGATGCCCAATGCCCTGGAAATTTAAAGTGAACGCCAACGGCCAATATACATTCAGAGTTCAACAACTTCACAAATATTTAATCGTCTACATACGTATACATTTAAAAAAACTTAACTTACGTAAAAAGTATAAAAAAACCAAATGTGATTACTACGATATATTTAAAAATATACGGAAACATCTTTGTACGGATGACTAATTAGGAGCAGGTTTGGTTCTTACTCGTTATACCAAGGAAATTTGGCAGGTTTTTTGCTACCAATTTCGTCAATAGAATTTGTAACACCTCGTGAATGAGCATAGAAATTTAATTTTATTTCAATTTAGTATAAGAGATTGATTACTCTGGAGTACCCTGTATAAATGCTTTTAGGAAAATTAACTTTTATATTATAGTTATATTGTAGATTAAGTTGAGTGTGCGCGGAAAAGAAGACGCCAACAAAAGTAGGAAATTAAGAGAGTCGGTGATTGACAGCGAAGAGTGAGCGCTGGTCGATCTTGAAAGCACAAGCAAGTGCTACAAGTAATCCGTAAACAATTGTTAATAACGGCCATTAAAGTAGTACAGTGAACTAAAACGCTGTAAAATATTAAAGTCATAAAAAGTCGTTAATGCGATATTTATATAAGTGAATTCTGTTTCTCTTGGAGAAGTAAACGGCAATCTATATTTACGACTAGAAGCTTTTATCGTTAATTCGCCTAGCTTTTGTAGTATTAATTGGCTCTTGAAAACGGGAATTGCATCGAGGCAACAGCACACATCTTTATAGGACGTATTTGCTAAAGCTAATTTAGACAGGTTTTTGCATGTATTTTGTTTAATGCTTAATAATTAAAAAGGTGACATACTAATCTAGTAAACGTGTCTCCATTATTGAATTGAATGGATATCTAGAGAATTATACACCATCTTTCGATTGTATGTTTAGTAGTAGCGTTAAACCGGCGTGCCCTTGATTCACGCATCTTGCTTTTCTTTGTAATGAGTTATAGTCGAGGCATATAAAGAATTAATTAACATTCACTTCAATTTCAAAAAAAAATATCAATTTAGCAATAAACAAGGAAGCGGGTCAGTTACAGTATCCCGTCTCAAACAGGTTATAACGAATAAACGAAGAGTGTAAAGATTGGTATTTGAACATTAAACGGTAAGTTTGCAACTCGGTTTAGTTCAGCAAGGTACATTTCTTACGGAACTTACTGTAGGTTGAGAATTAATTTTGTCAGGTTGTGACGGAGGCAGAGATATATCCATAGATATAATCAGTAAGCATTTGTTTTTGTTAGGCGCCACTCAATTTTATAGGTTAAATAATTAAAATACAACATAAATTATACATTAATACTTATTAATTATTATTATAAATACTTATCGTAAAGCTTTACGATATTAACTAAAGCCTGTCCGGTAGAACTGAACGGGTATCGGATTAACAAGGAGGATTGTCAATATATGGTTCTATTGTGCTTGAAACCGCCTTAATGCTTTGCTGTCTCGTACTTATTGTACGTGACAAAGAAAGATGGATATATTATGAATAATGCCTCTATTTCTGCCGAACAAAAGCGTTTGCAACTTTCACACATAATGACAAGGCAATAAGAATCAGATGCAGGTAGAATAGAAATTCAATAGGTATAATAAAATGCCAGTGGTTCTCAACACTGCTTTAACATTATATAATTTGTGAAGAAATGCAACTTTTGTATAATAAAAATAATAATCGATTACTAATTACCTATAAGTAATTTCAATTGACACCTTTCACTTATACTTATAACAACAATAACAAATACATTTTATTATAGTTAGTAAATATTAATTAAATTACAAAGATATACTTTTATAATTAAATGTAAAATTATAATTGTCATTCGGCTTCAGATTCATCACTTCCTGAGTCATCCAAATCTTGGAAAAGATCATCGTCATCACTTTCTTCAGTGTTAACTGTGAAAATAAGAGGTCTTACTTCATCCACAATCTCTTCATTAACAAAAGTATCTTTAATTATTTTATCCGTATGATCAATACATTTTGCCATATTTCCGCACTAACTGTTTTTAATGCGTCGTTCCACGTATTAAGAACATCTTCGTCTTTCCGGATGTCGCAACGATACTTTTGTCGTATTTGTTCTTAGTAATGCCCCATACCAACTCAATTGGATTGAAATGGCAATGATACGGGGCAGGCGCAAAACTTCATGTCCATATGATAGAGCTAGCTCATCGATTACATATTTTTCGCATTGGTCTACTTTGTTTCTTTTGGCCAATTCCACTAACTCTCCCTTTGTCATAAAATTTTCCCACGCTATTTTTTTAGCGGTTAACCATTGCTGTATTTCTTCTTTTTTCCAAGAAACTTTGACTGCCTTCTCTGCCTTTCGAGAATGATAACTCGCATTGTCAAGGACAATTATTGATGGTTCCTCTAATTTTTGTAAAAGTGATTCCTCAAACCATTTTTCGAACAATTCTGCGTTCATATTATCGTGATAATCTAATGATTTATTTTTGTACCGAAAATTAATTGACTTCCGTCGATAAAACCGTTTCTGTTACCTGCTTCAATGATAATAAATCGTTTTCCATCTGATGATTTGTTCGGTTGATGTAAACTCTTTGCACTGTTATCTTGCCAAGTACATTTTGACGTACTACCTTTACTAAATATCCACGTTTCGTCTGTAAAACAAACTGTCTCGAACTTTCGGAGTTAAGATTTTTGAGATACTTTCTCAGAAAAACGTTTCTTTTGGCGACAATGTGGCTTTGTTCACACAAACCGCGTCTATTGTTGGTTTTTGGAATTTAAAGCCCATATTTTTAACACTAGAGCCAAACTGGTTTTTCCTATTTCATACGCGGTTCTCAATTTTAAGAAGTTTAATAATGAATTTAACGTTACGTGTTCCTTCTTCGCGTACATCTCGTATATTAATGCACGAATTGTTTGTTTTCCATTTTCTGGAAAATCTGTAGTGCAAAGTTTGACACGCTGTTTTTTCACTGGAGGTTCCAACTCGCCGCCATTTTTTTAAAGCACAGATTTTCCCCACCGTCGAAACCGAAAGTTTTAACGCGTTTGCTGTTCTTTGTTGAACAGAAAATGTAGATAATAGTGGACCACCATTTTCTTTTTCTTCTTTAAAATAATCGACTGTATTTAAAACTAATTCGCGAATTTCTTTACTCAACTTTTTCGGCATTATATTAATGGTTAGTTTATATAAACGCTTACTCAAAGAATAATGATAATATAGATATTGCAGTTGTTTTATTTATACCTATATGTACCTACTAAATGGTATAATAATCTATTATTAATTACTTATTGTTACAGTATTGCATATTTATTTGGATTCTTTTGTAATTGGAGTACACTAAAACGTCATTACCATACTTAGGTATACAATGAACTTTCTAAATGTAAATTGAAATACCTATACTTAATCGAATATTCATTATTATGAATGGCTTTTATAAATGTTTATTATAAAACTTGCATTCTTCCATAAATTTTAAATGTAATGTTAAAGCAGTGTTGAGAACCACTGGCATTTTATTATACCTATTGAATTTCTATTCTACCTGCATCTGATTCTTATTGCCTTGTCATTATGTGTGAAAGTTGCAAACGCTTTTGTTCGGCAGAAATAGAGGCATTATTCATAATATATCCATCTTTCTTTGTCACGTACAATAAGTACGAGACAGCAAAGCATTAAGGCGGTTTCAAGCACAATAGAACCATATATTGACAATCCTCCTTGTTAATCCGATACCCGTTCAGTTCTACCGGACAGGCTTTAATTACTAAATCAACACATACTATACAACATATAATTTAAAAATTATTATTAATTTTATTAAATACATAAATAAAAAGTTTACCTCGAGTAGGATTTGAATCTACGACCTGTACTTTTTATTTATGTATTTAATAAAATTAATAATAATTTTTAATTACATATTTTTTTTAGAATTTAAAATGAAAAATAATCAACACTGTATATCAATAATAATAACATCTATTTGACTTACGTCAATAAACATTACAGTTACGATTATTAGTTTTTGTTTTGAACGAATAAGTTCAAAGGTAAATATGTAATTAAAAATTATTATTGATTTTATTAAATACATAAATAAAAAGTTTACCTCGAGTAGGATTTGAACCTACGACCTGTACTTTGCTAGAGTACAGTTATGAGGTTGTGCACTCAAATATTTTAATCTTAGAACACTATATCGGCTTGTTATTACCTTAAATCCTACTTTGCATTAAAAGGAGACGTACAACATTTTCTTACACCCAAATAAATATAATGTATTAACTTTATTTTGAAACGAACTGTAATTTGAGAACTTCATTTCCCATCAATATGGTAAACATACGATAAGGTAAGGTAATTTTCATTTGTCTTCAACGTATAAATAAACCAAATGTAGACCAGGCTACAAAAGCAAGCTTGGAACAACGAAAGCAGACAGACGACGAAAGCAACAGAGTGCGTTATTGATGCAAAACAAAAGTATCTCCATTTATACTTCTTGAAGATGAAATTGCATTATCATCCAAGCGATTTTATGTAATTAATGGCGTCCACGCTCTCCTATACCATCAAGTATTACAACGGAATTCATTAACAGATGAGGATTTTTTAATCCATGGGCTTTCCGTAATGTAAGGGCTTTTCCTATTAAATATAATATATACAAAATGTAATTAAAAATAGTTGCATACCTCGTACAGAGAAGAAACTTAAGATACGACATGCATTGCAACGCAGCAGGGACGGAAATGAATTAAGTTCAGTTCGGGTTTGCGCAAAGAACAAAATTGATGTGGCTAAAATAGCCATTATACACGGTAGTACTATATACAGGGGTATTCGGAATTATGTACAGGTTGTCCCATTTTGGTTGTCCTCGCAGGGTATCTCAGTTATTAGCAAAGATACAGAGATGCGGTTTTCGCGAACGTTGGCTACTTTTTTGTGAAACGAAAGATGACACAAACATAATTACTCTAGCTCTTCTCATTTTTGAGATACAGGGCGTTTTTGAAAAAGTTGCATTTTGAGACAGCCCCCGTATCTCAGCTATACGATAACTTATAGAAAAAGTGAAAAGTGTTCTTTATATAATTTTTTCCGTAGAATGCAGTGCTGTTTTCAGAATGAGTATACGGGGTCAGGTCAAAAAGTTATCGGGATCAACTTCATTTTTTAAATGGGACACCCTGTCTATTTTCTCATAATTAAATTTTCCTTGTTCTAAGCATTTCAAATATGTATAGCATTCATCATTTTTATACAAATAGCGCAGTATTTCAAATTATTAACTGGATTTGTTAGTGGCCTTTGGTACTGCAATTGTTTTACCATGGCAACTTCATTTTTTTGACATTTGTCAATATTTGCAAATTTGTTGATTGTTGAGATCCTTATTGTTAGTAAAGTTTTCAATATTCTTTTCGTTATTTTGAATTTTTACAAAGTTTCAAACCATGGCGAATAATTTAGGGTACGAGAACTATGAGAAATTAGATATGATTGGGGTTTATTACCAAACAAATTTTAATGCAGAGCAAGCGAAGGAAATATATTTTGAAAGGTATTTATATTTACTGGAATTTTAGTCATCATTTGAGTTAAATAAAATGTGAATATTATAGATTTCCGAAAAGATGGCAACCGTGTAAAAAACATTCATTAGGTTAAAACAAAATTTGGAAAATCACGGATCGTTTGAAAGGCCACGCGCCAAAACATATAGAAAAGAAAACGAAGAAAATAATGAAATAAATGTCCTTGCAGAGGTCACTGTTAACGAAAATTATACGTCTTGCAGAAAAATAGAAGAATCGGTGGGCATTTCAAAAACGAAAGTATCAAAAATATTTAAAAAATACCATTATAAACCATATATACCTCAAGTCATCCACCACTTGCATCCGGGTGATGCTCAATTGCGTAGCGATTCCTGTAGATGGTATATTCAGAAAAGTGAAGAAAATGGTAATTTTGGTCGTTTAGTTATATGGTCGGATGAAAGCCATATAAGCTCCGCCGGAATTTACAATCGTGCAACGAATCGTTTCTGCTCTAACGAAAATCGGCATGTTACCGTGATCCGTCAGCAGCAAGGCAGGTTTGGGTTCAATGTGTCCTGTTTCATTTTAGGAGGCAGATTAACATTTTACATGTTTGAAGGCAATTTGAACCATCAACGATATATGGAAATTTTGGACATTTGCCTTCCAGAATTGATTGATGATATTCCGTTAGCCCAGCTAAGAGAGGTTTATTTTCAGCAAGACGGGGCACCTTGCCACAATGCAAGACTAGTAAGAGATTACCTCAATACAATGTTTCAAAACCATTGGATTGGTAACAATGGACCAGTTAATTGGCCATCAATGTCCCCAGACCTATCAATTTTAGATTTTTTTGTGGGGCTACCTTAAAATAAAATTCATCAAAGACGGTATGAAACTCAAGAAGCTTTGATGAATGCTACAAGAGAAGCCTTTGAAGAACTACGTTTAAGACCCTATTTTATTAAGATCCATTCAAGAAATTCTTCGGAGATGTAGGATTTGTCTTGAACATAATGGTCAGCAAATTGAGCAATATTTATAAAATTTTAATTCTTCTTATTTTCGTTTGTCTCTAAATTTATAAATAAATACATCCAATATTTATATGAGTTTCAAATCAACAATTCTGGAAATAAAATAAATTATTTTGCCGAAATTTGTATCTTCTTCAATGACATATAATTACATAATGATGTTTTTCTATATTAGGCACAAAAAAAACAATAGAAGATTACGAATTCAAAGCCTACTAAGAAATTCAGTTAATAATACAAAATACCACGCTATTTATCAAAATAAGTGATAATTGTTATATATATTTGAAGTGCTTAGAACAAGAGAAATTTAATTATGAGAAAATAGACAGGGTGTCCCATTTAAAAAAATGAAGTTGATCCCGATAACTTTTGACCTGACCCCGTATACTCATTCTGAAAACAGCACTGCATTCTACGGAAAAAATTATATAAAGAACACTTTTCACTTTTTCTATAAGTTATCGTATAGCTGAGATACGGGGGCTGTCTCAAAATGCAACTTTTTCAAAAACGCCCTGTATCTCAAAAATGAGAAGAGCTAGAGTAATTATGTTTGTGTCATCTTTCGTTTCACAAAAAAGTAGCCAACGTTCGCGAAAACCGCATCTCTGTATCTTTGCTAATAACTGAGATACCCTGCGAGGACAACCAAAATGGGACAACCTGTACACTAAAGAAAAAATATCGACATATACCAAAATTTAATTATTGAAAGAAAAAAAGATACCAACGTAACGTAAATATATTTACCAATAATAACACAAATTCAGAACTTAAATTAAGGTAACGATAGCGAAGAATTGGCACCTTACAAGATAACCATTATAAATTGGCACCCCAATTTGGCCTAAATTAAATAGAGAGACTAATTTATACCCAATTTTATAAGTCATTGATTAAACAATTTATAAATTATTTAAACAATTTCTAAGCAAAAAAGGACGATTTTTGGAACTAATAAAAAAACGTAACGTATAATTTGTACCCATCAACATCTTTTTATAAACAAATTATTTTGTTCAGCTCCTCAATAAACCTGTGTTTCGAATTTAGAACTGATTTTTACCGAAAAGCATTTTATTGTTAACTACTTAGTTTGAGTCTTTTTATTATAAAACGCAAAAAAATAGTAGGATCCCAATAAAATTGGAGAATGTTGTAAACAAATTATTTTGTTGATTAAGTGATTGACCGTTATGTTCCAATTCGTGATTTTAAAGCTGGGCAAAATTACTAGTGGTAAAAAATTGGAACCCCAGTAAAACTCGAGAAACGTATGTTTTGAATTTAGGATCAATTTGTACCGCCAAAAGAATGTGTTATAAAGAAATGATTTTATTGACAGTTGAGTTTGTACCCACAAGCATTTTGATGTAAACACGTTATATTGTTGGTAAGTGAAATTTTGGTTATATTCCAATTCGTTCTTTTTAAAGCTGTGCATAATTCATTAGCGGCTAAAATTGAGATATCAATAAAACTCGAAGTACTTGTGTTTCTAATTTAGGACTAGTTTGTACCCACGAGGAATTTGTTATAAACAAATTATTTTATTAACAATTAAGTTCCTGGTTATATTCGAGCGAGGAATTTTGAGGCTTTTCATTATAAAACGCAAAAAAATATTAGGATTCCAATAAAACTGGAATAACCTGTATTTCAAATTTAGGACTAATTTGTACTAACGCAAATTTTTTTAAACAAATTATTTTGTTGATCAATGAATTTTCGCAATACGCGATTTTAAAGGTTTTCATGATTTATTAACGGGAAAAAAATTGGGATCCCCATAAGACTTGTGTAATCGTATTTAGTTCGCACGGGCCTACTGTAATGGACCCGCTTCCTTGTTTATTGCTAAATTTATCATTTTAATTGAAATTAATGTTAATTAATTCTTTATATGCCTCGGCTAATAACTCAGCGCAATGCAAAAACTCTTACTCTTTAAGACCTCTAGGGTGTTTCAATGCATGTATGATAACAATAAAACCTTCCCATTATGGTTTTAATGCGCCTAATTATTATTCAGCTTCTCATATCTTACATATAGTAAAACGGGGTAAGTTCGTTTCTGTAAAATTTGTGCTAATGTATGGTGACCTACAGGAATTCAATCTAAGATCCTCCTCTTTTTGCTTTTATTAATTTATCAATAAGTACAATATTGTTATTTTTATATAGATCTTTTTGTAACGTAACAGTGAAACAAGTGGAAAGATTTAAATACCTGGGACCAATAATTGACAAACATGAATTAGGAACCGAAGAAATAGAGCACAGAACTCAAATTAAATATATATATATATATATATATATATATATATATATATATATATATATATATATATATATATATATATTGAGATGATTAAAACTAGGCATAATAAAGGGGCTAGATTTTTGTGAGTTTGAATTTCTCTACAGTAGGCAAGTTAGATAAGTTTGTGGAAGTATACAGTTCGTTTTCAATAAAAAAATAGTTACGAGTGCAAAATTATGGTTTTGATGTGACAAAACAGGCTTTGTGGGGTTTGCACATGGTTGTTATTTTCAGAAAAGCATTGAGCTATACATATGCATGTGAGAAAAGTCAACATGATTAATATTAATGGGTACGATTAGTTTCGTGTAACGTATTTATGTAATTTCGCATTTTATTCAATAAATTGTAGCATTTTGAACACATATCAGATATTGATCACATGGAGTATGATAATTATAATATGTAGAATGTATAGTATTAGGTACAATGCATAAACTATTTAAAATATGAAATAAAGGGCATGATACGATCATAGTATATTTGTAATTCAAAGACAAACTATATAAAACGTGCATAAGAAGTGATAGTGGCTTAAAAACATAATTAAGTACATGAACAACAATTGTGCAGTGTGATATTTAATATAAAATTGCAAATTCTATATAAAAATTGACAAAATAGTTAAACAATGTGAAAATGTGAAATGACAAATTAAGAACTATGGAGTACAAATGAACAGTATTGGTGTTAGAGACAGATATAAGAACACATTTTATGAACATTTCAAGTGTTATCGATAGTTATTATACAAATTAAAAGTAAATTTATAGTAAGTTAGGTTAAGTATTATTTGTAAGAACTTCACAAAATTATAGTTTTTATAGGGTAAGATAAGTTTAAAATAAATTATAAAAACATTTAATAGTAAGTTTCCCTCATTTCAACAAAAAATTTAACTATAAATATGTAATATAAACATAAAATTAGGAAAGTTAGGTTAACTACTTTAAATGTTAAGGTAAATGTTTTGTAAAATTTAAATAAAATGAGTTGAAATAAATGTATTCTGATACAGTTTTTTATGTGGAATTTGAATATGTAATTAGTTTAGTTGTAGTATGTAAGATTTTTTTTGATATTAGTAAATTTAGATTATAAGTTGTTAGAATGAAAATTTATCGAAGCAAAGTAAGGCTTGTGAGATGTCTTTTTATGCGGAATTTTGCCCTGATTCCAAATCTGTAATTAAAAATCAAATCCGAATTGTATTAAAAAAGAAATAGCATAATTTATGTTTTAGTTAAGGTTACAATTTTGTTTAGACCAATCAGAAGCTAGAATCTTTGTGTGTAATGTAGAAACAAAATTGAAAATTTGGTATCTAGGAGAAATGTATAAGAGGAATTGCTCCTGATTTCTCACCCTCATGCTACTCTTGTTTTTTAAAATTTTTCTGACTGACAAGTCATAGTGTTAGTGTTATTTGTGTTTACAATGTAAGTAACAATTCTCGTAAACATTATCGGAATTGAAACGCGATAGACGTAAAGTGGAGATATCAGAAACAATTGTTTTAACCTATAACTAAAGTAAAAATAAGGTTACCGATCACAATTGTTTGATGAAATTGTAATTGTTTCGTTTTTCAAGATCGTGTGTAAACATCGGGTGATATGCAATTTTTTTTGTATGTTAATAAATTTTTCAATTATCTTGGATTCGATGTTTATTTTGTTGATAGTGATGAAGATCATAAAATAAATCTTCACTTCATATCGGAGTCTAAAATAAAGGTGCAAGTGAATACAAAATCTATATGAACTTAAAATACAAAATTAAATCCGAGAAATTATTAAATAAATAATACGACATTTTAAAAATAACACAAATAAAATAAAGTGTTTGCTTATAAGTATTTGAGCATTGTAAGTACATCGTATTTACCACACGTAGAACAGCCAAGAGTTATTTGATTTGAATGAAATTATGGAATGTTAAGCAGCATATTTGGGACAGCAAGGCAGTATCACTGATTTATGGAAGGAAGTCTACGTCCAATGTTTAATGTGGACCAACCCGACATGGACATTATTTGGAATTTGCAGCAACACATGTGAGTTGTATTTTCGCTTTCATAACCCTTTTGCATTGATTTTTTTTTTGATGTCCTGTATTTATTTTTTTAAAATAATGTATAAATGTTTGTACGAATTCACGTGTCAATATCTGAAAATTAAATGATTCCGCGTTATATTAAAATTAATAAGTTTACCTCAAACAAAATTAAACTTGTGCTCAATAATTTAGATCAATTGCAGAAATTTTTGGCAGGCTACATTTATTTCAGTATTAAGTGCGCAACGCATGCGTATTTTGTGTAGATCTCAACAAAGTTGGTTTCACATTGTAACTGTTTATTATAAAATACAATTTGATATATTTATTTTGCCAACAATCAGTGTTTAATACAATTGAACCCTATCCCCAAAAGAGATACTGAGCTAGTACGGCGCATAATATATTTTTTGTTATTATTATCACAATAAGAACACTTATATCCCCAAAGTTTAATTTAAAGTTTAAATATTAGTTTAGTTTTATTAATTTTTATCGCCAGCACAATATATATATATATATATATATATATATATATATATATATATATATATATATATATATATTACCGTCACGTAAAAATATAAAGTAAATAAGATCGTTGCCATCAGTTGTTTTTTTTTTTTTGGCACATCAGTGTTTTGCGCGTACGTGCAAATATTTTGAAGTTTTATAGGAACCAACTTACCGGCTGTTAATTCGCAGACTCACCTGGTTTTGCGACAAAAAGGTAAGCAACTTTTTTTGTTTGTTTGGGAACTTAGCTGTGAACTTTTCGCATTTAAGTATTACGACCCGTAACATTGGGATTTTTTAAATATTTGATCGCCTTTTGCTTATTTTTGTTATGGCGTATATTCATTTTGGATTGAGTAATGGATTACTGTGTTGACCAGTCGTTTTTTGTTAATTGATCCAGTAATTTTACGTTAAGGTTTACCGAGGTGTATAATAAATTTGGAGTTTTGTTATGGCAATTTTTGGGGATTTTAAGTGAAGCTTAAAATTTTATTTAAGTGTAGGTGAACTTTGCGTAGATATTTTTGAAGTAGAACGATAAGTACAGATGAGTGTTTTATTTTCGACTGAACATTATAGTTTCCTGTTATGGTTCCTGCCATTATTTTAAGATCTAGTTCATTACGTTTTTCCCTCTATAAATGTATTTAACAGCTCGTATTACGAGCTATCCTAAACGCAAAATCAGTAACACGCCCATGCCCATTTTTCCACTGAGATACCGGCCCATCCCTTATCTGTTTACTTCCGTTCTACTGCCATTTTCGCCCGTAACAGTTGGGCTGTCAAGTTTATAAACGGCTATCTTAATTTTTTTTCTATCACAAGTATGGAGAAAACAGGAACAAGGAAGACGACTCGGCCGTTTAGAAGCCGTGTAGAAAAATGTGTATTTGTACGGCAAGTTGACGGTGCGAATTATCGAACCTAGTATCCATACTAAGTGTGGACTGACATGGTATCAAAGAATGCAATTTAGCAGCACAATAACTATTGCAATACGGATAGAACAAAGGAAGAATTGTAACTTCTCTATGTTGTGTCAGAAGTTGAGGACTGGTTATTCATAAACCTAGTCGCTCTTCGTTGAATGCAATCAACGATTTTGATAGCGTATTGGGCAGTACCGACCAGAAATGAGAATTCTCTTCTATATAAAAAGCCTACTTTAAAAGCAGCTGTTTTAGTAGCTGACAGAACATGGTCACACCATGACAGATTTGATACATAACAATAGAGCCTGAAAAGATTTGAGCCATTCATACTTACAACAGGAAAGAATCAATCTTTTGTGGCGTACACACGGCAACACTGAGTTTTTTGAGTTTTAAATTTAACTGGACTATTACTTCCGCAGGATATTTTGAACGTACATGTTGATTGATTTGATATAGGAGGTGCATTAGTAATATGAGTCAACACCGAATGCATGTGGAAAGCCAATATGTAGGAATTTACATTAAGAGGAATTTTATGCTACTCATTCACAAGCGTTTGTAAAGGTTTCGTAGAAAAATTCCTGCGAGTTTATTTTCATCGTAAAAAGATTTTCGATGTTTCTATAGTAACATTTGTTGAAACAGAGAATAAACTACTACAGATCGTTTCAAGACTAAAGAATACTGAGGTGCGCGTCGAATAAATTCGGAATTTGACGATCATACGAAATAAATTCTAAATAAAAACATCAGCTGTATTAAACGCCATATGAAAAGTGCAAACGTTTTTCAGTGTATTGACATTCGGAACAAAATTTGTTTCTGCGCAACTATGCCTTAGTCTTGAAACGATCTCTGTCAATCGTAATACACAGTTTCTTTACTACTTCCGGTTATACCAGAAGTTGACGTCATCTTCTAAAAGATACACTTTAAATAATGCTTTAAATATTCAAATATTTCTCATTCTAGGTTTAATAACATCCTAATGATATATGACAAGTTGCAAATTGTCAGGGGCATAGCAGGAGTCATATACGGTATAGTCCGTAATAGTTGCAAATCAAAGGCTTACTTGCAATTTTAATAATTACAACACATAATCAAATATTAACAAACAATTTATTGTAAAAATTAAGAACAATAAAATGTCCTCCTGGGCTTAGTTCTTGAGATATTATGTGTTAAAGTTTAAAAAACTTGGCAACGTTGTCTTAGCGTACTTATGTTACATACTTCACCCCTCATGACTGAAAAGCAGTTATCTCAGTAACGACATATAATTAAACATTAATTAAAGGTATCTAGGGTTTATTTTAGTTACGTAAATGCTTATAGTAACCATCCTCATTGCTGATATTAAACCAAGTATGCTTTATTTGAATAGATATCATTTATTGAAATAATTTTCAATTCAAAAAGAAAAACTGTTTATTTTAATTAGGTTTAACTTATGTATTGCTACAAAAGCTGTTCAAAATGAGCACCTGCAAAATGTGTCAAGCACAAATATTTATTCTATTTGTTGAATTATGTGTTATTCATATTATTTAAATGTATTAAATGTAAATATTATGCACCATTAATAATATATATATATATATATATATATATATATATATATATATATATATATATATACAGGGTGTTCCACATTTTTCGTGCCAATTCGTGCTTATTCTACAACGAAAAATATCAAGAAAAGTTCATATAAACATATGCCCGAAAACGCTTCGTTTCCAAGATACAGAGTGTTTAATTTCTAATTTTTTAAACATTTTTGTAATGTTTTATAAACGGTTGGAGATACGGGATTGCAATTTGGGACACGCTATGGAGCATGTTCTGGAGTAGTCAGAACATTTCTACATATGCCAGTGGCGTCCGTGCGTCCACCCAATTTTTAGGAAAAAAATGGTACACCACTGACTTTAACAACAGACAACTCGCATCGACGAACAATGGCCCGATCTAAATTCACTAAATGTGGTATCATCTCATTGGAAGCATTTCTTATGCGATCAATAAGTTCATTCTGTGTGCTCACTGGAGTCGCATAAACTCTTTCCTGTAAAAAACTCCACACGAAAAAGTCTAATAATGTGATATCCGGAGATCTTGGAGGCCACGAAACTGGACCTGTTCTGCCTATCCATTTCTCTGGAAAATGATTGTCCAACCAATTTCTAACATTTCGTCCAAAATGCGCAGGACACCCATCCAACTCAAACCATGCTTTTGCTCGTAAATTTAACGGTATTCCATCCCACATGTTATGCTGTTCCGTTTCTAAGAATTCCAAGAAATTTTCTGCATTTAACCGTTGTGGTAGAAAATATGGCCCAAATAAATTATTGTTGTAAACACCTATCCATACATTTACACTAAATCCAACTTAAAAATTTCTTGAGAGAATGGCGTGGAGGTTTTCATGTGCCCACACATGTTGATTACGAAAATTAACAATACCGCGACGGGTAAAGCAAGACTCATCAGTCCAGAGTATGTTCTTCAAAAAAATCTTATTGTTGTGTCTCCTGGTTGTAAACCTTGAACAGGCTGTAAATGATATGGCTGTCTCTGATCTCGTCTTAGAGTTCGAAAAATATTTGATTTATAGATATGGAGAATGCGAGATCCTCTACGACAACTTTGGGTTGGATCTCTATTAAACTCATTTAAGATTCTTTGAGAGATTTTTCTTTGCTGTCCATTTTGATTATCATTTCGAACGCCCTGTAATTTCCCTAAACCATTCTCTGTAAACTCCCTGTGAATTTTTACGAAAACATGACGAACAGGATGCCTCCTACTTGGATATCTTCTTACGTATTCTCTAACTGCTGCTCTTGAATTCCTATTAGCAAAACCATAAATAAAATGGATATCCGCAATTTCTTGATTTGTTAAAAGGCATTTTAAAGATGTTTAATTAAATTAACAAACACTTTAAGTATTTAGTACATATTAGTATGTTACAACTGTCAAAACGTATTACTACGATTGTTTATTGCCATGTAAACACGTATTCATAGCAAACTTTAAACTTTTTTTTGACGTTGTGACAATTGTAACATCCTAATATGTACTAAGTACTAAAAGTGTTTATTAATTTAATTAAACGTCTTTTAACTTTACAAATCAAGAAATTGCGGATATCCATTTTATTTATGGTTCAAGTACAGAGTTAATACATAAGAAGATATCCAAATAGAGCATCCTGCTCATTCGTAAGAATCACAAGAGTCCAGTTTCGTGGCCTCCAAGGTCTCCGGATATCACATTATTAGACTTTTTCGTGTGGGGTTTTTTTAAAGGAAAGAATTAATGTGACTCCAGTGAACACACAGAATAAACTTATTGATAGCATAAGAAATGCTTCCAATGAGACGATACCATATTTAGTGAATTTAGATCGGTCCATTGTTCGTCGATGCGAGTTGAGCGTTCAGAGCAACTGAACAATTTCTGTAAATTTGTATATGTGTATTTATTTATTTATTCAATGTTATGCCTCTTATCGAAATAAAATCAGTTGACTGTTGTTAAAGTCAGTGGCGTACCACTTTTTTCCCGAAAAATTGGGTGGATGCTCGGACGTCACTGGTATAGGTAGAAATGTTCTGACTACTCCAGAACATGTGCCATAGCGTGTCCCAAATTGCAAGCCCGTATCTCAAACCGTTTATGAAATGTTATAAAAAATGTTTAAAAAAATTTGAAATTGAACACTCTGTATCTTGGAAACGAAGCGTTTTCGGGCATATGTTTATATGAAGTTTTCTTCATATTTTTCGTTGTAGAATTAGCCCTTAAAGTTTGGCATATATATATATATATATATATATATATATATATATATATATATATATATGAAACACTGTTGTTTATCCGGGCGTTGTCTCGCGTCTGCTGGTGATGTTTCTGACTCCTGCCAGTACAAAACGACGTTTCGGCAAAGTCTCATTTGCCATTTTCAAGTTTGCTCCTTCTCCAACTGATTTGTTCGGCTCCGTGTTACTCGAATCGAACTGAACTTAGTTCAGTTCGGTCACCAGCAGCCGCGAGACAACGCCCGAATAAACAACAGTGTTTCATACTACACTCGCGGAAACCTAAAATCAACCTATATATATATATATATATATATATATATATATATATATATATATATATATATATACAGGGTGGCCCATCTATCTGGTCTCGGAATATAGCTCCAAAATCAATAGAGATTTACAAAATTCCAACGGTATGTTATTGGAGACTAATAGAGCTACTCTTTTACAATTATTTTTATGTGTACAGGGTGCTCCATAAATACGTGGCAAAAAATGTCGACATTTTTTAATCGGATTTTGTCATTTTTAGAAACTGTCTTTTGTAGGCTTTTTAGTCATCGGATGCAGCGTTGCCAAGTTATTCACGTTTTAGTAAAATTTACGTGAAAATCATATTGATAAAAAGAATATCCGTGTTTTTTTGTTTTTATAATCGGAACGACAAAAATTACCAGTCTAGTGACAAAGTGTTAACTAAAACTTGTATAAGTATTAAGCTTATAAAAAATATGCAGGGTGTCCAAATGCGTCATTTTCAAATATTTTCAAATAGAACACCCTATATATAAATACATGATATGAAAGCTTATTTAATAAGCTTTCTAATGATATCATAATTATGGTAACTAGTATTACTTATTAATGGGTAAAAACTTAAAAATAAAAAATATATCGTTCTGTTTTCGTTTTCTTATTCATTTCAAGAGAAATTTAAAAATAAACAAAAAATTGTAAACCACTGGTTTACAGAATTAGCATTTTAATCTGAAAAATACCGAATTGTAGTATTACTAGCCCTGTTTTCATGACTAGGTACTACTTTAATTATAAAATACATAGGTACCTGACTAAATTATGTATAATAGGAAACACAAAGTAATCTCTGAAAACAAAACACAATATTGACAGGTTTCAGAACAAACAACTGCCAATAATTATTTTTGAAGCTATTATAAAATTATTGTTTTTTAAAGAATATTTGGAAAAGTTTAAAATGAATTATTCTAATGAAGAACTAATTGAAATGATTTACAGTCAGAAAAATTGTTTTTAGCAAGCAAAGTGTACGCTCAACCATATCCGCAGAGAAAACATCCCACTGCCGCATGTTTTAAAAAAGTAGCAGCGAGATTCAATACTATCGGTTCTACAAAATATAGTACACATAGAAGACCAGCTTCTGTCTTAACAGAAGACAATTAAATTACTGTTTTAACAGCTGTAGTCGAAAATCGAAATATAAGTACACGGCAATTAAATCAATACGTAGAACTTTCACGAACAACTATACAACGGATTTTAAAGAATAATAAATTTCATCCATTTCATTATCAGTTACATCAGGAACTCCTACACCTAGATTATAATCACAGAATGGAACATTGCAGATGGATAAATAATAAGATTAATACTGAACTAAATTTTTGAGAAAACTACTTTACACAGATCTATTGTTCATAAAAGGGACGGTAAATTGTCATAATTTTCATTATTATGGAGATGAAAATCTTCATTTGTTTAGAACCACTTCCCAAGAGAAATGGTCAGTAAACGTCTGGGGTGGTATTATCGACAATTATGTTATCGGTCCCTACTTTTTTAACAGGATATTAACTGGTGCTGTGTTTCTAGATTTTCTTCAAAATTATTTAAGGCAACATGTTTTAAATAATATGTGGTACCAACACGACGGTGCTTCGGTGCATTATGTGTTACCTGTTCGTCAGTGGTTGAGTGAACAGTTCCAACATAGATGGATAGGTAGAGGACGACCGGTACATTGGCCTGCCAGATCACCGGACCTAACTCCCTGTGATTTTTTTCTGTGGGGATATGTTAAAAGCAAAGTGTACAACCAACCAGCGACTACTAAAGAAGATACGAAAGTGAGAATAAGAGAAGCCTTTAACTCATTTCACCAAATGTGCTGGTACAAGTTAGGGATTCGATAAGAAAACGGGCACTAAAATGCATCGAATAAAATGGGAGACATTTCGAACATTTATTCAAATAATTCTTTTTTCAAGATCAATTAATTAGTTTATTAAATATTAAATGTAGGTACTTACATATTTATTCATTATTACGCATGACTATCGACATATTTTTTATTTTTAGGTTTTTACCTATTAATAAGTAATACTAGTTACCACAATTATGATATTATTGAGAGCTTATTAAATAAGCTTTCATATCATGTATTTATATACAGGGTGTTCTATTTGAAAAAATTAAGTTTTTAGCTATTTGAAAATGACGCATTTGGATGATCTGTTCTGGACACTCTTGTGTATTTTTTATAAACTTAATACTTATACAAGTTTTAGTTAACATTTTGTCTACTAGACTGGTAATTTTTGTCGTTCCGATTATAAAAACAAAAAAACACTGATATTTTTTTCACCAATATGATTTTCCCGTAAATTTTACTAAAACGTGAATAACTTGGCAACGCTGCATCCGATAACTAAAAACGAGGTATCGTTGTAAAGCTTACAAAAGACAGTTTAAAAAAAATGAAAAAATATATAGGTGTTCCACTTAAAAAAATGTCGAAATTTTTTCGACGTATTTATGGAGCACCCTGTACACAAAAATAATTTAAAAAGTAGCCCTCTTAGTCTCCAATAACATATCGTTGGAATTTTTTATAAATCCCTATTGATATAGGAGCTATATTCCGAGACCAGAAAGGTGGGTCACCCTGTATATATAGTATATTATTAACAGTGCATAATATTTACATACAGGGCGTTTAAAAAAGACATGTCAATATGCAAGGGGGTGATTCCTGAGGTCATGTTAAGAAATAAATTTCCTATAAATATTGCCCCGGAAACAGTTTGTTTAGAAGATACAGTTTTTGTACTGTTTGGAAATAAAACATTTGCACATATCTAAATTTGTTTTTTTTTGTGAACTAGTAAAATTACTTACGATAATTTCAATGTTTTCACTATTACTGTATGTAATTTATTTGCTTGTATGCGTTGTATTTAATCTACTACAATTAAATTTGTAATTCATTTAACTCCCACGATTGTTGCACACATTCTCATAAGGTAAATTTCAAATGCTCACCTATTTTTATTCTGTTCGCTACACAAATTAAAATCAATCAAAAACATTTGTTAACGTCTTTCCGCTTAAAAACAAAATGAACTCTTTAATTAAATGTTTAATGCGTGTTTTTGTGAAGGTACTTGCATTACATTGATCTTTATTTTTTATTTCGGAAAGTAAGAATGATCCGCCAAAAAATCGAGAGTCAACAAAAATTACTAATACACAATATCTATGATGTGATATATTTCCGAGGGTAGGAGACAGTATGTCGGTTTTTTTATATCACAGTTTCGCATTTCTCTCGAAATTTATGCATTTCTCGACAAAAAATGCAAGAGACAACAAAGTTTCTAAATCGAAGGAGGAACACACATTATAGATCGATGAAGATCAATGGCGTAACCAAACAACATTTAGGGGGCATAAAATGAACCTGACCCCCCAAAATGTATCACTCTGTAGATATTCAATATCGGTAACATAATTAAAATATTGATCTCCTAAAAATAATAAGCGTTCCCAATGTCAAATCGATATCTTAAAAATTGTAGGAGTAATTTAAGAAAACACAGAAAAATAATAAAACTTCAACACCCTGTATCTTCTAAACGAACTGTTTCCGGACCAATATTTATAGGAAATTTATTTCTTAACATAACCTCAGAAATCACCCCTTGAATATTTACATGTCTTTTTAAACACCCTGTATGTATAGTCACGACGGACGCCACGGGGTTTTATGAGACAACTGGATATATCTTCTTATTTTTGTTGCAGGGACATTGTGTATGTCCATGAATTTCAAATATACGGGGTGCTTCAAAAAAGAGTGGCATATCAAAGTTGTTTTTATGGAATGCCCTATATTTTATGACATTTTTAATTAAGTATGAAAGATAAGATAGAATTTCGGTAGGGTTTCTTATACCTAAATACAGAACGTTTTGATTTATTTTGATTTTTCTTAAATTACAAGGTTTTGAAAAAAAAATTATTTTTACCAAACGAAACTAATTTTGTTAAAACTGCTTCAGGATCTCTAAAATGGACTGTTTCTTTGGCAAAAATACTATACTGGGTGTTCAGATTTCTGGGTTGTATTATTAATACATTCACACTATAATATCTTCCTTATCACAAATGGAACACCCTATATATTTTAGATCTGTCATGTGACCAATTCAATGATCTTCCAAAAAGGTACCCTATACCTAAACCTTCACGTTTCAAAGTTATTCAACAATATTTAACAGTATCACGAATAAATTAAATATTATTATTAAAAATTATTAATTTTATTAAATACATAAATAAAACGTTTACCTCGAGTAGGATCTACTTTGCTAGAGCAGCGCTCTAACCTGCTGAGCTATAGAGATACAAGCCCCAATCGATGTAAACTTTGTCTATTGAATTTATTCGTTCATAACAAAACTTATAATATTATTCTTAACAATTTAACATATCTACTATAACGAATGCTCGAGATGACTGCCATCTTCTTCAATGCAGAATACGATTCTCTTTTCAAGCGAACATTTTACATTTTGCAACATAACAGGAGTGACGGTTCCAAACGCATTTTTAGTACGGTCTGTCATGTCTTCTGCAGTAGTAGGAAGAGTAGCATACACTAGATTTTTAATATATCCCCATAAAAAGAAGTGAGGTCTGGAGATCTAGGAGGCCAGTTAATTGTGTCACCTCTTCCGATCCATTTGTTATGAAATTTTCGGTCTAAACATTCCCTCACAAGTCGTGAAAAATGTGCAGGTGCACCATTTAATTCTAACCATATTTTTTGTCTGATGTGTAATGGAATATTCTCTAAAAGTAGCCAAAAGTCGTTTCTTAAAAAGATTAAGAATTTTCGACCATTTAAAGTGGCGTCGAAGAAATATGGACCAATAACTTTATCGTCAATTGTTCCATCATACACATTAATACTCCATCGATTCTGGTGATCTGTATTATGCAATACATGCTTATTTTGTGTATCATAATAGTGTTAGTTATGATGATTAACATGGTCATTACTATGAAACGTTGCCTCATCGGCAAACAGCACATAATGATCAAAATTATCTTCACGGATTTTTTGAGAATTGTTAAACAAAAAACAATTCCGCCTTTCAAAATCTGTTCCCTATAAATTTTGATGAAGTTGAATGTGATATGAATGGTATTTGTGTTTCCTTAAAATTCTAGAGACACTTGATTGACTAATGCCTGTTTCTCTCGCAATTATTTTTGTACTGGTATTTGGATTTTCAACCACCGAACCTAACACCAAAAACTCGTTATTTTCGTTATTGGTAACCACTTTTGGTTTTTCCTATTTTGGGTAAGCGACACTTTCTGAGCCACGAAACGTTTGCCACAATCTTTCTAAAGTAGGGAAAATTTGACCTTCTCGTTGATTGCTTAACACACGAGGCAAGTGTGTTATGTCAAAATTTCGTATTTGTCACAAATCTTTACAGTTATTTGTACATATTTTTAAAGAAATAGTTCTTATCAGAACTTACCGCCGCTGGTTTTGTTTTTATTACAAATGTATGACTGTGGATCAATCATTCAAAAATTCTTGTGGCAAATTAATCCGTAGTGGTCAAAAGTATATATATATATATATATATATATATATATATATATATATATATATATATATATATAGTTGTTGGGCACTATCTCGAGAACCGTTTGAGATATGATGTTCAGCTGTCATACACAATTTGTGCTCATTAAGTCCCTCTTTTTCACCGTAAAATAAAGTTTTTTGAAAATTCAGTGGCGTGGATTTTGGGTATTTTGAGGGTTTCAATCCCCCTACTTTCTACGCCACTGAAATAAATGCAATTTCAAGGAGCGCGTTAGAACCGCCTCTAAAGTTGATCATTTCCGCGAAAAATCGCATTTTATGAGCAAAAAACCATAATTTTGAGAATAATTTTTTTTAACAATTTATTAACAGTAGGTACAACATTTCGAGAAATCTGAAAGTATACAAATACAAATAACTACAAATTGAATGAAAAACATTCTAATCTATTTAAGTGAACGAAGCCCACGTAGAATACTTGCAGCATTTGTTTTTCATTCAATAAGTAGTAAATTGGAATTTATTACTTGCATTCTTTCCAAAATGTTATGCCTACTGTTAATAAATTGTTAATGAAAATGATTCTTAAAAATAATGTTTTCTCTCATTGAATGCCATTTTTCTCGGAAACAGTTGAGTTTAGAGCTATCAGCCAAGAGCACCTTTTTGGTGTAGAAGGCATGGTCTGTTCTGAGGCGCTTCTTAAATTTGCATTTAATTCAGTGGCGTAGAAATTAGGGGGGTTGAAACCCTCAAAATACCCAAAATCCACGCCACTGAATTTTTAAAAACCTTCATTTTACAGCGAAAACAAGTGACTTAATGAGCACAAATTGTGTATAAGAGTTGAACATCATATCTCATACGGTTCTCGAGATATTGTGCAAAAACTGAAAAAAAAGTGAAACTTTGATCCCCTGTATATTGAAAACGGTACGTCTGAGCATATAAGTTCATAGGAAAAAAAAGTGTTATTTTTTCATGTAGAATCACATCCTTTTCTAGGTACATGCTATTTCCAGACACCCTATATATATATATATATATATATATATATATATATATATACATATAATGTGTATTTAAAATACTCACAAAACTTAAGTAAAACTGTAAAACAAGCTGCTGTCGAAACTGGCATTGGACAAAATTCAATATGGGAATTAATAAAAGAAATTGAAACTTCAGGTATTACACGTTCACCGAACAAGAGTAGAAATTATACCACCATCTGCAATAGACTTGTAGATTTTGAGAAAAATTGGAATTCAACGACATGTACACACGTTTTACTTTCGTAATGAATTGCCAACTGTAACAAAGGTGTTAACTGCCATTAATAATGACGATTCTTTACCAAACTTCAGCCATTCATCCTTAAGGCGGATATTAAAGAAATTAGGATTTAAATATGATAAAAGAACAAGCAAATCTCTGTTAATCCAAAACCTGAAATTGTTCTTTGGAGAAGGAAGTTCTTAACCACCATCAAGAAATATGGTGAGGCAGAAAAATATATTATACTGACGAAACATGGATTAATGCAGGTCATGTCAAAAATAAGATTTGGCATAATACAACTATTCGGTTACTTATCAGGTGATTATCATGAAGATATGAATGGTGATGTTTATAAAGAATGGCTTTAGGATGTATAACCCAATTTGGAGGAAAATTGTGTAATTGTGATAGATAATGCTCCCTATCATAGTGTTAAAGCAGAGAAATCACCGACACAAAGTTGGAAGAAAAGTGCCATTATTGATTGGCTCCATAGTAAGGCATTTCAACCAATGATAATTTATTAAAATTACAATTACTGAAATTGGGCAAACAACATTCTATTACACATCCACCTACGTATGTTATTGATGAAATGGTAAAAAGTACTGGAAGAACCATAATTTTTTTCCTGCCTCGAATAAAAATTTTTAACTTAAAATAATTATTTGATATTCATCACACAGTGCAAATACTGTTAATTAATAATATTTGTCATTTTGACAATAACACATTAGATTAGAATTCAGCTTGGTAGCATCGCTTTTTGTCATTAATATATATATATATATATATATATATATATATATATATATATATATATTAAATATAATAAAATAAATAGAGGAAGGATCGGGTTCAATTAGATTTGTTGGAAAAATAAAATTATACTAATTTACACTTTGATATGAATTTAATTTTTTTATATATGAATTTAATTGCATTTAGAAGTAGAAGTGAAATCATTAAATGGTTCTTTATTATGTAAATTCCACGTTATATTAAGTAGCTTGTATGTGAAATAGACCTTATTAAAATTTGCACAATAACGCATGCGTAGCGTTTTAACTGAAATTAAATCACAAACTGTCAAAATTGTTAAATGGAAAATTCTTAAAAATGTGAACTTAGTAATTTTATAATTAAGATTGAACTGTTGATAGAAGAATAAAAATTTAATTGTTTTACTGATGTTTACACCGTTATTGCATAAACACTTACACCTATACATGAATTCAAATGCAGGAAATTACACAAATAATGGATACAAATTTAAGGGTTACTATAAAATTGACTCACATGTGTATCGGCATATTTTCAAAAAGGATGTATTCATTCGGCTGGTTCCATATACAAACTTCGTAGGCTCCTTCCAGTATGTGATCGATGTTATTGATTCGTTGTTCCAATCGCTGCTGCATGTACTTCCAAACCTCTAACAACGTACCTCGGTTTAATGGTGACTTTCTTGTGGTAATCGTTACTTAACTTTGCTTAAATAACTTCACCCAAGCACTGAGTTATTTATTATAATTTATTTAAAAGTTGTTTTAAAATGTTTAAATAATTTTCGGTTTAAAATTTATTTTTCAGGTTGTAAATCTTTAATTCTAATTCACTTTTGTTTTTAGAACCTAATATGGAATATCGTTTATTATTATGTCGCACCAGGAAAATAAACATCAATTCAGAAAAATTGAATAATTTTTATTTACGACAAACATAACCAAAACAAAAATACAACAACCGAATTTGAAAAACGTTAAACTTGAATCGTAACAACTTTATGATTATTGAAAATTATCGGTAACCTAACTTTATTTATGATTGTAGGTTAAGAACTATTGTTTCAGAATTCTCGGCTCTTCACTAAACTCGTTTCAAAATTTCCGAAAGTAAACGTGATTTGAAACTTACGTGTTAACACAAAACACAACACTTTGACCTTTTGTCATAAAAATTAAAACTTTGAAAAACAAATGGAAGAGAGAGATCGTTTCAGGATCAATTTCTTATATACTATCCTGTTAGCCACAAAAATTTCAATTTTTTTCTTTCAATACAAACAAAGTAACTAAGTCTGTGATTGGTTTAAATAAATTTGAAAACCTATCTAAAATATAAATTATGCTATAACTTTC
Organism: Vesta saturnalis; assembly: GCA_036346205.1. Taxonomy (NCBI): domain Eukaryota; kingdom Metazoa; phylum Arthropoda; class Insecta; order Coleoptera; family Lampyridae; genus Vesta; species Vesta saturnalis. The sequence goes on from JARFJB010001443.1 coordinate 1,053,099, forward strand.
TTAATATGCTTCTGATTTACATTTTGAAAACAGAATTGAAATCTGTGCATGATTCCGCATAAAATGATACCTCACGTGACATATATCGGTTCAAAAATGTACGATTTGACTTATTCTAATTTAAATTTACTTATATCTAAAAAAACCTACTTTCTACACTTAAACTAAATACATATTCGTGATCTGCACGAAAAATTGAATTAGACAACATTTATTTAAACTCAAATATCTTAAATTTAAAGGAAACTTCTTTTCATATAGGAAATTTGTGTAGTTAACCCCATTTTTATAATTTTATGTTTAAATGACTTGTACAAAGTAAATTAAGACATGGAAATGAGGAAAACCTCCTATTAATTACACTAATAATTTATTCTAAGCTCAACTTATTCTATAAAACTATAAATTTGCAAAAAAAACCTTAAAATTAAAACAACCTAACTTTATTTAAATGTTCATATAATTTGCGTATCTAACGTCCAAATTATTCAAAATGTTACTCTAACAATTTAATAAAACTGTCTTCATTTTATTGTAACGTTTAAAATGTTGCCATTTCAACAATCCATATTGTTAAACACATTTCTTTAAAAATTTTACACAAAATGTATTTGTATGTAAAATATCCATGTTAAATTGTTGTTTATATCGAGTTTAATGTTTACTATGCACTACTTCTCTTTATTGCACTTTTATATACACTAATATTGTGAGTATTAACTAAATCATGTCCGTACCGTAACCCTTTCTTAAATTTTTAAATCTTTCCTGCATTTTACCTGACTTAAAACATGTTCTAAATATAATCAAAAATCTAAACTGTGTGATAAACATCTGTAAAATACCCAAATGCCAAAATATTTTATATGAACTGTAAATTTAATGAAATGTTTTCTACGAACTTAATCGTACTTACAAATATAACTTCATCTAACCTTCCTGACATGTTTCTTACATAGCACAATGCTTTGTATGATTGAACAAACTTGTGCAAATCTTATCAAGCTTGTTTCATCAAATCAAATCAATTTCTTTCACTCGTTTACTATAATACTTCAAATAAATGCAGTGTAAATATACTGTAACTGATGCCAAATTGTCCAATATAAGAAATACAAGCTTATACACTCAATTCCTTGTCTTAAACTATCTAACCATCTCATATATATATATATATATATATATATATATATATATATATATATAGGGTGTCCAGTTTAAGATTAAATGCATGGGGATATTGGAAACCGTTAGAGATACGAAGATGGTTAAATGGAGAAAAAGTTGCGTCATTATATGCCCAAGAAGTAACCATGGTTACATGCCAAAAAATCCCTTCCATTTACTAGACACAGGGTGATAACTGAAAATATGCGTTTTCTAAAAATCGCTATATCTTGTTTCTTGCAAGAGATACATCCACGATTTTTGCAGGATGGGGGTAACAGGTAGCGAGGATTTCAAAAATGATTTTGAAAAAAATCTAGGCCTACTAGATTTCGAGATAATGCACGTAACTTTCGATTTTCTTATGCACGCCATATTGGATTTTTGCATTTTTGAATTCTTCATAAAAAACGCTTTTCAACCATATATCAACAAAAAATAAAATTTAATATTATACTGAATTTTACTATTAATTAATCAAATGCTCGAATAAACCTCCATTCTCTTGCAATAATTGAATAGATGGTTGATTGGCAAAGGCCTAGTTTGATATAAATTTAATTGTGTAATTTGACACTTTCTCATTGGCAGATTATAAACATCTGATATATGGTTGAAAAGCATTTTTATGAAGAATTCAAAATGCGAGATGATAAGGAACTCTTGTGATGCAGTGCTAACTCGATGCAGATGGTGTTTGCAGGAGAATGAAGGTTTATTCGAGCATTTGATTAATTAATAGTAAAATTCAGTATAATATTAAATTTTATTTTTGTTGTTTTTGTCACTTTTATTATTATGATTTATGTTAATAATCAATAATATTGTTCTCAATAGTTAGTTTAATTTGTAGATTAATTTTCATTTAATTAAAATACATAATATGTCAAGGTTGCTTTGATATAAATTTAATTGTGTAATTTGACACTTTCTCATTGGCAGATTATAAACATATGATATATGGTTGAAAAGCATTTTTATGAAGAATTCAAAATGCAAAAATCCAATATGGCGTCCATAAGAAAATCGAAAGTTGCGTGCATTATCTCAAAATCTAGTAGGCCTAGATTTTTTCAAAATCATTTTGAAATCCTCGCTACCTGTTACCCCATCCTGCAAAAATCGTGGATGTATCTCTTGCAAGAAACAAGATATAGCGATTTTAGAAAACGCATATTTTCAGTTATCACCCTGTGTCTAGTAAATGGAAGGATTTTTGGCATGTAACCATGGTTACTTCTTGGGCATATAATGACGCAACTTTTTCTCCATTTAACCATCTTCGTATCTCTAACGGTTTCCAATATCCCCATGCATTTAATCTTAAACTGGACACCCTGTATATATATATATATATATATATATATATATATCCCATAAAACATTAAATTTCAAAATTACATCAATAACTTTGAAACGTGAAGGTATAGGTATGGGATACTTAAGTAGTTTTTGGAAGATCATTGAATTGGTCACATGACAGATCTAAAGTATACAGGGTATTCCATTTGAGATAAGGAAGATATTATAGTTTGAATGTATTAATAATACAACCGAAAAATCTGAACACCCGGTATAGTATTTTTCGCAATTAAATTGCCAAATAAATCAACCAAACAATCCATTTTCGAGATCCTGAAGCAGTTTTGACAAAATTAGTTTTGTTTGGTAACAATTAATTTTTTTTTCAAAATCTTGCAATTTAAGAAAAATCAAAATAAATCAAAACTCTCTGTATTTAGCTATAGCGAACCCTAACGAAAATGTATATCATTTTTCATACTTAATTCAAAAATATGATAAGATATAGGATTCCCTTTAAAAAAACAACTTTGATATGCCACTCGTTTTTGAAGCACCCTGTATACTTGAAATTATTTTAAAAATGTAGCCTTAATGGACCTATGCAATGTCCCTGCAACAAAAATCCAGTTTTCTCATAAAACTCCGTGACGTCCGTCTTTATATGAAACATCTGAAAAAATTAGGCATAAAGCTATTTCAATTTTTAATTAAAAAAAAAATTAGACAACTGAAATGAATTTTTAATGTATCTAAATAAAGCCGTAACTAAATGTGACAACCTCAGTAAATGATCAAAACAAAAAACATGAATTAAACCTGGTTTGTCCGAATGTACCGTCTGTTCAACAATGACAAGTTAATTCCCTGTAATTTTTTCGACTTTAGTATCCAAAATAATGAATATAACCCGTTATTAACAGCAACATGATGGGTCAGGTTCCAAGTAACATTCAGAAAAAAAAGTTTAAACGACTCTAGTTTGAAGTGTTAACGCGTGTAATTTTGCGAAAGTTTCGATTATTTGTTTAGGATGGTTTCGTGTTATGTTGACCTAAATCCTATCTTGAATAAATACAAATATTTGTCGATCCTTAAGAGAATATAATAGAGCTTCGTAGTTCGTGCTGCTGACATTGTACGGATATTCAATATTTATATTGAAATATAGTCACATCACATTTCAGCCCTCGCTATAAAGATAAACTACATTAAATCGAATGGTTAGATGTTTTGCTTATCAATTTTATGGCTTCTTTCTTGTGAAGACATCTGTAAGAACATTGCTTCGTTGAGATATCACGACACAATTGAGGAAAAATGCAATTTTAGATATAAGTAAATCCCATTACACTCAAGAATGCTTGGCTACAAAACCTTCACAGCCTTGATATGATTCAATTTTTAACATGAACTTTGCATTCACAATGTAAAAGATTTTTTCGTAGTTCACATGTTTTTATAACTGAATTTTTAATTTCGTAAATGTAATTAAAAGCAATTTAACTCTAGATTAAACATCGATGCCGTGTCATGCATTAACTAACTTACCGTCACGCGCACTTTAGATAACTGGAAATGAACTTAAATTTTGCATAGGACAAGGCGGTACTTTTTAAGACTATTATTTCAATATAATGAAACGGTAGTTAAGTATATTACTGAGAAATATTGTTATAGTCATTTTTCTTTGAAACAAGTTTTCAGAGTTTTCCTACTCGATTAAATTTAGGGTATATTAGTTTCAAGAAATTCAAACCATTATTATACATAATTAAAATACTTAGCTCTTTGGATTTTTTAATGGTGTATTTTTATATTTCTATTTTACATCAATCTGTAGGTTTTGATAACAATTACAGTTATCGCCCTAAGTATTTTAATTATATATTCATAAGTACTTCATCGGAAAACCCTTTGTATGCAGCACTTTCTTTAATTGTGCGTAGTTCTTTATTATAATTTTGAACTGAAAGAGCAAAATTAATTAAATTATGAACGTTTAAATTAGCAATAAACATGGCGAATGACCTCCTCAAAGTGCAAAAAGTAATCCACTGTTCAAATTCATTAGCATTTAATCCTGTTACCAGTTTTAAATGTAAGTCAAGTTCAGTTACTTTTAAATAATAAAATTTAATTTCTAAATCGAGCAAATTTCGGCTTGGAAAATTCAAGAGATTTTTTACCTGCTCATGAATTGGAATTAATAGCAACATTGATAAAAGTTAGAAAAACATCTAACCTACGGCAATCCGTTAGAATCTTAATGTCAGCGTTAATTAAAAATATCTTACTCTCAATTTTAAAATACCTGTTCCTCAACCTTGACCGGGAAACCATCTCACATGAAAATCTGGAACACTGATTTGTAGCGGTCGACTAGCTCTTAGATTTAGACTAATGAACGGTATCCAATCCCGTACTACCTGTACTGTATTGATTGCCTAAGATTTAAAAATCAGGTAAGGCTATACGGCCCATTGTTTCTGGTATTAATTCTCCTACTGCTGTCCAAATGATTGTCTAGTAAATTTAATAACATTTCTTATCAACTACCTAACTTAAGTGTTTTAAAAACGTAGAAATTTATTGATACAAATACAAATACTGAACTTCCAGAAGATGAAATTTTAATCTCATTTAACGCTTGTTCATTGTTTTCGAGTGTTTCAATAGCTCACACATTAGTTCATTTACAAAATGTTTTCAAACAAAATCATTGGTGAATGTAGAAGTAGAAGAATTTCTTAAATTAATAGAGTTGTGAATGAAACAAACCTCATTCAAAATGAAAAATCCATTTTTCAAACAGGGGTGGGCCCATGTAAAACAACAATCTTAAAGATATGAAGATTGTTGTTTTATATGGGCAACTAAATTGAATAGGCTGCAAGATTATTGGAGAACTTATTATTTATTTAATTTAAAATGTTTTTCAGATCACATGAGTCGAGACAGATTTCTAATTATGTTAAGATTCCTTCATTCTATCAGATATTCTAGAACCGACGAACCTAAACCTATAAACCGTCATTAGAAACGGGGTACTTGTCGCTGCCATTTTGTTTTTTTTTGTGACGTCATTTACCTTGGGGTTTTCCTAGGGCAAGACCATTGGGCTCGGCCTTGGAGTTGACCTTGTGGATTTTTTGTAATGTAATCTAATAAGGGGCCCTAATACTAACTTGTAAGGCAGCTATAAGAACTTGTGTTAGGGTCTGCGCCTTCTTGTCGTGACCCCTTGACTGGAAATAGTATTCTAAGAAGAGGACCCTAGACCAGTAAGACAGATATAAATAGCGTAAGGTGAATATAAAGATTAAATATGAATGAAACTGGTTAAACTGTATTATTGATATCTTACAGATGCAGATGACCTTGGTATTTTTTAAAGTTAACATGTGTTTATGTCTATTTCTATCTACCTAGCATGAAGTTTAAATATTATTCCCACATGGGTAACTGTTTCTGTTTTACACTGTGATTTATTCTTCCTAATGAGTTTATTATAAAAGAAACTGCATAATTACCCTAAAAAATGTTATTACAATTATTACAGATACCGTAAGGTAAATCTATAGCGACAAAAAATTCATAAGGTTGAATTTAAGGTCTTTATGTCTATTAATATAACACAAGGTAAGTCTTAACAATTAATTAATTAAATATGAATTAAACTGTATTATTGATATCTTATAGAAGTGTCTGCATTGGATTTTTTTAAGCTAAGATGTATTTATTTATAATTAGCGATTTCACCTTGAAGTCAACCTTCAGCATTACACATGCAAAAATTACTTTAAAATAAATGACTAACTAAGTAACAATAACGACAACATACTTATTTTACCTTGAGAAAAAGTCACCTTCAACTGGCCTTGAAGTTGGCCATAGGTCTGGACTTGGAGTTCGCCTTGGGAATTTGCTATGACTTAATTTGGGACAGGTATAAGAACTTGTGTTAGGGTCTGCGACCTGTTGTCGTGGTCCCTTGGCTGCAAAGAGTATTCTAATAAGGGAGCCCTAATGCTAACGTGTAAGACAAGTAGCGCCATATAGTAGTGTATGGACTAATCAGTATTCTGTAAAAGAGATGGCGCCACCAAGCGGTATATTTATAAAACTAATTTGTTTGTAGCGCCATCTAGTGGTGGAAAATATTCATTAGTCCCTACACCACTAGTTGGTGACACAAACAAATTCAAATTTTGAGCCAAGGAGGCTACTACACGAGGGCGCAGACCCTAACACAAGTTCCTACACTTGCCTTATGAGATAGAATTAGGGCCCCCTTATTAGAATACTAGTTCCAGCCATGGGGGTCACGACAAAGGGGCGAAGGCCCGAGAGCAAGTTCCTATATCTGTCTTATTTGATTAACATTTAAAAATTCCATAACGATGATAACGTAATAATCTTCCAACAGAACCAAATTAACTAAACTCAAATATACGTATTTATAGCATCTTTTCCGAAACCGAATTAAGTCATAGGAAATTCCCAAGGCCAACTTCAAGGCCTGGCCTACCGCCAACTTCAAGGCCAGTTGAAGGTGACTTTTTCTCAAGGTAAAATAAGTATGTTGTCGTTGTTACTCATTTATTTTAAAGTAATGTTTGCCAAATTACCAAATTAACTAAACTCAAATGTACGTATTTATAGCATCTTTTCCGAAACCGAATTAAGTCATAGGAAATTCCCAAGGCCAACTTCAAGGCCTGGCCTACCGCCAACTTCAAGGCCAGTTGAAGGTGACTTTTTCTCACGGTAAAATAAGTATGTTGTCGTTGTTACTCATTTATTTTAAAGTAATTTTTGCATCTATAATGCTGAAAGTTGACTTCAAGGTGAAATCGCTAGACATAAATACATGTTAACTTAAAAAAATTGCAAGGCTGCTACTTCTATAAGATATCAATAATACAGTTTAACCATTTTCATTCATATTTGATTAATTTTTAGACTTATCTTGCGTTACATTAATAGACATAAATGCATGTTAACTTAAAAAAAGATTCCAAGGCCGACCGCTTCTATAAAATATCAATAATACAGGGTCGTTTAAAAATTTCATCAATTACAATGCATGAATCAAGTATGTTGTCGTTGTTGTTACTTAATTTCTTGTTTATTATTAAGTAATTTTTCCATGTATAACGTTGAAGGTTGACTTCAAGGTGAAATCGCTAGTCATAAATAAATACATGTTAACTTAAAAAAAATTCCAATGCCGACCCTTCTATAAGACATTAATAATACAGTTTAACCATTTTCATTCATATTTAATTAATTAATTTTTAGACTTACCTTGTTATTAATAGACAGAAATAAATAAATGTTAACTTAAAAATCCCCAGGCCGACCGTTTCTATAAAATACAGGGACATTTCAAAATTTTACCCATTACAATGCATGAATCCTCCGTTTTATGTTGAAGGTGACTTTTTTACAATCTCAAGGTCGTTATTCAAACATTGAAAAAATTTGAGCCAACACTTAAATTCAACCTTATGAATATTTTGTTGCTATAGAATTTACCTTACGCTGTCTGTAATAATTTTAATAACATTTTTTAGGATAATTATGCAGTCTCTTATAATAAACTCATTACGAAAAATAAATCACAGTGTAAAACAAAAACAGTTACCCATGTCAGAATGTTATTTAAACTTCACGTTAGATAGATAGCAATAGACATAAACACAGATGTTAACTTTAAAAAATATCAACGTCATCTGCTTCGATAAGATATCAATAATGCAGTTTAACTATTTTGATTTATATTTAATTTTTAAATTCACCTTACGCTATCTATATCTGTTTTACTGGGCTAGGGCCCCCTTATTAAAATACTATTTCCAGTTAAGGGGGCCACAACAAGAGGGCGGAAACCTTAACATAAGTTATTATGGCTGACTTACAAGTTAGCGTCAGGGCCCCTCATTATAATACAAAAAATCCACAAGGCCAACTGCAAGGCCCACCCCAAGGCCAACTCCAAGGCCAGGCTTGAGGTCAGCCTCAAGGTCAAAATACGAAATTAAGTTTTTAAAAATCCCCAAGGTCGAGTCCAGTGCCTACTCCATGATCTTGCGCTGGGAAAACCCCAAGGTCAAATGACGTAACAAAAAAGCAAAATGTCCGTTTGTACCACCGTATTAGATTACGTCAAAAGTAAAATGAGTGACGTTTATTATCCCCAGAAAAGCTTTTTCCTTGACGAATCTATGATTTTGTGGTAAGGGCCGTCGCTTTTTAAGCAGTATATTACTACTAACAAACGTCATAAATACGGTCTAAAATTATATATGGCGACATAACCAAATGGGCTGATATTGAACTTCACTTATTCTACTGGTCAAACTGATCAATTGGGCGGTAAGCGGGTGGCTCAAAAGTAGTCATTCATCTATTAGAAGGGCTTTTAAACAAACCCTCCTCCTAAACAGAACAACATATTGCACGGGTACTTTGCGAGTAAACAGAATGGGCAATCCTAAAGATGTCTTTGTTCCAAAACTAAAACTTAGGGAAACACGAGCGTGATACTGTGATGGTGGGCATTTGGACACAAAGGAATATCAATTATATTTCTACAGAATTTTCAAACACAATGGCTGAAATAAAAAGCAAAAGAGGTGTTATGAAAGAGAAACCATTGCCCATTATAAAATATACCGAAAATATGGGTGGTACAACAGGCAAGACCAAATGATGGCCTACCATCCATCATTGAGAAAATTCTTATTTTGGTACAAAAAGTTGGGTATACATGTTCTCCAACTTCTTATGTTTATTTCATATATGCTGTTTTGAAAATGCTCGGGCAAGAAGCCTACATTCCATGACTTCCGGTTTTCGGTGATAGAAAAGCTATTACCCAAAACTGCAACAAAGAGTGCTGCAGCAAACCTTCTAGGATTTCAGAGGATGGGGACCATACTAAGAAGGAAGACGATGCCGTGTGTGTTTCCAACAAAAAAAAAGGAAGGATATACTATTTGAGTGCAAAGGGTGTCCAGAAAAGTCAGCACTGTGTGTCGAGCCTTGCTTTGCTTTGTACCACAGAAAAAATAAATCTGTATATAATTTGAATATATATTTCAGCTAATCTTTGGTTAGTTTTATTATTTTATAGTTACGTATTCAATATTAAAGTTTTGTGTTTTACCTAGTAGGTTTTTTTCAATTTAAATTTAAATGAATAAGAAATAAAATGACGCCAATTGGCGGCATCCGCTATTGTATTTGAAAAGAAAATAAAAATTACTAAAATATTGCTAAAAAATGTTTCCGCATATTGTGATGATTCCACGGTTTAGATACGCAGCGAAAGTGTTAATAGGTACTTTCGGTGGTACTATATGTCCCAAAAGTTATAATATCCGTATGCTAAATTTCCACTCCAGCTCCAGCTCAAGCAGTCTGACCGCTGTCGTGTTTACATACACACATACAGGCACGCACGCATACAAACGCACACGCGCGCACCAACGCATGTAAAAAGGGACACTCAAAACGTGAAGATTCGTCAAAACCTCGAGTATGAGTTTTTTCCTGATCGCAATACCTTCCCTTTACTATACTTCGTATACTATATGAGAATCTAAAAACAAAGTAAACTAAAAATACCAAACACTTACCACTATTTTTTTGCGCAAATGTCAGTGATAAAATTTTGTTTGCTCTAGAAGACATTGTGTGTTACCACCCAGAACTAAACTAATAATGAATGAATATATAAAATCAAGACGACCGCATGGACATTACATCGTTGTGTGAAACCGCTCAATATTATATGGAAACCACTTCCGATCAGGTTTCATCGGTCCCTAGGGAGCCCATTTTTTGCTTGGTTTTTGCAAACAAAAACGCTCTACTTAGTATAAAACGACAAAATCAATAACGAAAACAATGCAACCGTTAACGTTGTAGGTAGCGGACCGCAAAAATTCTATTATTGTAATTAACGTTTGTCAAATCGCCATTGTTACCTTGATAGAAAAGATAATTAGTGGATTTTTAATATCTTGATAATAAGTCGTAATTTGCTGTTTTCGGAATATTTTATTTTATGTAGTTTTATGTAAGAAATGTATGTAACTGATACTTGGTTAAGGATTGAAAAACACATGTTGGGGTTTAACTAGCAGGTGTACGCTTAAAAACTGCTTTACTGAAGGGGTGTAACGAATCATTGGAAATTCTTATGCTCACATTCTTGATGTAAAAATGTCACTAGTTTAATAATTAATTACGTCGGTACACACTGTAATCAAAGACGTCTTTGTTTGGTACTAAGAGATTTGATATTAAATGTAGGGTTTGTTATGGACGAATGCATATTTTTAAAATTAAGATTTCGTTCTATTAGGAATGTGAAAAATGTTCCCACGTAATGATTTCTTGTTTCTTTTTTATTATTAGTTGCAATAACGGGGGTTGATTTTCGGGGGTAAATACACAGTTTGAAATCAGAGGGGAAGGCAGTTGCGTTTGAAGGTTTGATTGAGCCGGACGCTTTGATTTGTTTTAAATAGAAACTCCCATTGTAAACTATTCGGTCGATAAATATTTTGTCGTGTACCTCTTAGCAAAACTAAAATGCTAATTCGTTCTTTTCTTTTAGTGTATGTTTTAATGTAAATTTTTCCAAAAACCAATCTATAATTAATCGCCGTGGCACCGAGTTTTAAACCACGTATCTTAACTCGTCGTGTTGATGGTAAAGTGTTTAACTAAAGGGAATATATTCAAGTGTAAATAGATATTTTTATATAAATTGAAGCTCGCAGCAAATAATTTTACAAGCCTGTGTAACGTATTAAAAATCAAACACTGCCTTACAAAGGTATCTCATTCGCATGCGGGCTCATTGAGCTGAAATCTGGTAAAATAAAAGACAGAAAGTACAGGGCTCCCTCATTCTTGGGTGAATTAGCATTGTTATTGGTTGTTTATATTTATATTTGTGTAGAGGTGGACCTGGCGAACGGGTACAGGTTTTATTGTTGTATAGATGAATGTGTAACCTGAGAAAGGGGCGCTTTATTTTTCTAACGCACTCAAACTTATATATCGGTCACGATGTTATGGTCTATTTACTACTTACCGTTGTAAGGCTTTGTTTTAATGAGTTTTTTGTCAGTTTGTGCAAGTAGAATTGTTTCCCTGCGAACTGATTGCTCTTTATATGTAGTTAATTGTAATTTTACGTATGTATTTTGTGCTTTATTAGGCACTAAACAATTTTGTATGTGTAAATTTCTCAACTATTTTTTGTTGTTTGCCCTTGCATTTACCTTATTATCACCTGTGCAATTTTACTGTTGTTATATTTTATATTATAACAAATAAAAAAATTTATATGTGGTTGTTATAAAGGTAAATCGCACCACGGTCTAGCTCAGTGAGGTACAAATTTATAAAACTTACTGAGTATGAGAACTCGTTCATCAGGTGTGAGGAAAGCAGAGATATTTTCATAGATATAATCAGTATTAGTATTTGTTTTAATTGGGCACCACTCAATTTCTAGGTTTAATAAATAAAATACAACAAAAATTGAGAAAGGTTGTATCTCAGAGCATAATAGGTAATCTGAATAAGCACTAAACATCTGTATTTATATGTATATTTAATATAGCAAAATGTCTGATGAAATCAGAATAAAATAACTAAAACGATACTTCTTGTACTGCCTTACAATCTTAAAATCACTAAATTAAACACTGTAGATAAGCTTACAATCTATGCATACTTAGAATTCAAAATTGCAATCTATTTAAAATGTTTTCAATAATGAAACGTGTATTGACCCATGTCAACAAATTACAGTTGTGATAGGTTATGAACTCAAATGTTTTTATTTCAGGAGCAGGACTCAACTGTTCCTTTTCTTAACCGATTAAAATAACACAAACTGATTTGTTATTTACTTAACTGCACTAAAAGGATAAGTACTTACTTGAGAATTTTCATTTCCAATTCCAAGACAAATATACGATAATGTAACGGTAATTTCCATTTGTAACTAACGTACAAATAAACGAAACATAAACGTATGGGAAGGCACTATAATTTTCCTATGTCTTCAACATAAAAATTAGATGAACGGTAGCATATAGGAACATTCAATTATTGGCACCAAATGTTGTTGGCCCTACAACAACTGAAAGATATAACGAACGCAGAATATGTATAACAGCATATGTGATTGATGCAAAACAAAGGTATCTCCATTTATGTTCATAAAGATGACATTGCATTAATCTGCCATTTTAACAAAGTTAATCTCGTGACGTCATCCCCACGCCACTCAATGATACGTAAATTTACCAAAATAAAAGCTTTTTCTTGAAGGTAAACGGTTTCCTTGTTCCTACCTTTGTTCTTGGTTCTTGTTTCTTGTTTCTGATTCCCTATTAAATATAATATATAGAAAATGTAATTAAACGCCTTTACATAACTTATAAAAGGGAAGCAAAACTTAAAAAAGATAACGTCTTAAAGGCACGACATGATAAACGGAAATGCATCAAGCATGTTCAACTCATGCTGCGCATAGAACTAAAATTGAATGTCTAAAATATACACAGGGACGCTCGTAATTATGTAGACTGAAGAGAAAATATTGCGATATAAAAATTTAATTATTAAACGAAAAAAGAAATGCTTAAAAATACTAAGGTAATGTGAATATACTTATCGATAATAACGCAAATTTCGAAATTTAAATTAAGGTAACGACAGACAAGAATTGGTACGTTACAATATGTACCGAAATTTGCCTTATTGTTTTATTTGCTTATTTACTTAAAAACCGGCATGATTGGTTTTAGAGGGCCACATGTTTGGTATTACAATTTTTATTCTGATTTATTTATGACACAATTCTGGGTGTGACTACATGTTTTTTTTTATTGTGTTTATGTGTAGCTAAACTGCTTTTTATTTATTTTTCTCTTATTGTTATTGACTGATCTCAACACACCTCGCTGTGGTTTATATCACAAAAATGTGTCCTTGACTTAAGTACCTATGACAACTTGTTAAATACACACACCTACTTTTAGTTTAGTAAATTATTTCACCTTGACCCAATTTAATAAGCACCATTTGACCTTGATCTACTTTTTAGCATAGACAACGCATTCTTCTTGTTTCCATGAATTGATTCTATTTTTATACTTCTAAGAAATGTCATACGATACCCCCACAGGTCAATAACCTTTGACCGCACTATTTTTAGACTTCTAAGAATTGTAATATGATGACATTGCAATTTCTATTTTTAGCTTCCGACCATGACAAATTTACCGCCAAAAATGAGGATGGTGACATTGCAATTTCGAGCTCCTAAAATTTCAATTTCCCGCCAAAAGTTTGACCTTGAAGAAATCCAAAAGCTTACATTTCTCACCACTAGAGTGCGAGTTACCTTGAACTGGTCCAGAATCGGCTCTTAATCACTACTATTTTGTACGCACTTTAACCTGATTTAATGGTGTTTTGTTATATATTTTACCCTTTCGTTGTTTTTTTTGTGTTATTTGATTTATTAATGTACAATGTGCAATTACTTATCTATGATAAGTGGGTTTTATTGGTGGTTTTTCCCAAAATAGTACATTAACATTAAGTTCGTTAGTTTTCATTTGAGTAGTTTCATTTTTTACCTACCCGACATGATGCAACACTTAACCTCATCCAGCCTACCTATTAAATAGCACAACGTACCTACCACTAGACGGCCAATTCTTTTGATCAGATTTGAGGTTTGGGAGTAATTAAATATCAGACTTGAAAATAAATGCTAATATTGTCCGGAAAATCGGTGTAAGGCAAATAATTAATTTGAATAATAGTAACATTATTGTCAGTAAAGTCAAGATAAATTACTCAGCGATTGTTTTGTTCTTGAATTTGCATTATTGCAAGATAGGGTAGCTGGGGCACGCAGGCCACAACGTGTTAAGCTTTAAATAATTATGTACATTCTATTTCAGAATTTCACAATGAAAAAGCACATTTTTTAAAACACACGTTTTACTCAAAACTCGCCTACTCTTTCAAATCTTTTAATTATTAGCAAAATCTCAAATGTTAAAATTATTTATAATATTGACTTACCTGATCATAATACACTAGAATATTTGCCATTTGTACGCATTACAATAGATTTATTGTAACCACTCGTTTAACACAGCGCTAGGTACTTTAACACTATTTTTAATTAAAACTGCTGTTCACAAGTAATCATTGTAACACAAATCTAAAAGAATATTATACAGTACAAAGACAAAAGGAACTTATATATGTACATGATAAACGTGGAAATAGTAACATACTTTGGTTATAATTTAAAAAAAGGAATAAAAAATGTAACATAAAAACAAGACAAGTCTTTCATTTCATTCCCAGCGCGATTATAAAATTCAAGATTTTAAAACTTGACTTTAAACGTAATAAGCACATGTTGACCTCATTTCAAATTACTCCACTACAAACTTAGAAGCACCTTTTACCTCAACAAGAGCTTTCTTTAATATACGGAATTGAATACGAATTTTTGGAATAAAGTCTACATATAAACTAAAACACCCTTATGCGTCCTCTTCTAAATAAAAAAAAAACCTTTTAGTTTATATGTCATCACAGAAAAGGCTTTCGCTTTATTACAGTTCCCTTTTTCCCAAATCAGGAACGTAAATTAAATTATTTAAAGTTCATTTAAAATTGCTTTGAATTGCTCACATCAAGATTATCAGTAATCGTACAGAAAAATCCAGTTACTGAGTTAAATAGTATATCGCTTTAAAACACTACTCGTGTTAAAACCTCGCCTGAGGTTAATAACATTAAGGTAGAACTCACATTATTTTTCTGTTTTTATAATAAAAGTGAACCTGTATAACTAGTTCACGTTAGGGTTCACCTGGTAAACCGGAAAATAGATATTTTAGGAAAATAATTTTTTTTAGCGGATGTATAGGTTTAAAAAAATGATTGCAAAATTGATAAGCTAACATGCAATTAAATTTCTCACGTTATGCACGTTTTTTTTATATATACATGATACCAAAATTTTACAAGAATTCGCTAATTAGAAAATACCGATGTTAGTTTTACGTAGAAATAATAAAAATGGGAAGCACTTAATTAAAACATGAATAACTCCCATTGAAAGTGTTTATAGATCTATTTTATTGGGAAAAGTTTTATATAAACGCCACATACGTTTTAAGATTTATTGTATTTGGATTCGTTAAAAAGTTAATAATAAAAGAAAGAAATTTCGCTACCTTAGACGTATTCGTTCTGTGACTTTTGTGAAAATGTTATACATCACGTAACCATAAAGGTGAACTTGTACACGGAAATTTCAGAATTTGTTTCATATCTATCAAATATCTGGTAATTTATGTAGGTACAGGGTGGCCAACTAAGAATGCGAGGTACTGTATCTGGGAAACTATCCATCGTAGAGGCTTGCGCAAAAAAAAGTTATTACTAAAACGGCCAATACAAAAACCTGGAATGGCCGCTAGGGGACTAACTGCAATCTTGAGTCTAAAAAGGTGATGTTTCTGTGAATTCTGCTATATATATATATATATATATATATATATATATATATATAAATATACAGGGTGATTGGTCGAAACCATTCATTAGAAGTATTAGGAGTTCCAGCCATGGCTGATTTCTGAAAGTTTGTATCTGGACTAAGTGATTCATATTCTATTTAAGGAAAATATTTTCATGATGACTACACTTCCGGTTATACCGGAAGTAGCCATCAACTTTGTTATTTTAAATGGAATCATACCCTTTTTATGGCATATTCGAATTGTACTCGCCATTTAAGTAAAAATTTTATCAATGTTCCCTATACTTAAATTTAATAGTTTTTGAGATTTAAATTTTTTTTCAAAAATTATTGGTTGAACACTATGACATTTGACAATGCCTACTGGCGCCATTTTTAATGCGAAGCAAGTAATATTGACGTTATGCATAGGGGTATCCTTAAGCTTTACGCTGATGCTTCCGGTACTGCCGAATTATCTACAGGGTGTTCAAAATGTGACTTCCATCTTTTGAAAATAAAAACCATCAAAACTTAACTTTTTCAAATACAATGCCCAATATTTTCTTCCTTTAACGGATGTAGAATAAAATTCTGCATTGATTTGTATTAGCATTCCCTATACCTATCTACAACAGTTTTTCAGTTATTCAGGTATTTCTAAAATCTCGTCCGAAATTTAGAAAAATTAATTCGATTTCTCCACGGCCGAAGCCTACTACAGATGCAGAAACCAATTACATTAATGTAGTTTATCAAAGCAAACAGAACTGTTAAATTTCGTCAACAAATAAGATGAGAATAAAAGTAATATGCAAATAATAACTATTAATATTATTGAAAGTAAGAAAAACAATTCAAAATTTTATAAATGTTCTATGTGGCCTCCATTTTGTTGAAGACAACCTAAAAGTCCTGACTGAACTTCTTCCGTGCAAGCTTTTTTGACGTGATGACGATTTAACTGGCGAAATGCCGTCGTTAATCTTAAGCCTAGGTCTTCTCTTGTGTGGACTGGAGTGGCGTATACTTGATTCTTGACTTCGCCCCACACGTAGAAGTCGAGTGGAGTTAGATCGGGAGATCGGGGAGGCCACCGCCATGGTCCGTTTCGACCGATCCACTGATCACCAAACATAGTGATGAGCTCTTGATCAACGTCACGCGTTGAATGTGCAGGAGCTCCGTCCATTTGATACCAGCAGTATTGTAAAATATTAAGAGGCAGATTTTCTAAAAATTCAGAGACATCCGTTCTCAGAATCTCCAAATATTTTATACTTGTCAAATTTTCATCATAAATTTGAGAAGAGACACGACCATTCATTACAAGACAAAACACGTTAAAACTAAATTTGTTTTAAAAATTTGATTCTCGCTTGAAATGTGGGTTTTCCGACGACCAATAGTGCCAATTACGTCGATTAACAATTCCTTCTCTGGTAAATTTTGCTTCGTCCGTCCAAATTATTTTTCGTAAAAACAGCGGGTCTTCCTGAATTCTGATTAACATTTGCTCACAAAATTCCACTCGCTTGAAATTATCGCCTGGATGAAGTGCTTGAACCAAGGTAAACGAATAATCATGCATTTTATGCTTCTTTAAGATGTATTGTATGGAATAGTAAGACAGGCCCAAATCTTCTGCAGCAGATCGTATCGAGCCGTGGGGATAGTTATTAAAATATGCTAGGACATTAACTTCATTAGCTTCTTCGCCAGTAATAGGCTTTGATCATGTTCTGGCAGCTTTCTCTGTTCCATACCGTAAAAAGTTTGACTCTATTCGCTTAAATTTGTGCTTGTTCATTGGTGTTAAATGAGGATATCGGTCATTAAACAAAAGGCAAGTTCTGCTAATAATCTTATCACATTCTCCATGAATATAAAATAAGTTCAAAATATCCCTGTTTGAATACTTCCCATTTTCCATTTTGATAAACCGAACACAACAAAAGGTATTGACAGTTACTAACAACAAACTTAGCTGTGGTTTCCATGGCTATCCATGGAAAAATCAGGTAAATCGTTTTGAATTTCAGAAGAAATGAACAAATACCTCAATATGAGAAAAACTATCTAAGATAGGTATAGGGAATGATAATACAAATCAATGCAGAATTTTATTCTGCATCCGTTAAAGGAAGAAAATATTGGGTATTTGAAAAAGTTAAGTTTTGATGGTTTTTATTTTCAAAAGATGGAAGTCACATTTTGAACACCCTGTAGATAATTCGGCAGTACCGGAAGCATCAGCGTAAAGCTTAAGGATACCCCTACGCATAACGTCAATATTACTTGCTTCGTACTAAAAATGGCGCCAGTAGGCATTGTCAAATGTCATAGTGTTCAACCAATAATTTTCGAAAAAAAATTTAAATCTCAAAACTATTAAATTTAAGTATAGGCATTGATAAAATTTCTACTTAAATGGCGAGTACAATTCGAATATGCCATAAAAGGTATTCCATTTAAAATAACAAAGTTGATGGCTACTTCCGGTATAACCGGAAGTGTAGTCATCATGAAAATATTTTCCTTAAATAGAATATGAATCACTTAGTCCAGATACCAACTTTCAGAAATCAGCCATGGCTGGAACTCCTCATACTTCTAATGAATGGTTTCGACCAATCACCCAGTATATATATATATATATATATATATATATATATATATATATTAACCTAATAAAAAAATAACTGATCTTTAAAGTCGAGGATAATCTGAACTTTTTTTGTTTGGCACTTTTTGACGTATGTCTAAAAATAAAGTGGTGGGGGGTATTCAAAGGTTTCCTTAAATAACCCCCTGTATCTTCGAAACGGCTAAGGCGATTTTAAAAACTTGGGCGCGTTGAAATGAGCTATTCTTGGGCTACAAATGTTATAATATTTGAAGTTTTGTTAGTTTCACATGTCGTCGCTAGAGGGCTTTGTTCGACATTCCGACAGAAACGGTTAATTTTCGCAAAAAAATTAAATATATTGGTATGACTTTTTTTCATGAACAAGTAGCTAAATGATGTCTAAACAAGCTCGCGAATACAGCATCTCGATATCTTGTTCCTAACCTAAAATATCGGCCAAAGAAAGCTTTATACGAAAATCCCTTAAATTTTTTTTTTAGCTATGTTTTTCTGGAATTGTTTCTATTATGTAAGTTGTGGCCCTAAAAAGGACCGATTTAAAGGGGGAAGGTTTTTAATGCTCCCGTAAATGCTGACCATCACGCTTTATGCATTACTGAAGCCTCTCATGACTAGACAAAACTGCAGCTTCAATTTCGACTCTCGGTATGTTACGTGTTGCGTTACGAATCCGGTTTTTAAAATCTTCTCTAGTAGTAGGTTGAGTCCGAAACACGATGTCCTTTAAGCGCCCCCATAAACAAAAATCGAGGCAAGTTAAGTAGGGCGATCGCGGAGGCCATGGAAACAGAATTCCCCTTCCAATCCACCGCTGTTGAAATACTGCATTAATATGCTCTCACACATTAATAGCAAAATGTGCTGGGCAACCATCCAACTGCAAAAACAATTTTTGCCTTGTTTCCAGAGGCACATCTTCCAACAACAACGGTAATTGATTGGCCAAAAAATCAAGAAATACATTGCCATTTAGGGGCTGCTCGAAAAAATATGGCCCAATAATTCTGCCTCCCAGTATGCCACACCATACATTTAAACTCCAACGTCCTTGGCGCTGAACTTCACGCAACCAATGGGAATTTTCTGCAGACCAATAATGCATATTGTGCAGATTGACTCTCCCGTCACTACTGAAGGTGGCTTCATCGGTCCAAAGAATTTGAAATAAAAATTGTCTATTTTCGCGTATCATACCTAACATCCAATGGCAATAGTCTAACTTTTGATCAAAATCTTCCTCTTTCAAGGCTTGATACAAAACGACATGATATGGGTGCATTCTTAAAGTAATTAAAAAAAGTTTAAATGAATACCTATATATTTTGATGGCCATTAGAACTTACCTATGGTCCTTCAAAGTATTTTGAACCGTTGTTCGTGATATGCCCAACTCAGTGGATAATGCTCTTGTGCTAACATGAGGATTTCCTTCAATATAGCCCAGTACACGGTTAATATTTTCTTGTGTTCTTCCAATTCTTTGCCGTTGAAAAGTAGGTCGAAAACTACCATTAGCTCGTAAGCTCGCCACTAATCGTTGAAAAACTTACATCGCAAGGAGGCTGATTTGGATATCGAGCCGCGCAAACTCTTTTAGCTACTGCGGCATTCTGAAGACATTCAAAATAAACCGCAAGCGTATCGGCAGCTTCATTATTCGTAAAACGCATTTTGAAAGCACAAAAATTGCTCAAAGTAACGCGAAGGTATTGACAACTATTGACAATTTGAGGATTATGTATGTTTTGTTTAGGTATCTGTTTCCATTGCCTGCTTCTATTAATTGTATTTTTCGTGTATATATATATATATATATATATATATATATATATATATATATATATATATATATATATATATATATACAGAGTGGGCCACCACCAACGCGTCGGTCTCTAGCACCCAAACGACTGAATTTTTTCAAAATCTGTTTGGGCGAGAATATGTAAGCCTTCTAGAACTACAATCTAAAATTAGTTTGATTTATACAGGGTGATCTACAAACTTGTTACTTATCAAAGTTATATTATTTTAAATGGAATACCCTGCTTTTTAATTTTTTTTTGAAATAAGGTGTAAAAATAAGGTAGACTTTCATTAGAGTTCCCTACACCTAAACCTTACAGTTTCCGAAATATTTAACATTTTTTGAAAATGTAGGGTTGTCAAAAAATTCAAGTATTTTTCAATTCAGAAAAGATGAGACAATCTAATCAAGGTCATCGTAATAAGGATATTTGGAAGTACGTATTCTGTTGTTTATTGTTTCAAATCATAATTTATAAAATACAAAGAATACCGCGTAAAGTTAACAAACTTCAAAGTTAAATATCTTTGTTATTTTAAATACAACGCCCAAGAAATTTTTATCGGAATGGAATAGTCTTTTGACAATAGTTCGAACTGTATTAGGGTTCCCTATACCTAACTTCAATACTTTTCAAGAGATTAGTGTATTTGTTAGATTTTTAGAAATTACGCCATTAACTCATGTCGATCAGTTAGAATTCTGTGATTTACAAAGGTTACAAATGTGTTAAACGGTTTTTGGTCTATTAAGGTTATCAAGGTTATACGGTTGCTGGTCTTGAAAAAGACCGTTTTATATTATGCACCGAGAGTCCACTGCTGGATTTCTCACTACAGTAAATGTTCAAACTGATGACCGTCTTCTTGAATGCATAGTCTAATTCTTTCTTCCAAATTTTGTCTGACTTTTCTTAACATATCTGGAGTATTTCTAATTTCTAATTCTCTCTTTCATATTGTCTGCAGTAGTAGCAGGAATATTGTAAATATTTTTAATATATCCCCATAAAAAGTAATCCATTGGAGTAAGGCAAGGCGATCTTGAAGGCCAATGACATGGTCCGTTCCTTCCAATCCATATATTAACAAATTTCCTAGTTAAATAATTTCTAAGTGTACGATCAAAGTGTGCCGGTGCACCATCTAATTGTAGCCACATATTCCCTCTAATGTCCAACGGAACGTTTTCGAGAAGTGTCCAAAAGTCTCGCTTTAAAAATCTAAAAAATTTTCTACCATTTAAATGACCATTGAAAAAGTATGGTCCAATTACCTGATCTCCAATAATTCCTGCCCATACGTTTATGCTCCAACGATTTTGGCGGTCAACAGTATTAAAGGCATGCCTATTCTCGGTATCATAATAGTGAAAATTATGTCTATTTACCAAACCGTTGTTGTGAAATGTTGATTCATAGTAAACAAAACGAAATTTAAAAAATATTGTTGATCCCGTATTTTTTTAATTGCCCACAAACAGAAATCTATTCGTTGTTGAAAGTCATTGCCATACAAATTTTGATGAATTTCTATGTGATAAGCATGAAATTTGTGTTTTTTGAAAACTCTTCTCACACTGCCTCCACTTAAAACTGTTTGTCTAGCAATTACTCTAGTACTAGTGTGGGAATTTTCAGCGATAGATCCTAATACTAAAAACTCACTATCTTCATTGTCAGTTACTGGTTTACTTTTATTAGGTTTTGGATAGGCAGTGTTACCTGTGGCTCGAAATGTTTGTAAAAGCCTTTCAAAAGCTCTCGTATCAGGATGGTTGCGATCAGGGTACTTTTGGGCATAAACCCTGGAAGCCAAAAGACAATTTTCATGGCATTCTCCTATGGTCAACACCATATCCACTCTTTCTTGCACTGAATATTTCATTGTAATGAAAAAATCATCAATAGTTATAAACACTGTCGTATTTTGAAATACGTCAATATGACAGAAATGTTTATAAATCAAAGAATTCTAACTGATCGGCATGAGTTAATGGCGTAACTTCTAAAAATCTAACAAATACACTAATTTCTCGAAAAGTATTGAAGTTAGGTAAAGAGAACCCTAATACAGTTCGAACTATTGTCAAAAGACTATTCCATTCCGATAAAAATTTCTTGGGCGTTGTATTTAAAATAACAAAGATATTTAACTTTGAAGTTTGTTAACTTTACGCGTTATTCTTTGTATTTTATAAATTATGATTTGAAACAATACACAACAGAATACGTACTTCCAAATATCCTTATTACGATGACCTAGATTAGATTATCTCATCTTTTCTGAATCGAAAAATACTTGAATTTTTTGACAACCCAACATTTTCAAAAAATGTTAAACATTTCGGAAACTGTAAGGTTTAGGAATAGGGAACGCTAATGAAAGTCTAACTTATTTTTACACCTTATTTCAAAAAAAAAATTAAAAAGGAGGATATTCCATTTAAAATAATATAACTTTGATAAGTAACAAGTTTGTAGATCACCCTGTATAAATCAAACTAATTTTAGATTGTACTCCTAGAAGGCTTACATATTCTCGCCCAGATTTTGAAAAAATTCAGTCGTTTTGGTGCTAGAGACCGACGCGTTGGTGGTGGCCCACCCTGTATATATATATATATATATATATATATATATATATATATATATATACCTTTTTCAGGTTGAACTTCTACGCCACTGGATGTACCCAAAATTTTTCTTTCATTTCCGTATTTGTCAACTTAATATATACCAATAAGGTCACTTGCGACTTTGTGATTTGACGGCTTGTTTTCAAAATAAACAAGACAATTTTATTTCATGTACTTCATAGCGTACGACACTGGTTCACTATTTCGATCTGTCGAAATTTCAAGTGACGTATTCTGTGTGTGAAATTAAGCTAATTTTATCAAATGAACATATGGCCCAAAGGCCAAAATTTTCGAGATATAGACAGGGTGTTGAAGTTTCGAAAAAGGGCTGTTTTCTGTTGATTTCTCAGGAACTATACATACAGACAATCTAATATTATGTACATTACCCACACTCCACAGGAGTCATACACTGATGCTTGCGATACTCAATCATTCGGTACAGTGGTGGAGATAAGGCCAGGTCGACAGGGTTTTTGAGGTTGAACTTGTACGCCACTGGATGTACTGAAATTTTGTCTCAATATACACGAATAAGGTCACTTGCGATTTTGTGATTTGACGGCTCGTTTACAAGATAAACAAGACCATTTGATTTCATGTACTTCACAGCGTACGTCACTGGTTCACTATTTAAATCTGAAAATCTGTGAAGATGAGGAAAACATCAAGGCAAATTCCAAATAAGATTTTTCTTTAAATCGCTTCAGTTCAGAAATATAGCGCGTGTACATAAAAAGAAAACGCAAAATGAGGTATGAGTTTTCTAGTTGTTTTTCCTATTAAGTTTCTTTGTTTTTACTTTTTCATGTCTAATAAAGATTTTTTCATTATTATTATTAAATATTGCAACGAGTCGAAAGACGGTATTTTACCTAAACCTAAATATATTTTGGTCCACTTCGTACCATTTTAATTTTGAAATATGGCGTATGTTAAGAAATGTTTTTAACATACCCGTTCCAAAAATCATTAAAATGGATCAAGAAATAAAAAAGTTATTTAACATTAAAAAAGGGGCTACTTTAATTTGGCCCACAGTGTATATTGTTTTTGTTATGCCAATAATTTTTTTTTTCATCATTTGGTTACTGATAAACCCTAACCTTAGATGAGTTAAGTTTTACTACTATCTGTGTTTTTTTTTAAATAAATACCTGTTTTCTACCCATGCGTTTCTTTTCTTTCACTGCCCTCCCCTACGAACTGGGAATTCTTGTAACATGGAGTTACGAGCTAATAAATACAACAAGTTAGTGGCGCCCCCAGGAATAGTTTTTTTGGTAAGACAACTCACTCCCATTCCACCGTGAGCAGCTGGCTTGCCGTAGCACCCCCTCCCCCTTCACTTTTCTACCCTAACACTCAATAGTTGTCATTGCAACAGAAATTTCCAGTGTGAAATTAGCTGGCAAAAAATTAGTAGCCAGTATTCAATTGTGCAGTAGCCAATTCACTCCAGTAGTAAGTTTCCACATTATAATTGATCAAAAGTCTCATGCAACCAAAATCAAATATGTAACACCAAGAAAATACAGCTCGAATTAATAGCCAATAAAAAGTCTGTTTGAAGCTATAGTATACCACATTATCGTACAAAACACTGTTTTTGCGGGAAAATCACAATTGCAGTAAATAGGAAAGAAATTGTTTAATATTCATCTAATACGGAAAGAACAGAGTGAGTTGTTGGAAGGTGAAAAAATGAGATACTTCAATTTATTTTTAACATAAGCATTCATTCATTAATGGGTTATCTGCTATGTGCAAGTTCCATTTCGCCTTCTCCACACTTCTCTATCCATCGCCAGTCTTTTCATATCAGGATATCTTCTCCCTTCTTTCAGATCGTCTACCATCTTGATTCTTCTTCTACCTTACACTGTCCCGTCAACTACGTATTTCAACTAGCTATTCTTTCTCAACATACGATTAAGCCACATTGTCTTCCTTTTCAAAATAGTTTCATACAAAGATCTTCCTTCTTCTATCCTTTCCAAAACTTGTTCGTTCTTCATCCTGTCTGACCATTTTATACCAAGCATTCTTCTCCACATCCACATTTCCATAGCTTTCATCCTTTTCTTATGTTGCTTTAAAATTGTGCACGTTTCACACCCGTATAGTATGACACTCCATACTGTAGGTAGCGGATAGACAAAAATGTATTATTGTAATAAACGTTTATCAAATCGCAATTGTTACCGCGATAGAAAAGATAATTAATGGGTTTTTAATATCTTGATAATAAGTCGTAATGTGCTAATGTTTTCGGAATATTTTATTTTATGTAAGAAATATTGGACCGTACGTAATTAATATTTGAGTAAGAGTTGAAAGGAAAAAGAAAACATATATTAGGGTAGAGAAACAGGTGTTCTGCCGAAACTGGCGTGACGAATCGTTGAAAATTTCTAGGCGTACATTTTCGGTGTAAAAACGTCACTAGTTAATAATTAATTACGTCGGAACATACCGCAAATCAAAAGACATTTTTGTTTGGTACTAGGAAATTCGATATTAGATGAGGTTTTCCTATGGACGAGAGCATACTTTTAAAATTAAGATTTCGTTCAATAATGAATGTGAAAAATCTTCCCACGTAATAATTTTTGTTTTTTTTTAATTACTTTTGAATAACGGGGGTAAATATAGCTAGTTGAAGTCGTATGAGAGGGAGTGACAGTGAGAGTTTCGATTGATTAAGATCGATCTGATTGTTTGATTAAAATAACTTCATTGTAAAAGTCTGTATATATACATATAATATATATATATATATATATATATATATATATATATATATATATATATATATATATATATATATATATATATATATATATATATATATATATATATATATATATATATATATATATATATAGCGTGTATATTTTTCTTTTGAACAACCAACGTGAATTTGTCTTTTCTTTTGGGTGTTAGTGTTTTAATGTGTTTTCCAAATATTGATCTATAAATAACAGTCACCATTTTGAAGTTAAACCGCGTATGTTAACCATTTGTGTCTGTGATCATTTAAAAACGTAAGTAGACATTTTAACGTACATTAAAGCTCGCAGCAAGCTTATGTAACGTATTAACAATCAAGCATTGCGTTGCAAGAAGTATCTAATCACACACTCGGACTTATTAAGTTGAAATCTGTTAAAATAAAAGGGCTGGCGTCAGATAGTACAGGCCTGCCTTTCTCATTACTTGGGCCAATTAGCATTGTAATATGTTTGATTATATTTGTATAGAGAGAGTTGGCGTTGACAAAGCGTGTAAAGGGAAAATCATGGTTATAATAAATTGTATATAGGCAATACCGATTGATTTACACACTCACGGGTCGAGATGACCGTAAAAGGCTCCTCCAATTCTGTTTACTGTTTTTATTGTTTTTTATAGATGAATGTGTAACCTGAGAAAGGGACACTATATTTTTTAACGCATTCACTCAAGCTTGTGTATGGATCACGTGGTTATTTATTTGCACTTACTCTTGTAAGTCTTTGTTTTAATGAGTTTTTTTAACCATCAATTGCGTAAAGCTCGTTAATTCTAATTTGAGTAATTTCACTGTTTATTTGTCCCACATGATGCAACACTTAACCTCATCAAGCCTATCTAATTCAAATAACACAGCGTAGCTACTACTAGATAATTCATTGGATCAGATTTGAGGTTTGCGTGTAATTAAATATCAGACTTGTAAATAAATTCTAACGTTTTAATTATTGCCTGGAAAGTCAATTAATTTGAGTAATAGTAGCACTATTGTCAGTAAAGTCAAGATACATCACTTGGCGATTGTTTTGTTCTTAAATTTGCATTACACTTTTCCAGATAGGGTACCTGGGAACGCTACAATACAAAACACTTCTTTTCCTTAGTAGTTTCAAATTCATCTGTACGAGTTCAGGACGGTCCTCTTTGGCCAACAATCTTAGTTTTAAAGGAATCGGAACAGAAACAACTCTTATCTAAGTTCCAAATTTGAGATGGCTTATTCTCCAATCCGAGTTCGTTTACTGTCTTTTCAAGCAAGTCAAAATAGGCATATGTTAAAAACCGATCATCATTTTCTTTCTGCCAAATATGACACCAAGGGTTTTTATGGAAAAGCTATATCTACGCTTAAAGTTTAAAAACTAATCTTCGCCTTCAATTTTTGAACTGAGGTATATTTATACAGGGGCCACTGCTTTATTATCGGTGGCCCTTTTACAATACCGTAGAACGATTGTGAACAGTCTAGAAACTATAAGCCAGAACCTAGCAAAGTAATTAGAGTACTTAGGACGCGTGCTCAGAGGATTTATTATTTGCACTAGACTAGTATAAATGTTGGTAAACATAAGCATTTCAGTCGTCATATATTTTCTAAAATACGACCCTAAACATTCAAAAAAGGAGCAAAGACAGATAAATCAACACTAGAAATCCAGTAATCAAAAATTCATTTATTTAATATACATATAAAAAGAAAAATCAAATTTCAAGTTACCCAGATTATTGTTTTATACAATAACACACAAATTAATGTAAATTAAATTAGATTACCAACATTTTAATTCTCAGAAAGCAGTAACACATCAAAGTAAGTGGTTACTTGTAAACGTTGTTGTTTACTCAACGCAATAACTATAAGTATAACTAAAAGAAACGTAGACCCTTGATCTCAAAGATATAGGTACTAGATTGACAAAAGAGTTAGCAATTTTACCTCAAACAAACTGATCTTCATGTGAAATTATCTGTTTTTAAAATAAGTGAGTTGTACCCGAAGGCAAGTCGCACATTTTATTTCATTTCACGACTTTCACACCCAAAGTATTTCTTTCCAAAGGGCAGAAACATGTCCATGGTTTAGAAAATAGTCTCATTATCTGCCCGTTTATTACTACGATATCGATACCCTACACTCTACATGCATTTTTTTAAATCTGTGCTATAGTTTTAGGTATAGGGTGATTCACCACGCCAGCTTTAATTATAACAAAAAACAAAGTTTATTTTAAAAAAATCATTTACAAAAGACATAAAGCTGTTAATCAAACCTTCCCGATGTCTCGGGGTTTATTGACATAGACCAATGATTTAACATAACCCCAAGACCTTGGTTGCCGTCGTCCTCCTGTTGTCTTCTCAGAACCCAGTCAACAAATTCTCGTCTCCTTTGGTGATCGGACACCTTAAGTTCGTGGGTTAATTAGATTTTGTAGGGATGGTAATTAAGATCCTTCACAAGAATTCGCCGCAGTGAAGAATACCCTATGCCCAATTGTTGGGAACGACGTCGAACCGATTTATGTGGGCTATTATTGACACTATCACGAACTATAGCAATGTTTTCAACAGATCGGCCAGATCTAGGACGACCAGAATTTTTAGTGTTGAGTGTTGATCCTGTTTCAATAAACTTTGTCATAAGTCTGCGCACTGTTGATTCATTCGGAACTTCATTACGCTCGAAAATCGCACGAAGTCGTCGGACAGTTTCTGCAAAACTTTCTCCGTTTTGATAAAATGTTTTCACGATTAACACACATTGTTAAGTAGAAAAGCGTTCCATTTTGACAGACAGAATGAAATCGGAATATTAGCAGTTGTCAACTTTATAAACAACTATGTTGCTAAAGAACAAACAACAAAATGGCGAGCGATTCAAAACCGGCGCGCTTTTTGAAGTGACGCTTAATTAATTAATTAATCACGCACGACCAAGTAGGAATAAAAAGTGAACTGAAGAGAGCAAGCCTCAGTTAAAAAGCGGTATTATTATAGCGCCGCCACTATACTTGATCACTTAATTAGTTTTATGGAATATAGTCGTCTTTAATTAATACGTACGTATATTCGTAGAAAACAAGCTGCTTTAGTAGGGGAGGCAGCAAGCAGAGTCTGAAAAATTATATTGTAGCTACCGAAAAAAAGTAATTCTGTCATAAAGTTGAACACGGTGAATACCCGATTGTTACGAAAGAATACAACAACAATAAAGCGTAAGGTATTAAATTGTCTTTATCCAAATAAAAGAAAAAGTTTTTTATTCCTTTTGTTTGATATCGAATTTCCATTTTATGTGTATGTATGTTAATTTAAGTTGTTAGGATATAAGGATGCTTTTATTTCCGTTCTTAAATGAAGTCAAATGGTTTTAGCTTATAAATTTATAATGTTCTGTTCTATATAAACGTTAAAGTCTTAAGAGTTCAATTTCATCGTAGATGTTCTCACCTTGAAACAGAATACCTACAAAATATAATGAGATAAATCCATAGCTAAAAAATTGAGATCTTGATATGAAGTGGAAGAAAAACTAAAAACCGAAATTCTCAATTATTTTTTATTATATATGGTGTAGTTAAAAAATAATAATTAAATTATTAAATTATTTTTTAACTACACTATAATATATCAATTGATAATATAACACAATTAAAATGCATGTTATCGTAAAAAGAAACAGTTATCCACACAGACTTTTCTAGCCAAGGTATTCCATAATTTGGTTTACGATAAATCACTTTATTTAAAAGTAATAAATGTGCATACTCTGGTATAACCTATAATTGATTATTCAATTATTTTTGAGAACTTTATGAGTGTGTACTTCCGAAAAGTAAGTGATTCAATGTGATGATCATATTTTGACAAAGTGACATACTTTCCGATAAGAGTTAATCTTTTACATTTGATATTTATTTCATGATAACATGATAGTTTAATTAAATATATAGTATATTAACAGCGGGGTTTCGAAAAAACTAATTATAATTCTTGTAATTAAGAACCTGGTAAAACTGAATGAACTAAATGGTTCAACAATTGGCAACGTACGAAAAGGGTTCTAATTATAACTTTCATCCTCAGCACCAATTGAAAATCTGATTTAGTTTTCAAAATGCCAAAATTTAAAAAAAGGTCCATATTCAAAAAGCGGTTACCCACAGGAAAATTTTTTTCAGACAAAGTTGAACTTAAATTTATATAGAAAAACCCTGTGGAACGTATTTAAGTACACTCTGTATGTTCGTCAAATTTTTAGGTTGTTCGTCACAAACATTTTGCGCTATCTATGATATTAACGGCGCTATCTTCCGTGCACGCAGTAGTGCAGGACGCTGATACCGATAACTGCAATGATTTCATTAAAAATAGGATTTTCAGAAAAATTAAATAGCAATTTCCTTAAAAATTCGTCGGAAGCAGCCTCTACGATAATATAATATTCACTCATAAACTACTATGATAATCGATAAGAAATTAATCATTTTCAAAAATTTTAACGAATAAACAGTGAGATGTAAACAAGAATGATGTAAGTAACGAATAAATGATGAATTCAATTAACCGATTTGCATAATCTCTCAAACTACATTTACATTGACTTATTTTATCTTTGTATCTAACGTTAAAGATAATTACATAAAACGGATGTAGTGCGTAAATTTAACTTAACTGACGATTAATCGTAAATAAACGGAAAATATACGCTTAAAAACTCAACGCATACATAACACAAAAAAATGTTGCTTTAATCAAGCCGTTATGTAAATTTTAATCAACAAAATCTATTTTGTTACAGAGGAAATTTCGGTCGTGACATTGATGTCATTTTACTTTACAACAGACAAATGAGAATTAGATGCTGCTCGCTTCATCATTCAATTACTTTCTTTTACGATATACATGGATAAAACTGTCACTAATTAACATTTGTTCGAAAAACCTACTTTTCTGTAAAATCCATATAAAACGTGCTTTAGGAAACGCATTGGTACTTATGCATAGAAAAAGTAAATCACTCATCGACCTTGTCAAGCATTTTTATTTAAAGGTTGTAGAATTGCTAGAAGAAATAGTTATCTTACCTTATTACATTACATCCATCTGCTGCAGTAATTAAAGTTGTCTTTTACGAACATGGCGGTGTCGTATTCTATTAGTTATATCATCGATAACATTCTGTATAATATTTCTGACGCTAAATTCTAAGATCTCGCTCGATTTCCTGAAAAGATATTAGATTTTAGTTTTAAGTGTTCGTATTGTAGGTAGGTACTTAGAATAATTCTTTTAGTTTTTAATTTCAAACTTTTGATATACAGTTAAAAATACATAGTATTAATAATACAGACAGACGTTCGTGACAAATACTATCTTGGCCACCAAAGAATTGAACTACATCATCTATACATTCACCTAGCTAAATAAAACGTTTATTTTGCCATCGCACATTTAAGTATGCATAAAAAAATGGTTCAAGTGCATTTTAAGCAACCGACGTAAGTTATCGACTGTTTAAACACAATAAAAAGAGATGACCTATAATACTTGTGATTTTTGTCTTAATATGATTATGAAAATGCTCCTTTGATTAACCTGGTTTGTTATTCTGTCTAGTCCGGTTAAAAAACGGCCACGTAAGAAAGTTAAATCCGAAGATCTTGTAGATACCTCGAAAATGTCCATCAGGAATGCTTTATAAAACGTGCCCAAGATAAGGATGAACAGCATGGGGATCTTGGAAACTATCGAATACAGGGTGTTTCGCTATATAAAAAAATAAAGTTGATGGTTTCTCGGAGACGAATGTCGAATAAAACGCCATCTGATAGAATACAATAAGTGACTTTTAAAATAAATGAAGGAATTACGAAAAGAGAAAAACCTAAAAACAGCATTAAATGTTTTAAATCTCGAAAACGATGAACAATAATGAACTTTTGCAAACTGCATGTGAACATGCCCCAAATTATACAACTTTTCTCTAATTTAACCGCCTTCGTATCTCTTACCGTTTTCAAGACCCCCATGCTGTTCATTCTTATCTTAGGCACGTTGTATAATATGTACGAACAATGTGAGTGTATTATTTATAATTATATATAGCTTCTACCTTAGTCTAAATTGTATTATTTACAGAAAAACATGTCACAGTTGCAACTTTAAATGCAGAAATTCGTAACACCCATATTCTGAAGTTTAAATCGTGCCTTACCAGAAAGAGTGTAATCGAAGAGCTTTGTTAGAAAAAAGAAATATAGCTGAAATGAGAACACAGGTTTTGAAACAATACATGCGAGAAATCAACTCGTAGGCAAGCAGTATTTATTGACGAAACATGGATCTACTCAAAAGGAAAACCGCGAAACTCATGCAAGATGACGATGTAAAGAGTGTACGAAAAGCTCAAGGATATGATGGTAAAAGATTTATAGTTATTCATGCTGAAGCTACCGCAGCATTTGTACAGAACGCTTCTTTGCTATTTGCGTCGAAGTCATTTAAAGAAGATTACCATGGTGAAATGAATGTGGATATGTTTAAAAAAGCACCTTCATTAATTATAATGGATAATGCACCTTGTCATTCATTGTTAGTGGAACAACTACCTACATCGTCTTGGACGAAAGGTAACATGATTTCATGGTTAATAAAAAATAACATTAATTACGATCCCACCTCATTCAAAACAGAGCTCTATTCGTTAATAAATCACAACGAATAGTAAAACGATATGAGGTAGTGAAATAATAATGAGTTACCGACATGACGTATTAAAATTGCCACCTTATCATTGCGAATTCAATGCAATTGAACTAATATGGGCACATGCTAAAGGATACTATGACAAGCACATAGAAAGAGATGGCTACAAAGACAAAAATGTAATTAGTATGTGCAACGAAGCTTTACAACAATGTAATCAATATATTTGGGCTAATTGTGTACGACATCCAGAGGAGATTATGAAACAGTGGTATAAATATGAGGAATTAAATTTAATGTAATTAAAATTTATTTAATCATCTGGATTTTCAAGGCTCGTAATTACCGGGTTATTCTTTAATACTGATGACAGTTTGAATTTCCCACAAAACAAAAAATTTTAAAGGTTGGTAATTATACATTGTCACATTTAATTCCAGTGATGTAGGTAGTATCAGTCTCTAAATTAATAGTTTATTTTTAAATTGCAAATAAATCTCCCGTTTTACAACAAATTTTATGTTTATACTAAGCACAGTTATATTAACATTATATTAAGTAAACTATAAAAATTGCTAAAAATGTTTATTTTAATCGGTAGGACTACGGTATATCAGACAGATGCCCTTTATACCTTCATCGGACCTTACTTTATTCAGGGCATAGTATATACATGTCATTTCATTCCTAGCTAACTTAAACTAACTTAAGATATGTAACAATAAATAGACATATAACTACATGGTATAAATATTTCATTTAACTCAACACAGCACGATCTTCGGCCTCTTGTGCCTCGTCTCGTCGTTGGCATCGTAGTTCTATAATCCCGCGATGGCGGGATTTGGATGGACCGCTAGTACCATCTCCTGGTTGTCTGCGGCGGTTTTCACGAAGTCCATTAGGGTGGCCATCTTGAGGTCCTTATGGAGTCGGTCGTTTCTGACGTACCAGGGAGCGTCGGTGATGATCCGAAGACACTTGTTCTGGATGGTCTGAAGGCGCTTGATATACGAGGGAGCAGTGTATGCCCATACTTCGCAGGCATAGGTCAGCATCGGGCGGATGATCGACTTGTCCACCGTTATGTTCATGACACAATTCCACACTACGCTTCATATTGTCAAACACTTTTTCGACAGATGTCGCAGGTGTAATTCTTTCAACTTCCTCTTCAAAATTATGTAGATTTTCAGTTGGCCACGTTCGATAATTTTGACTATTAATATAGTCACATAAATGAAACCATGCTGCATAATAATAATGTTTATTTATTCAACAGACTGAAAGTCCACTTACAGAATAACTTTACGATATCTAGAAAGTTACATTAAAAATATAGTTATTTAAATTTTTAGTAAACCAATTCAATAATTACATCTATTCTCATTATCAACAGCATGCAGTTGCTGTATAACAGAAACCCAGTATGGGTGCATATGATTTTTATGCAAAATCTGTTGGCATGTTGAATGAGATTGGTATAAACGTGAGGAAGTGCTAGATTTTACAGTGGATGAAATGATTATTAACGTTACAAGTGATTGTGATAGTTCGGATACAGATTAATCGTAGTCTTTTCTGTAATCAATGCGTTACTACAACATAATTATGTATTTCACAAATATATACTAATTAATTGCATTTAAATTTATTTAATCATCTGGAAGGCCACAGCATTGCTAGGTATTACAATTACAGTTGTAGATATTCGAAGATTTTCGAAGCTCGTAATTACATAACCTACAAATGTTATAATAATTACTAATCACATGTAAACGTTTGACATATACCTTTGTAAAATCAGCATTTTACATTAATCTCATTTTCAATTTTCATCCACCTGTGGGTCAAGGTGGTATTTTTGAAACCATATTTCATATTATCACCTGCAATTGTAATTAAGATTAAATACCTTTGTATGTATAATAATGTCTAACACTTAGTCTTTCATTTTTACGTTACGATAAACCTTTTAATCGATTTTGACAAAATTACAATTCAATAACTTCAAAATATTTAATTTTTTACGTTTTTCTACGAAGTGTTGTTTTGACATTGAGATTTGGAAACATTACTACATTACCGCTTTCTAAGAGAAGATTTATTAAGTTTGATTTTTAATCATTTATTATTATGGATATAAGTTAACTCATATTTTTCATATTAAACCATTCGTTACTAGATTATGACGTAGGTCAATTATTTGGTGGCCAAGATAGTAATGAAGTAATTTGTGCATCAACACATGAGTTGTAAATCAAACGATGATGAATTCCGATTACTTGCATGGCTAAATTATAAATCAACATTAGTTTAGCTTTATCACGGAGCTTTCCAATAACCATTGTAATGACCGAGTATATCTTTTAAACTATAATCTATAGTTTTTAAGTTAAACATATTACATATTATATAAGTTAAGGTATTAAACAATGGTTGCGCAAACGTTATATTTCGTGATCCCTAAAAATGCAACATACACGTGGTCCATATTAGTATACACCGTGTCCAAGATAAGGATGCCCACTATGGGGATCTCGGAAACGGTACGAGATGGAAGGTCGGTTAAATAGAACAAAAGTTACGCATTTGAGATGATGTATTTATGGTCTTTGTAGAACTCGAATATCTCTTTTAGTTTTTGAGATATTTGAAAAAAATTGAATTTTCTGCTTTTCGTTTTTATTTTTTTCTGACCTTATTTGAAGAGCTATCAAGAAAAGAAGAGCACATTTTCATTGCCACTTTTCTAGCTCTACTTTATGCTGTTATTCAATTTTTGATACAACGTTTCGTTTGTTAGCAACCATCATCAACTTTATTTTTTTAAATACACGAAAAAAATATTTTTGCCATATTTAAATTCTCTCCTTGATTTTGAATTCAACTATATATCACACTTTATATTTTTGATACGTTTCGGATGACAAAATTCATATTCAATGTAAAACATCGAAAACGTACAGTTGAAATTAATACTAGAAACATTAGAAAACTGTAAAATTATTATAAAATAATGTTTTCTCATTTTCTAATGCCTGTTGCGAATAAAATAATTCACAAGTATGTATTTAGTGAAAATACTATTAATTAAACAGTTAAAATACATCTTCAGTCGTACTGATACATTTGATAAAAATAAGTTGGCTTTGCATTTTGTTTACCTACCTGTCATAATTGATTGTTGTCCGTATTACGTTTGTTTGGTGGTCTTTGAGTTAATTACATTTTGTGTTTACCTAAAAACAATATGGTAGGAGTACATTTTTCAAATAATGAAAAATTCGATATACTGACGTGTTCCATTTTGTGTCAACGTAATTGTTCTGAAGCCCAAATAATGTATTTAAACAAATATCTAGAAAGGCGTCAACCTCACAAAAGAACTTTTCGTACATTAGCAGTTAATCTAAAAGAATATGGTGCGTTCAAAAAACCTGTAAAATCTCGCAAAAAAACCTTGACCTGAAGAAAAAGCCAACACTGTTTTATTAGCGAAAATCCAGAGGTTTCTACTTGGAAAATTGAAGAGGCAACTGGTATAGCCCATTCCACAGCTCATTATGTTCTAAAGAAGGAGAAAGTACATCCACATAAATTTAGAATTTGCCAAGGACTTCGACCAGGTGACCTAGAAAGACGTAGAATATTTTGCGAATGGTATACACGTCAATCTCAAGACAATGAATATTTTCCGAATAAAATAATATGGTCCGATGAAAGTATGGTTAATAATAATGGAATTTTTAATCGTAGAGATGCTCATTACTGGGCAAGAGTAAATCCACGTCTGTACAAAACACCAACACCATTTCGGATTTAATATGTGGGCTGCTATATTCGGTACTCGAATATAGTCCTTTCATTTACCACGAGTCCTTAAATTCTGAACGTTACCAAATTTTACTTCAAAATGAATTAGAGATAGCTTTGAATGATTTGCCTTTCCAAGAAGTTGAAGGTTGTTGGTTTATGCAGGACGGTGCACCAGCACATAATTCCAGAGTTGTCAGAGAATACCTGTCAGTTAGATTTCCAGAAAGATGTATTGGCACTCATGGAAATGTACTGTGGCCAACCCGTTCTCAAGATATAACACGTTTGGATTTTTTTCTTTGGAGATACATTAAAAATTACATTTATGGAAACGATATTGAAAACGAAGAAATTTTACAAAGATTAGTTCTCGAAGCGTTTGCTAGTATTACTCCTCAAATGCTGAAGAATGTTTTAGATGCTACAGTTAGAAGATGCTATTTATGTTTAGAGAATAACGGGAATCTTTTTGAACATCTTTTGTCAGTTTATTAACCTTTAAAATAAATTTGTGTTTTATTTGTCTATCATTTAAAATTACAAAACATAATTTTATAATAATTTTACGGTTTTCTAATGTTTCTAGTGTTAGTTTTAACTCTCCGTTTTCGATGTTTTACATTGAATATGAATTTTCTAATCCGAAACGTATCAAAAATATAAAGTGTGATATATGGTTGAATTCAGAATCAAGGAGAGAATTTAAATATGGCAAAAATAATTTTTTCGTGTATTTAAAAAAATAAAGTTGATGACAACAAACGAAACGAAACGTTGTATCAAAAATTGAATAACAGCATTACGTAGAGCTAGAAAAGTGGCAACGAAAATGTGCTCTTCTTTTCTTGGTAGCTCTTCAAATAAGGTAAAAAAAAAATAAATAAATAAAAACGTAAATCAGAAAATTCAATTTTTTTCAAATACCTAAAAAACTAAAAGAGATATTCGAGTTCTACAAAGACCATAAATACATCCTCTCAAATGCGTAACTTTTGTTCCATTTAACCGACCTTTCATCTCTTACCGTTTCCGAGATCCCCATAGTGGGCATGCTTATCTTGGACACGGTGTATATAAACTTATATAGAGCCGCGAGACACTACATCTGTGATCTAGCGTCCAATCCCGGTACACTATAAAATCAATATTTTTCTACTTTGCCTTTCTTTATAATTAAGGTAACCATCTACGTAAAAAGGAAATATGGACATGGACACATCACCCGAAGTGAGTAGGGGTACCAAATACTCCACAGTACGGTGAAGGGGAACGAAACGGAGAATTTTTTTTTTTTTATTGGTGCCCCATTTTACCTATTTAAAGCACGCCATAGCGTGTTTAAATCGAACTTTCAAAAACGCGCGGTTTTTAAAGTCACCATGGCAGCATCAACAACTCAAGAAACGTGAAGACTAAATGACAAATTTTTGATTAGTGATCTGACAGGAGTAGCTTATAACGCCAAATAAAATATTACTAACAAATTCAAAACCTTTAAACATTATTTAACACTTTTAATTTTATAAATGAAAATAGAAAGTACAGTTAGTATTGTTAGATATACAGTGTGGTGATAAAGTAAGGAACAAAATTTATAATTGCGTTATTTAATGTTTCCAAGCAAAACACTCTGACAGGTCAATTTTACTTTTTAATTAGCCACGTTATGACATAAATTTTTTTTGTATTTTTGCACAATGACGTCATCATTGGTTGTTTTCAATGACACTCGCATCTATCATTGCCAAATGGTTAAGGGAGCGCAATTTGAACATTTGCGATAAATTTGTTTGTTTTTGAGGTTTAATTATGATTTTCTTCCATTAAAGTTACATTTTTATTTCTTACGGTAAATGTGTTATTTTCTCAAAAAAATAGTTATCTAAGGTACCAATTTTTTTACACCATAATTTAAGTAGTTGGACCATCTAATAAAAAGCAGCAAAAAAAATTGGGGTTGTCATTGAAAAAACCAATGATTTCGTCATTGTGCAAAAACACATGACGTCATAAGTAAAATTTTTATGTCATAAGGTGGCTAATTAAAAACTAAAATTGACCTGCCCGAGCGTTTTGCTTGGAAACAATAAATAACGTAATTATAAATTTTGTTCCTTACTTTATCACCACACTGTATTAATTTTTATTTACATATTTTACATTATTAGTTCTTATTTCCATTTTTTGTAATAATAATACTACCATTTATGAATTCAAGGTGCACCAATAAAAAAAATAGCGTAACGTATTCGTGGATAACTGGTCTTTAAAACACTTACTGTATTTCGAGCACTCCAACTGCGCCGTCGTGCTCGAAAAATTGCGCGTGTTTTAAAGACCGTTTTATCCACTTATACTTTAATATACTATTAAATTAGATACAAAATTATGAGTCCAAGGACGAATTTAGTGATTTTTTACGGTTCGTTTTTAGGCATTCCATGCATAATGCAATAGTGTAAACAAAATAAAAAAAAATCTATCTAATTCCGTATTTTATTTCGGTTTTTAAAAGTACATAAGAAAATTGCGAACGAAACGGTACTCATTTATACATGTTTCCATTTAATGCACCACCATTCGTATAATATTGATCTTAGAGATACTTA
Source organism: Vesta saturnalis (assembly GCA_036346205.1). Classification (NCBI taxonomy): domain Eukaryota; kingdom Metazoa; phylum Arthropoda; class Insecta; order Coleoptera; family Lampyridae; genus Vesta; species Vesta saturnalis. The sequence goes on from JARFJB010001443.1 coordinate 1,092,191, forward strand.
AAAAATTCAAAATTATATTTTGTCATTAAAAGTTCTTACAATAAGGCTAGTTTTTTCGCTAGTCCAAATTTTATTCATATCAAATTCTTTCCGTGGCGGCGTTGGATTCCTGTAAACACATGCACATTTCAACAATTTTTAATATGGTGTGGTATATTTTCACTCTTGAAGTGGTTCACAAGCTCAACCCATTGCTTGTCAATAGAAACACAAACTTCTTTCCACTTTCTTATTTTATGACTGGTTGTATATTTTTTAATGCACACAATTAATCAAAAAGTTCGGGCTCATCTATATGAACATCTGGGTGTGTTTTTGAATTAGTTAATATGAGTTTCCAACATCTGACCACAAAGGTTCTTTTTTTAGAAATGCCCAACGAATTGTTTGCTTCCATTTATCCAAATAGGTATGCAAGTAGTATACAGCATGGTCACTGACGTATTAAACTGAGTTACGGCTAGCTCTTCTCCTTCATTAACCAAAGCTACTACCATAGTGTTATTTGTTTAAAACCATTAAGAATCAATGTGTAGCATTTTACTTGAGAGGGAAAGCAACTCTGTAATGGTTTGAACATTTTCATATTCCTTCTATCGAAGGTAACAACACTAACCATCTGGCTTTACTGTATCCCAACAGTTTTTGGCATTCAACGTTAACAAACTCATAAAATTGTTTTTGTTTGTTCAACTCGAACAATATAAATGTAAAAATAGCCACAGATTTTCACAATAATGGCTTCGACGTCAAACGGCAAGCTGAGGTTTGAATACAGGATATGACCAGCACAATTCACGCCAACTAAAGGTCTTTTAAATAATTGCTGAACTTCATGAAGGACGATATTTTTGCCATGTCTTGCTGCTCCTCCAAAATTTCAATTTGTGTTGTCACTGCACATTGCCATTACTTTTGTTATTAATTCGTATTCGTCAATCGTTTTAATAATATATTCGGATATATTGTCTGAAGTTTCACCTGGAAGATTTTGAACTTTCAAAAGTTTTACTGGAATGTACTTGTCTTTCATAAAACATCTTACGAGTATAGAACAAATTTTTACACTCCCGTGTATTAAACAATCGGTACAGACTGTTAAAAAATTGACCGTTCCAAGATCATTTTGTATGGAGTTTAATGATTCTTTTTGTAAAATGTTACACACAATACATTCAGATATGGTTCTAGCACATATACATTTTTGTTGAAAGCAACTTTATATCAGCTTACTAGTGCAATCCCTAGAACGAAAGGACTGATTGTGGATCACGTTGTGATGTGACCAAGTACACTCAGTCACAGCTAGCTTTTTTTTTCATTTCCAAATTTGTCTTTACGAAAAAAAGACGACATTTTGCTACTACTAGCAACAGTAATATGAATTTCTATGCGTAAGTGTCGATATGTGTTGAACAATACCCGCACTTCCACCATGTGTAAGTGAAAACTGTGCACAACATTTTAAGCACTTTACATAATTATCTGAGGTTGTCTTTTTAAAAAACGGATATTCATATTACAAATTTCTATTAAATATACACTTTCTTTTTGGCATTTTCCGTCCTAGACACACACTACACTATAACGATTATTTATTTAAAAACAGTTAATTATTAATACTTAAAGTTAAGCTTAGCTAACGAACTATTTACATTATATTTATCTACACCCACCGGTATATTTATCTTCGACACGTACAAGACACCGTCGTAAGTAAATTCTTTTCGCGCTAGGCTTGGATCGCGCGCTATTAATTTAAGTCGACAATAGTGCTACGTTAGTCTCGTAAATTGTAGAACTTCTGATGTCATCCTACTGTGTCTTATCTGACGGTCGCGCTATTTTTTCGTACTTTCTAGATAAAAAAACGTCAGAAACGAGAGAAGAAGGGACTTTGCTAGAGTACCGCTCTAAAGTACATGTCGTAGGTTCAAAATACTACTCGAGGTAAACTTTTTATTTAAGTATTTAATAAAATTAATAATAATTTTTAATTACATATTTACTTTTGAACTTCTTCGTTCATAACAAAACTTATAATAATTTAATATTAGGCAAGTTGCTTTGGTATGTCTGAATCCTTGCGATATTTCAGGCTCACATCCCATTAATATAAGTATTTTGACTGTAATCCCATTATATTTAGAATTTACATCAGTTCTACATACATAGAGACAAAATTTACATCGATTGGGGCTTGTATCTCGATAGCTCAGTTGGTTAGAGCGGCACTCTCGCAAAGTACATGTCGTAGGTTCAAATCCTACTAGAGGTAAACTTTTAATTTATGTATCTAATAAAATTCATAATAATTTTTAATTACACGTTCACTTTTGAACTTATTCGTTCATAACAGAATTTATAATAATTGACGTAATTTATAAAAATAGTTACATTTACGAAATTACATGCTTAAAAAAAGAGACTGTCCCGTAAAATAAGGGACGAATGGTCGCCTTATTTATAATAATGGCGACATTATACCCATGTCCACTATGATTGGTAGATACTAACATTTACTAGTAACAGTGGGAAATGTTACCAACCTGTCGCACAAAACTACATTAATTTTGTATTATTACATTCTCTACAAGTATTGTTTTCGTTAAAAAAAATCGATGTTGTGGTTACAACGGCATTACTTGTTTACATGTAAACTTTCATTATGTAAAATAACAGCTTTTGGGTTTTTAAATGGTGTTTTTTTCTATAAATATTTTATGTAAATCTGTACGTTTCTATAACAATTACAGTGATCGTCCTCGGTTAATGGCAAAATCTATTAGCAATTCTTATAGAAATTACCATTAATTGAGAACGATAACTGTAATTGTTATCGAAACGTACAGCTCTAATATAAGTAAAAATAGAAAAATACATGATTTAAAAACGCAAAAGCTAAGTATTTTAAATTAATACATAAGTGATGATTATTTTTATCACGGCAATTCAACCGAGAACCAAGGGAATGAAAAAATCGCGAGAGCTGCTCGTGCGATTTTTTCAAATATCCTTTGTTCGAGAGTGAAATTCCTAAATGACAAAACTGTTGAGTGATATTAAATATCCTAATTGAAAATTAAATTATATATATATATATATATATATATATATATATATATATATATTCATTTACTGGGAAGTGCAGCTAAGTATTTTATCAAATCTATTTTCTTCAATCTTATTTCGGGGAATTACATAATTAATAGCACTAATGTTTTACATATAATCCCACAATGCTATATATAAACATTTATTCTCAACGCCAACATGTATTTTTAAAAAGAGAAAATATATAAATAAGATAATAACAAGCAATTATGGTAACAACAGCAAACTTGATAATTTTATTTGTCTGTGTGTTTAACTTGTAACATTTAATGTGTGCTTTGCACCTAATATAAAAATTCCTAAGTGTTTGTCCAATATAAACAGAATTACAGTATGTTCAATGTCGTTAGTTGAATTTTTGGTATTAAATGAACATTTAGAATATAGGTATTAGTTTTGAAAGCTACTTTGTACTTCTTGTTCTATTGTAATATTGGATCTATTTTATCTGGTATTTTTCAGAAATTTGAAATTGATATGTATTTATCTACTGCCGGTTCTGTGTTAACAGGGTAAATGTTTTAATGCAGTCTGTATTCAAGTGTCGATTATATTTGAAATATAAACATTTGCTTGTGCTATATGTCTTATAACTGATATTGCTTTATTGAAATTTGTTTGGTTTCATGGTAATGACATTGCTCTATGTACTAATGACCTGTACGCAGCTAACTTATGTGTTTTATGGTGACATGAATCGTTTGAAACTGTAATGTCTGTACGTGTAGGATTTCTGAATATGGAAAACTCAAACTTGTTATGTACATTAATTTCTGTGCTTAAATCTAGAAATGTTGCTCTTTCGCTATAAGCTTTACGTGTATGGTGTAAATTGTTAATAATAATTAATTTTCTAGATTTAAACATAAAAATGGTTACACATTACAAGTTTAAGTTCTTCGTATTCAGAAAACCTACACGTAGAGACATTACAATTCCAAACGACTCATGTCAGCATAAACACATAAGTTAACTGCATATATCTCATTAGTACATACAGAAATGCCATTACCATTAAACCAAACAAATTTCAATAAAAAAATATCAATTACAAAACAAATTGCACAAGTAATGGTTACATTTCAAATATAATCGATACTTTAGTTAAAAATGAACAGTACAAATTATCTATTAAAAACATTTGCCCAGTGAAATATATATATATATATATATATATATATATATACAGGGTGTTTCAAAAAAAACATGGCGTGCTTGCTAGGACAGGTAGAATAGCCAAAAATAAGTGGGGTTTGTTCAGTAAAAATTATTCCTAACTGCCTGTGTTTCCGAGATACAGAGTGTTAAAGAATGTTATTTTACACACATTTTTGACAATTAATTGAAAACTACTGGCACCATTGTAATGAAACTTGTTGGGAATATTTTGTTAAAGCTGGCACATCCAAACACTCCATTGTTATATCTGACACTCAAAGAGGGCGCTAGTTACATGATTAATAAAGAGTACTTGTAATGGTAACCTTTTTGAGGTTATGTTTTTAGGTCCAAATTTTTAATAAAATTATTCTGCATTCAATTTTACACCAAAAAGGTACTCTTTATAAAATTCTATATTGTGTACCGTTTTCCAAATATTTGGATTTAAAAATAATGGGACAATCCGTAATGTTAGTCAAAATTTTTTATGCAAAATGATTTTTAATAAAAAAACATGAACATGAAACATTAGACTTATTAAATTAACAACACAATGAAATTAAAATGCGTTAGATTCTGAAAAAACAATAGGTAATTGAACAATTCAATGTTCAAAATGCCCCCCATCTTCACTCATTACAATGGTGCCAGTAGTTTTCAATTAATTGACGAAAATGTGTATAAAACAATATTCTTTAACACTCTGCATCTCGAAAACAGAGGCAGTTAGGAATAATTTTTACTGAGCAAACCCCACTTATTTTTGGCTGTTCTACCTGTCCTAGCAAGCATGCTATGTTTTTGACACTGTATATATATATATATATATATATATATATATATATATATATATATATATATATATATATATATATATATATAATATATATATATACATATATACATATATACATATATACATATATAAATATAAATAAAATTTATACGAGCTGATTCACCTACAACGATTTAATGTATTTATACATACACCTATGTTCGAGGCATTACGCCCTATTGTGGCAATTATCGTAGGCACTATTTCTGGAACAATTCGTACACTTGCATGTCGGCAGTGGTACGTGAGTTCTAGTACAGACGCGTTAGATTCTTCTCCATTTTTCTTCTTCTTCTTCACATGTCAACTCCGTTGTGAAGGTAAGCAGCTATCATGGCAATTTTAACATTTGCAGGTGTAGAGTGTAGCTGTACTCTTAGATTTCTCAACTATAATATTCCTCTTCTATCATACATTTTTTCTTAGATTCAAAAAGGTAGACTTGTCACCATTATGTGTCACAGATATCGTAGTTTACTTTATTTTATGTAATTTGTACTCCTATCTGTCTCTTATCATTCTCAACACTTCTACTTTTATAATTCAGCCCACTCACTATACCTCTAGAAATATGCACAAGTACAAGAAGTTAAGCCGTTTAATGGTTACCGCTTCGTATCCAAGTCTCCAAAACATAATATATTATGTTGTGCACATGTCAGTACATTATTTTGATCAAATTATTATCTATCAACATCACATTTCAAAAACGATGCGCTAAATAAAGAAAAAATTAAAAGTAAGCAAAAGCTTTAATAACACGCGTTCGTATAATTATCCGAAATAGTATGTTTTTGCGTTATACTCTCTAGAAGAATACATGTGTTTTGGCTAACTTTTATTATTCTGATAGATGACGTTGTAATCAAAATGGTGCTTTTGCCAAAACGGCTTTAGCAAATTTCCAAGATCGCTGGTAGAATGGTTGGTATATTAATTTTTTTTATTCCATTCAAGGTCACACTTTAATTGTGACGTTATATCAACTAAAAGTGATAAAGATTTGAGACAAGTCAGTTTATAAGGTCTAGAAGAAAAGAGTTCCAATCCAAAAAAAGCATAATTAGCCCATAATTATTGTGTAAAAAAAACAAAAATTCACGACTCTGAAGTTTGACGTGTCGATATAATTTGTATCTTCCAACCTACAATGTACATATGTAGGTATAGAATGTTATGCAATCGACTTTTTTTTGTTATCGCGAAATTGACTTATTAGCTCATTTGACAAGTTTTGGCAAGTTTCGCCAAGATCAGCAATCATGTCTAGATGTCGTGTGTGAGTGTGTGAGTGTGTGAGTGTGTGAGTGTGTGAGTGTGTGAGTGTGTGAGTGTGTGAGTGTGGTGTGTGAGTGTGAGTGTGTGAGTGTGTGAGTGTGTGAGTGTGTGAGTGTGTGAGTGTGTGGTGTGTGAGTGTGAGTGTGTGAGTGTGTGAGTGTGTGAGTGTGTGTGTGTGTGGTGTGAGTGTGTGTGTGTGTGTGTGTGTGTGTGTGTGTGAGTGTGTGAGTGTGTGAGTGTGTGAGTGTGTGGTGTGTGAGTGTGTGAGTGTGTGAGTGTGTGAGTGTGTGAGTGTGTGATGTGTAGTGTGGTGTGTGAGTGTGTGAGTGTGTGTGTGGTGTGTGAGTGTGTGGAGTGTGGTGTGTGTGTGTGAGTGTGTGGTGTGAGTGTGTGAGTGTGTGGGTGTGTGAGTGTGAGTGTGTGAGTGTGTGAGGTGTGGTGTGTGAGTGTGTGAGTGTGTGAGTGTGTGAGTGTGTGTGTGGTGTGTGAGTGTGTGAGGTGTGTGAGTGTGTGAGTGTGTGAGTGTGTGAGGTGTGAGTGGTGTGTGTGAGTGTGTGTGTGATGTGTGAGTGTGTGAGTGTGTGAGTGTGAGGTGTGTGGTGTGTGAGGTGTGAGTGTGTAGTGTGTGGTGAGTGTGTGAGTGTGTGAGTGTGGAGGTGTGAGTGTGTGAGGTGTGTGAGTGTGAGTGTGTGAGTGTGTGTGTGTGAGTGTGTGTGAGGTGTGTGTGAGTGTGAGTGTGTGAGTGTGTGAGTGTGGTGTGTGAGTGTGAGTGTGTGAGTGTGTGGAGTGTGGGTGTGGTAGTGTGGGTGTGGTGTGTGTGGAGTGTGTGAGTGTGTGAGGTGTGTGAGTGTGTGAGTGTGTGAGTGTGTGGAGTGTGAGTGGAGTGTGAGTGTGTGAGTGTGAGTGTGTGAGTGTGTGTGTGTGTGTGGTGTGTGAGTGTGAGTGTGTGATGTGTGAGGTGTGTGAGTAGTGTGAGAGTGTGAGTGTGGGAGTGTGTGTGGGTGGTGTGATGTGTGAGTGTGTGAGTGTGTGTGGTGTGTGGTGTGTGGTGGGTGTGAGTGTGTGAGTGTGTGTGTGGGTGTGTGAGTGTGAGTGTGTGAGGTGTGAGTGTGTGAGTGGTGGTGAGTGTGTGAGTGTGTGAGTGTGTGAGTGGTGAGTGTGAGTGTGTGGTGTGGGTGAGTGTGAGTGTGGTGGGTGAGTGTGGAGTGTGTGTGTGAGTGTGTGAGTGTGTGTGTGTGAGTGTGTGAGTGTGTGAGTGTGTGGTGTGTGAGTGTGTGAGTGTGTGAGTGTGTGTGTGTGTGAGTGTGTGAGTGTGTGAGTGTGGGTGTGAGTGTGTGGTGTGGGTGGTGTGTGAGTGTGTGAGTGTGTGAGTGTGAGTGTGTAGTTGTGGGTGTGTGTGTGTGAGTGTGTGAGTGTGTGAGGTGTGAGTGTGTGAGTGTGTGGTGTGTGAGGTGTGAGTGTGTGAGTGTGTGAGTGTGTGAGTGTGTGAGGTGTGGTGTGTGAGTGTGGTGTGTGGTGTGTGAGTGTGTGAGTGTGGTGTGTGTGTGTGAGTGTGTGGTGTGTGGTGTGTGAGTGTGTGGTGTGTGAGTGTGTGTGGTGTGTGTGTGTGGTGTGTGAGTGTGTGAGTGTGTGTGTGAGTGTGGGGTGAGTGTGTGGTGTGTGTGTGTGAGTGTGTGGGTGTGTGGTGTGTGTGTGTGTGTGTGTGGTGTGTGTGTGGTGTGTGAGTGTGTGTGTGTGTGAGTGTGTGAGTGTGGTGTGTGGTGTGTGAGTGTGGTGTGTGAGTGTGAGTGTGTGTGTGTGAGTGTGGTGTGGTGTGTGTGTGAGTGTGGTGTGTGTGGGGGTGTGATGTGTGAGGTGTGTGAGTGTGTGTGTGTGTGTGTGTGGTGTGTGGGTGTGAGTGTGTGTGTGTGTGTGTGGTGTGTGTGTGAGTGTGAGTGTGTGATGTGGTGTGTGTGTGTGTGAGTGTGGAGTGTGAGGTGTGTGGGTGTGTGAGTGTGGTGAGTGTGAGTGTGAGTGTGTGAGTGTGAGTGTGTGTGTGGTGTGTGGTGGTGTGTGTGAGTGGGTGTGAGTGTGTGAGTGTGTGTGTGTGAGGTGTGAGTGTGTGAGTGTGTGTGTGTGTGTAGTGTGAGTGTGAGGTGTGAGGTGTGGAGTGTGAGTGTGTGTGTGTGTGTGTGTGGTGTGTGAGTGTGGAGTGTGGTGTGGAGTGTGAGTGTGTGAGTGTGAGTGTGTGTGAGTGTGGGGTGTGAGTGTGTGGTGTGTGGTGTGTGAGTGTGTGGTGTGTGAGTGTGTGGTGTGTGGTGTGTGAGTGTGTGAGTGTGTGAGTGTGGAGTGTGTGAGGTGTGTGAGTGTGGTGTGGGTGTGGGTGTGTGGTGTGAGTGTGTGAGTGTGGTGTGGAGGGTGTGAGTGTGTGGAGGTGTGAGTGTGTGAGGTGGTGTGGTGTGTGTGTGGTGTGTGGTGTGTGAGTGTGTGAGTGTGTGAGGTGTGGTGTGTGTGTGTGTGTGTGGTGTGGTGTGTGTGTGGTGTGTGTGGTGTGTGTGGTGTGTGGTGTGTGGGTGTGTGTGTGTGTGTGTGAGTGTGTGGTGTGTGGTGTGTGTGTGTGTGTGTGTGTGTGGTGTGAGGTGTGGGGTGTGTGAGGTGTGAGTGTGTGTGGTGTGGTGTGTGGTGGGTGTGGTGTGGGTGTGTGGTGTGGGTGTGTGGTGTGGGTGTGTGGGGTGTGTGAGGTGTGAGTGTGAGTGTGGTGGTGTGTGGGTGTGTGTGTGTGGAGTGTGTGGGTGTGTGGTGGTGTGGTGTGTGTGTGGGTGTGGTGTGTGAGTGTGTGTGTGTGTGGGTGTGAGTGTGTGGTGTGGGTGTGAGTGTGAGTGTGAGTGTGTGAGTGTGTGGTGTGTGAGTGTGTGTGGTGTGTGGAGTGTGGTGTGAGTGTGTGTGTGAGTGTGTGTAGGTGTGGTGAGTGTGTGAGTGTGTGAGTGTGTGGTGTGTGAGTGTGAGTGTGAGTGTGTGAGGTGTGAGTGTGTGAGTGTGGTGTGAGTGTGTGGTGTGAGTGTGTGGTGTGTGAGTGTGTGGTGGTGTGTAGGTGTGGGTGTGAGTGTGAGTGAGTGTGTGTGTGTGTGTGAGTGTGTGAGTGTGTGAGTGTGGTGTGAGTGTGTGAGTGTGGTGTGAGTGTGTGGTGTGAGTGTGAGTGTGTGTGTGTGTGTGTAGGTGGTGTGAGTGTGTGAGTGTGTGAGTGTGTGAGTGTGAGTGTGTGTGAGTGTGTGTGTGAGTGTGTGAGTGTGTGGTGAGTGTGTGGTGTGTGAGTGTGTGAGTGTGAGTGTGGTGTGGTGGTGTGGTGTGTGAGTGTGGTGGTGAGTGTGGTGTGAGTGGTGTGAGTGTGTGGAGTGTGTGAGTGTGTGTGGTGTGGTGTGGTGTGTGAGTGTGTGGTGAGTGGTGGTGTGTGTGTGTGAGGTGTGGTGTGTGTGTGGTGTGTGAGTGTGTGGAGTGTGAGTGTGTGAGGTGTGGAGTGTGTGAGTGTGTGAGTGTGTGTGAGTGTGTGAGTGTGGGTGTGGTGTGTGAGTGTGTGAGTGTGTGGTGTGTGGTGTGTGTGAGTGTGTGGTGTGGTGTGTGTGTGTGAGTGTGGTGTGTGGTGTGGTGTGGGTGTGAGTGTGTGAGGTGGTGTGAGTGTGTGAGTGTGTGGGTGTGTGTGTGTGTGTGTGTGAGTGTGGTGTGTGAGTGTGTGAGTGTGGGTAGTGGTGTGGTGTGGTGTGTGGTGTGGTGTGTGGTGTGTGTGTGTGTGTGTGAGTGTGTGTGTGAGTGTGTGGTGTGGTGTGTGTGTGTGTGTGTGGTGTGAGTGTGGAGTGTGTGTGTGTGTGTGTGGTGTGTGGTGTGTGAGTGTGTGATGTGTCAGTGTGTGGTGTGTGTGTGAGAGTGTGAGTGTGAGTGTGAGTGTGTGTGTGTGTGTGTGAGTGTGTGAGTGTGTGAGTGTGTGAGTGTGTGAGTGTGTGAGTGTGTGTGTGTGTGTGTGTGAGTGTGTGGTGTGTGTGTGTGTGTGTGTGTGTGTGTGTGATTGGGTGTGGAGTGTGAGTGTGTGAGTGTGTGTGTGTGGTGTGTGAGTGTGTGTGAGTGTGTGAGTGTGGGTGTGAGTGTGTGAGGTGTGAGTGGTGTGTGAGGTGTGAGTGTGTGAGGTGTGGGTGAGTGTGTTTGTGTGTGAGTGTGTGAGTGTGAGTGTGTGGTGTGTGTGGAGTGTGTGAGGTGTGTGGTGTGTGAGTGTGTGAGTGGTGTGTGTGGTGTGAGGTGTGTGAGTGTGTGGTGTGGTGTGGAGTGTGTGAGTGTGTAGTGTGGTGTGAGTGTGTGTGTGTGGTGTGTGTGTGGTGTGTGAGTGTGTGTGTGGTGTGAGTGTGTGGTGTGTGTGTGGTGTGTGAGTGTGTGGTGTGTGGAGTGTGTGAGTGTGTGAGTGTGTGTGTGTGTGTGTGTGTGTGTGTGTGTGTGTGTGAGTGTGTGTGGTGTGTGGTGTGTGAGTGTGTGAGGTGTGTGGTGTGGGTGTGTGTGAGTGTGTGAGTGTGTGAGTGTGTGAGTGTGTGTGTGTGTGAGGTGTGTGAGTGTGTGTGGTGTGTGAGTGTGTGAGTGTGTGTGGTGTGTGGTGTGTGTGTGTGAGTGTGTGGTGTGTGAGGTGTGGTGTGGTGAGTGTGAGTGTGGTGTGTGTGTGAGTGTGGTGGTGTGAGTGGTGTGAGTGTGTGGAGTGTGTGTGTGGTGTGAGTGTGTGGTGTGGAGTGTGTGGTGTGGGTGTGGTGTGTGGTGTGTGAGGTGGTGTGGAGTGTGTGTGGTGTGTGGTGTGAGTGTGGTGTGGTGTGTGAGTGTGTGTGTGTGTGTGTGTGTGTGTGTGTGGAGTGTGTGGGTGTGGGGTGTGTGGTGTGTGTGTGTGAGGTGTGGTGTGGTGTGTGTGTGAGTGTGTGAGTGTGGTGTGTGAGTGTGTGTGTGGGTGTGTGTGTGTGTGAGTGTGTGAGTTTGTGAGTGTGTGTGTGTGATGTGTGTGAGTGTGTGAGTGTGAGTGTGTGAGTGTGTGAGTGTGAGTGTGTGAGTGTGTGAGTGTGTGTGAGTGTGTGAGTGTGTGAGTGTGTGTGAGGTGAGGTGTGAGTGTGTGAGTGTGTGTGTGTGAGTGTGTGAGTGTGTGTGAGTGTGTGAGTGTGAGTGGTGTGAGTGTGTGAGTGTGTGAGTGTGTGTGAGTGTGGTGTGTGGTGTGAGTGTGTGGGTGTGGGTGTGTGGGTGTGTGGTGTGAGTGTGTGTGTGTGAGGTGTGTGTGGTGTGAGTGTGTGTGTGTGGTGTGGGTGTGTGGGTGTGGTGTGTGGTGTGTGAGTGTGTGGTGTGGTGTGTGTGTGTGTGTGGTGTGTGTGTGTGTGTGAGTGTGTGGTGTGTGGTGTGTGGGTGTGTGTGTGTGTGTGTGGAGTGTGTGTGTGTGTGTGGTGTGTGGTGTGTGAGTGTGGAGTGGTGTGGTGTGTGAGTGTGTGTGTGTGTGTGTGTGAGTGGTGGTGTGAGTGTGTGAGTGTGGGTGTGAGTGTGGAGTGTGAGTGTGTGAGTGTGGGTGTGAGTGTGATGTGTGTGGGTGTGTGTGTGGTGTGTGAGTGTGTGTGGAGTGTGTGAGTGAGTGTGAGTGTGTGGGTGTGTGAGTGTGTGTGAGTGTGAGTGTGTGAGTGTGTGAGTGTGTGATGTGTGAGTGTGTGGAGTGTGTGGTGTGTGAGTGTGGAGTGTGAGTGTGTGGTGTGAGTGTGGTGTGAGTGTGTGAGTGTGAGTGTGTGTGAGTGTGTGAGTGTGTGTGGTGTGAGTGTGTGGGTGTGTGAGTGTGTGTGTGGTGTGTGTGAGTGTGTGGTGTGTGAGTGTGGGTGGGTGTGGGGTGTGAGTTGGTGTGTGTGTGTGGTGTGAGGTGTGGTGTGTGGTGTGAGTGTGTGAGTGTGTGGTGTGTGTGTGTGTGTGGTGGTGGTGGAGTGTGGGTGTGGTGTGTGGGTGTGTGGGTGTGTGGTGTGGTGTGTGGTGTGTGTGTGTGGGTGTGTGGTGTGTGGGTGTGTGAGGTGTGTGTGGTGTGTGAGTGTGGGTGTGGGGTGTGTGGGTGTGTGGTGTGTGGTGTGGGTGTGTGAGTGTGTGGGGTGTGTGGTGTGTGAGTGTGTGGTGTGGTGTGTGGTGTGGTGTGAGGTGTGTGTGGTGTGTGGGTGTGGGTGTGAGGTGTGGTGTGTGAGTGTGAGGTGGTGTGGGTGTGTGGGTGTGTGGTGGTGTGAGTGTGTGAGTGTGGGTGGGTGTGTGTGGGTGTGTGGTGTGAGGTGTGAGTGTGTGAGTGTGTGGGTGTGTGGTGTGGTGTGTGAGTGTGTGGGTGTGTGTGTGGGTGTGTGTGTGTGTGGTGTGTGAGTGTGTGTGTGTGGTGTGGTGTGAGTGTGGAGTGTGTGGTGTGTGGTGTGTGGGTGTGGTGGGTGTGGTGTGTGGTGTGAGTGTGTGGTGTGTGGGGGGTGTGTGAGTGTGTGAGGGTGTGAGTGTGTGAGTGTGTGTGAGTGTGTGGGTGTGTGGGGTGTGGTGTGTGTGAGGTGTGAGTGTGGTGTGAGTGTGTGTGTGGGTGGTGTGGTGTGGTGTGAGTGTGTGGTGTGAGTGTGTGTGGGGTGTGGTGTGTGGTGTGTGAGTGTGGGTGTGTGAGTGTGAGTGGTGGTGTGAGGTGTGTGAGTGTGTGGGGTGTGGTGTGGGGGTGGGTGTGTGTGTGTGTGTGAGGTGTGTGAGTGTGTGGGTGTGTGTGTGAGTGTGAGTGTGGGTGGGGTGTGAGTGTGGGTGTGAGTGTGGGGTGTGTGGTGTGTGGTGTGGTGTGTGGGTGTGTGGTGTGTGAGTGTGTGGTGTGTGGTGTGTGTGGTGTGTGTGGGTGTGGTGTGGGTGTGGAGTGTGTGTGAGTGTGTGAGTGTGAGTGTGTGAGTGTGTGAGGTGTGTGAGGTGTGTGGGTGTGTGGTGTGTGAGTGTGTGAGTGTGTGAGTGTGTGAGTGTGAGTGTGTGGGTGTGTGGGGTGTGAGTGTGTGAGTGTGTGAGTGTGTGGAGTGGTGTGAGTGTGTGAGTGTGAGTGGGTGTGTGGAGTGTGTGAGTGTGTGTGAGTGTGTGAGTGTGTGTGGTGTGTGGTGTGAGTGTGTGGGTGTGTGGTGTGAGTGTGGTGTGTGAGTGTGTGGTGTGTGAGTGTGAGTGTGTGAGTGTGTGAGTGTGTGAGTGTGTGAGTGTGTGAGTGTGGAGTGGTGTGGAGTGTGAGTGTGGAGTGTGTAGTGTGTGAGTGTGTGAGTGTGTGTGAGTGTGTGAGGTGTGGTGTGAGTGTGTGAGTGTGTGAGTGTGAGTGTGTGAGTGTGTGAGTGTGAGTGTGTGAGTGTGTGTGAGGTGGTGTGAGTGGGTGGAGTGTGTGGTGTGTGTGAGTGTGGTGTGTGTGTGAGTGTGTGTGGTGTGAGTGTGTGGTGTGTGAGTGTGTGTGGAGTGTGTGGTGTGTGAGTGTGTGGTGTGTGAGTGTGTGGGTGTGGTGTGTGAGTGTGTGTGAGTGTGTGTGTGTGTGGGTGAGTGTGAGTGTGTGGGTGTGATGTGTGAGTGTGTGAGTGTGGGTGTGTGTGGTGTGAGTGTGTGGTGTGTGTGAGTGTGAGTGTGGTGTGTGTGTGAGTGTGTGAGTGTGAGTGTGTGTGTAGTGTGTGTGAGTGTGTGGGTGTGTGAGTGTGTGAGTGTGTGGTGTGTGAGTGTGTGAGTGTGTGAGTGTGTGTGTGTGTGTGGGTGTGTGGAGTGTGTGTGGTGTGAGTGTGAGTGTGTGAGTGTGAGGTGTGTGTGAGTGTGTGAGTGTGTGTGTGAGTGTGTGAGTGTGTGAGTGTGTGGAGTGTGTGAGTGTGTGAGTGTGTGAGGGTGTGGTGGTGTGTGAGTGTGAGTGTGTGGTGTGTGGGTGTAGGTGTGAGTGTGTGTGAGTGTGTGAGGTGTGAGGTGTGAGTGTGTGGTGTGTGAGTGTGTGAGTGTGTGTGTGAGTGTGTGAGTGTGAGTGTGTGAGTGTGAGTGTGGTGGTGTGTGGAGTGTGAGTGTGAGTGTGAGTGTGAGTGTGGGTGTGAGTGTGAGTGTGTGTGAGGTGTGTGGTGTGTGAGTGTGTGAGTGTGAGTGGTGAGTGTGTAGTGTGGTGAGTGTGTGGGTGTGTGAGTGTGTGGGTGTGTGAGTGTGGGGTGTGAGTGTGTGAGTGTGAGCGTGTGTGTGTGTGTGTGTGAGTGTGTGTGGTGTGTGAGTGTGTGAGTGTGTGAGTGTGTGTGTGTGTGAGTGTGTGAGTGTGTGAGTGTGAGTGTGTGAGTGTGTGAGTGTGTGAGTGTGTGGTGTGAGTGTGTGAGTGTGGTGTGGTGTGGTGTGGGTGTGTGGGTGTGTGTGTGTGTGGAGTGTGAGTGTGTGAGTGTGTGTGAGTGTGTGAGTGTGGTGTGTGTGTGAGTGTGTGATGTGTGTGAGTGTGTGAGTGTGAGTGTGTGGTGTGAGTGTGTGAGTGTGAGTGTGTGAGTGTGAGTGTGTGAGTGTGTGGTGTGAGTGTGTGAGTGTGTGAGGTGTGTGAGTGTGGGTGTGGGGAGTGTGTGAGTGTGAGTGTGTGAGTGTGTGAGTGTGGTGTGTGAGTGTGTGAGTGTGTGAGTGTGGTGTGTGGTGTGTGTGTGTGAGTGTGTGAGTGTGTGTGAGTGGTGAGTGTGGTGTGTGTGGTGTGGGTGTGGGTGTGTGAGGTGTGAGTGTGGAGTGGTGTGGTGTGTGAGGTGTGAGGTGTGAGTGTGGAGTGTGTGAGTGTGTGGTGTGTGAGTGTGTGGAGTGTGTGGTGTGAGTGTGAGTGTGTGAGTGTGGTGTGTGGGTGTGGAGGTGGTGTGGGTGTGAGGTGTGAGTGTGTGAGGGGAGTGTGGAGTGTGTGAGTGTGGGGTGTGGGGAGTGTGTGGTGTGTGTGGGTGTGGAGGTGTGTGAGTGGTGTGAGTGTGTGAGTGGTGTGTGAGTGTGGGGGTGTGAGGTGTGTGGTGTGTGTGTGTGTGTGTGTGTGGTGTGTGAGGTGTGTGTGTGGGGTGTGTGTGTGAGGTGGTGTGGTGTGTGAGGTGTGAGTGTGTGTGGTGTGTGTGGTGTGTGAGTGTGTGAGTGTGTGTGTGAGGTGTGGTGTGTGTGTGGTGTGTGGTGTGTGAGTGTGAGTGTGGGGGTGTGTGGTGTGTGTGGTGTGGTGTGGTGTGTGGTGTGAGTGTGTGAGTGTGTGTGTGAGTGTGTGGTGTGAGGTGGTGTGGTGGTGTGGTGTGAGTGTGAGGTGTGTGGAGTGTGTGAGTGTGTGAGGTGTGTGTGAGTGTGTGGTGTGAGTGTGTGAGTGTGTGAGGTGTGGTGGTAGTGTGAGTGTGTGAGTGTGTGAGTGTGTGTGGTGTGAGGTGTGTGAGTGTGTGTGTGGGTGTGAGTGTGTGAGTGTGTGGTGTGGTGTGTGAGGTGTGGTGGGTGTGAGTGTGTGGTGTGTGGTGTGTGAGTGTGTGTGGTGTGTGGGTGTGGTGTGTGTGTGAGTGTGAGTGTGTGAGTGTGTGAGTGTGTGAGTGTGTGGTGTGTGAGTGTGTGTGTGAGTGTGTGTGTGGTGTGTGGGTGTGTGGGTGTGTGGGTGTGAGTGTGTGGTGGTGTGGGTGTGTGGGGGTGTGTGTGTGGGTGTGTGTGGGTGTGAGTGTGGAGTGTGTGAGTGTGTGGTGGTGTGGGTGTGTGAGTGTGTGTGAGTGTGTGAGTGGTGTGAGTGTGTGGTGTGTGAGGTGTGTGTGAGTGTGTGAGTGTGTGTGGTGTGTGGTGTGTGTGTGTGTGAGTGTGTGAGGTGTGTGGTGTGTGTGTGGTGTGTGAGGTGGTGTGTGAGTGTGTGAGTGTGTGTGTGAGTGTGTGTGTGGTGTGTGAGTGTGAGTGTGTGAGTGTGTGGGTGAGTGTGTGAGTGTGTGGGTGTGAGTGTGTGTGGTGTGTGGGTGTGTGTGGTGTGTGTGAGTGTGTGGGGTGTGTGTGTGTGTGGGTGTGAGTGTGTGAGTGTGTGAGTGTGTGAGTGTGTGAGTGTGTGAGTGTGAGTGTGTGAGTGTGTGAGTGTGGTGTGTGTGAGTGTGAGTGTGTGTGTGTGGTGTGTGTGGTGTGTGAGTGTGTGTGTGTGGTGTGGGTGTGTGGGTGTGTGGTGTGTGGTGTGTGGTGTGTGGTGTGTGAGTGTGTGAGTGTGGGTGTGTGAGTGTGTGAGTGTGGTGTGAGTGTGGAGTGTGGTGTGTGAGTGTGTGTGTGTGGTGTGTGTGGTGTGAGTGTGGTGTGGTGTGTGAGTGTGGGTGTGAGTGTGTGGTGTGTGGTGTGAGTGTGGGTGTGTGGTGTGTGTGTGAGTGTGTGAGTGTGTGAGTGTGTGGGTGTGAGTGTGTGTGTGTGGTGTGTGAGTGTGGTGTGTGAGTGTGTGAGTGTGTGGGAGTGTGAGTGTGTGTGTGTGTGTGTGGTGTGTGAGTGTGTGTAGTGTGTGTGAGTGTGTGTGTGGTGTGTGAGTGTGTGAGTGTGTGTGGGTGTGTGAGTGTGTGAGTGTGAGTGTGTGAGTGTGTGGTGTGGTGAGTGTGTGAGTGTGAGGTGTGTGGTGTGGTGTGAGTGTGTGTGGGTGTGTGGGGTGGGTGTGTGAGTGTGTGTGTGTGGTGTGTGGAGTGTGTGAGTGTGGGTGTGTGGTGTGTGTGTGAGTGTGTGGTGTGTGTGTGTGGTGTGGTGTGTGAGTGTGGTGGTGTGAGTGAGTGGTGTGTGGAGTGTGGAGTGTGTGAGTGTGTGTGAGTGTGGTGTGATGTGTGAGTGTGTGGGTGTGTGTGAGTGTGTGAGTGTGTGGTGTGTGGGTGTGAGGTGAGTGTGGTGGAGTGTGTGAGTGTGAGTGTGGTGTGGAGTGTGGTGTGAGTGTGTGGTGTGTGAGTGTGTGGTGGTGTGAGTGTGTGAGTGTGTGGGTGTGTGAGTGTGTGAGTGTGTGAGTGTGTGGTGTGTGGTGTGTGGGTGTGTGAGTGTGGTGTGTGGTGTGTGGGTGTGTGTGGGTGTGTGGTGTGTAGTGTGTGGTGTGTGTGTGTGTGGTGTGTGGTGTGTGTGTGTGTGGTGTGAGTGTGTGTGTGTGTGTGTGTGTGGGTGTGTGAGTGTGTGTGTGGGTGTGTGAGTGTGTGGGTGTGAGTGTGTGGGTGTGTGGGTGTGGAGTGTGAGTGTGTGGGTGTGTGAGTGTGTGTGTGTGAGTGTGTGTGAGTGGTGTGGAGTGTGGAGTGTGAGTGTGTGAGGTGTGTGAGTGTGGTGTGTGATGTGAGTGTGTGAGTGTGAGTGTGAGTGTGTGAGTGTGTGAGGTGAGTGTGTGAGTGTGTGAGTGGTGTGGTGTGTGAGTGTGTGAGTGTGTGGTGAGTGTAGTGTGTGGTGTGGGTGTGTGAGTGTGTGTGTGGTGTGAGTGTGTGAGTGTGTGGTGTGTGAGTGTGTGAGTGTGTGAGTGTGTGAGTGTGTGAGTGTGTGGTGTGTGAGTGTGTGAGGTGAGTGTGAGTGTGTGAGGTGTGAGGTGAGGTGTGAGTGTGGTGTGTGAGTGTGTGAGTGTGTGAGTGTGTGAGTGTGGTGTGTGTGTGAGTGTGTGATGTGTGAGTGTGTGTGAGTGTGTGGAGTGTGAGTGTGAGTGTGAGTGTGAGGTGTGTGGTGTGTGTGAGTGTGTGGAGTGTGTGTGAGGTGTGAGTGTGTGTGGAGTGTGGGTGTGAGGTGTGTGAGTGTGAGTGTGGTGTGTGAGTGTGTGAGTGTGTGGGAGTGTGAGTGTGTGTGTGTGTGGTGTGAGTGTGAGTGTGTGAGTGTGTGGGTGTGGAGGTGTGAGTGTGAGTGTGTGGTGTGGTGTGAGTGTGGTGTGTGAGTGTGTGAGTGTGTGAGTGTGGTGTGTGTGTGTGTGTGTGAGTGTGTGGTGTGGTGTGTGAGTGTGGAGTGTGTGGTGTGAGTGTGGGTGTGTGGTGTGGTGTGTGAGTGTGTGAGTGTGAGTGTGTGAGTGTGAGGTGTGTGAGTGTGTGAGTGTGTGAGTGTGAGTGTGTGAGTGTGTGAGGTGTGGTGGTGTGGGTGTAGTGGTGTGTGGTGTGGTGGTGTGGGTGTGTGAGTGTGTGAGTGTGGGGTGTGGAGTGTGTGAGTGTGGTGTGTGTGTGTGGGTGTGTGAGGTGTGGGGTGTGAGTGTGTGGTGGTGTGTGAGTGTGGTGTGAGTGTGTGGAGTGTGTGAGTGTGAGTGTGTGTGTGGTGAGTGTGAGTGTGTGAGTGTGTGAGTGTGTGAGTGTGTGAGGTGTGAGTGTGTGAGTGTGTGAGTGTGTGGTGTGTGGGTGTGTGGTGTGTGGTGTGAGTGTGTGTGGTGTGTGAGTGTGTGAGTGTGTGGTGTGTAGTGTGTGTGTGAGTGTGTGGTAGTGTGGGGTGTGTGAGTGTGTGGGTGTGTGGGTGTGGTGTGTGAGTGTGTGGGTGTGGTGGTGTGTGATGTGTGAGTGTGGGTGTGTGAGTGTGTGATGTGTGTGTGGTGTGTGAGTGTGTGAGTGTGATGTGTGAGTGTGTGGTGTGAGTGTGAGTGTGTGTGGTGGGTGTGTGTGTGAGTGTGGTGTGTGAGTGTGGTGGGGTGTGGTGTGTGAGGTGTGTGAGTGTGTGAGTGTGGTGTGGTGTGTGGGTGTGTGTGTGTGGTGTGTGTGTGGTGTGTGTGTGTGGAGTGTGTGAGTGTGTGTGAGTGTGGGTGTGAGGTGTGAGTGTGGTGTGTGTGGGTGTGTGTGTGGTGTGTGTGTGTGGTGAGTGTGGAGTGTGTGGGTGTGAGTGTGTGAGTGTGTGAGTGTGTGAGTGTGTGTGTGTGTGAGTGTGAGTGTGTGGTGTGAGTGTGGTGAGTGTGTGAGGTGTGAGGTGTGTGAGTGTGTGGTGTGTGAGTGTGAGTGTGTGGTGTGAGTGTGTGAGTGTGTGTGAGTGTGAGTGTGAGTGGTGTGTGAGGTGTGAGTGTGTGAGTGTGTGAGTGTGAGTGTGGAGTGTGTGGTGTGTGGTGTGTGAGTGTAGTGGTGTGTGAGTGTGAGGTGTGGTGTGAGTGTGTGTGGTGTGTGTGGTGTGAGTGTGTGAGTGTGTGTGTGTGTGTGTGGTGTGAGTGTGAGGTGTGAGTGTGAGTGTGTGTGAGTGTGGAGTGTGAGTGTGTGGTGTGTGAGGTGTGGTGTGTGTGTGTGAGTGTGGAGTGTGGTGTGTGGTGTGGAGTGTGTGGTGTGTGGTGTGTGTGTGTGTGTGGTGTGTGGTGTGTGTGGTGTGTGAGTGTGTGGTGTGTGAGTGTGTGTGTGGTGTGTGGTGGTGTGTGTGTGGTGTGTGGTGTGTGAGTGTGGTGAGTGTGGTGAGTGTGTGAGGTGTGAGTGTGGGGTGTGAGTGTGTGTGTGTGTGAGTGTGTGAGGTGTGGTGAGTGTGTGAGTGTGTGAGTGTGAGTGTGTGAGTGTGTGAGTGTGGTGTGTGTGTGTGAGTGTGTGTAGTGTGTGTGGAGTGTGGTGGTGTGTGGTGTGTGAGTGTGGAGTGTGGTGTGTGAGGTGTGTGAGTGTGTGTGAGTGTGGTGGTGTGAGTGTGAGTGTGTGGTGTGTGGTGTGTGGGTGTGGTGTGGTGAGTGGTGTGTAGTGTGAGTGTGGAGTGTGTGAGTGTGTGAGTGTGTGAGTGTGTGAGTGTGTGTGTGAGTGTGTGTGAGTGTGAGTGTAGTGTGTGAGTGTGTGAGTGTGTGGTGAGTGTAGGTGTGTGAGTGTGTGAGTGTGTGAGTGTGTGAGTGTGTGATGTGTGAGTGTGTGAGTGTGTGAGTGTGAGTGTGTGAGTGTGTGAGTGTGTGTGTGGGTGTGAGTGTGTGTGTGTGTGTGTGGTGTGTGAGTGTGGTGTGTGGTGAGTGTGTGAGTGTGTGTGTGAGGTGTGAGTGTGTGAGTGTGTGGTGTGTGAGTGTGTGAGTGTGTGAGTGTGTGGTGTGTGAGTGTGTGTGTGTGGTGTGTGAGTGTGTGAGTGTGTGGAGTGTGTGAGTGTGTGTGAGTGTGTGAGTGTGTGTGTGTGTGAGTGTGTGTGTGTGAGTGTGTGAGTGTGTGTGTGTGTGTGTGAGGTGTGGTGTGTGAGTGTGTGAGTGTGGTGTGTGGAGTGTGTGAGTGTGTGAGTGTGGTGTGTGATGTGTGAGTGTGTGGTGTGTGAGTGTGAGTGTGAGTGTGTGAGTGTGTGAGTGTGTGTGTGTGTGTGTGTGAGTGTGGTGTGTGTGAGTGTGTGAGTGTGTGAGTGTGTGGGTGTGAGTGTGTGTGAGTGTGTGAGTGTGTGTGGTGTGTGAGTGTGTGATGTGTGTGAGTGTGTGTGGTGTGAGTGTGAGTGGTGTGGTGTGTGAGTGTGTGTGTGTGTGAGTGTGTGGTGTGTGAGTGTGTGAGTGTGAGTGTGTGAGTGTGTGTGTGGTGTGTGAGTGTGTGATGTGTGAGGTGTGAGTGTGAGTGTGTGAGTGTGAGTGTGTGTGTGTGTGAGTGTGTGGTGTGATGTGTGTGAGTGTGTGGAGTGTGTGAGTGTGTGGGTGTGGAGTGTGTGAGTGTGTAGGTGTGAGTGTGTGTGTGTGTGTGGTGTGTGAGTGTGTAGTGTGTGAGTGTGAGTGTGTGGTGTGTGAGGTGTGAGTGTGTGGGTGTGTGGTGTGGTGTGAGTGTGTGGGTGTGTGAGTGTGGTGTGTGAGTGTGTGTGTGTGAGTGTGTGTGTGTGAGGTGTGGAGTGTGTGTGTGTGAGTGTGTGAGTGTGTGGTGTGTGGTTGGTGTGGTGTGAGGGTGTGGTGTGTGTGTGTGAGTGTGTGTGTGTGTGTGTGTGTGTGTGTGTGTGTGTGTGTGTGTGTGTGAGTGTGTGTGTGTGTGTGTGTGTGGTGATGTGGTGTGTGAGTGTGGTGTGTGAGTGTGTGAGGTGTGTGAGTGTGTGAGGTGTGTGGTGTGTGTGTGAGTGTGTGTGTGTGTGTGTGTGTGTGTGTGTGTGTGTGTGGTGGTGTGTGAGTGTGTGGTGTGTGAGTGTGGGTGTGTGTGTGGTGTGTGGTGTGTGTGTGGTGT
This sequence comes from Vesta saturnalis, assembly GCA_036346205.1. Taxonomy (NCBI): domain Eukaryota; kingdom Metazoa; phylum Arthropoda; class Insecta; order Coleoptera; family Lampyridae; genus Vesta; species Vesta saturnalis. The sequence goes on from JARFJB010001443.1 coordinate 1,113,557, forward strand.
GAGAGTGTGTGTGTGAGTGTGTGAGTGTGCGGGTGTGAGTGTGTGAGTGTGTGAGCGTGTGAGTGTGTGTGTGCGTGCGCGTGCGTGCGTTCATGTGTGCGTGCGTGTGTGTCTATATGTGTGGAGGTATGTTACTATACACGATAACTCTAGAACGTACTTAAAATTTTGTATTTAAGTTTGTATCCATTTGGCTTAGAACTGATTAGATTTTGGGAGAAGTCCAGCGGTGGACAAGGAGGGTTTATTAGGGGCAGTTTTTAATTTTCATCAAATATTTCTCTGAAACAGCTGCATATTTCAAAGATATAAAAATACATAGATATAGACCTTAAACATATAGATTAGTTAGGTTCTATGCAGTACGACGCGAAATTTAGCGGAAAAAAAATTACAATGTTGCCTATGTTCGTAATGAACTTCTTATAAAAAAGGTTGCATAATTATCCCTAAAAAAATGTTATTAAAATTATTTCATTTCTTTCAATTTCCATTTTGTAGGTTGGAAGTTCGTGTGGTGTTCCACACCTGATACTTTAAATATCTTGTTTCCTATAAACGCGCAAAATTTAGCTTTAACGGCGCAAAACGGCTCATAATGGATACCTAATTATCGCGCAAGATTAATTAATAAATTTATGCATAAGGCTATCAAGTTAGCCTTGTCTTTCCTATAAGGACGCAAAATTTTATTTTATTTGCCCTATAAGGTCTATCTGACGAACCCTGTATACAAAGTATTGTTTTTTGTTATTGGTTAAATTTATGTCAATCAGCAATTGCATACGGTCGGGTTAGAAGAGCACTATTTTAACAAAGGAAAAGTTGATGGCTCATCTACAGACCAACAGCCTTAATAACCACTAAGTGGCCCAGAATGGTCCTCTCTGTTTTAAATACATATAACTATAGAAGTACCACATGCATTAATCTGATGCATGAATCCAATTAAGGGTAGATTTCTTGCCTTAATGGTTTGTTAAATTGTTCATTAACCCGAAGTTTTAACACATTCTACTTGGTAACAAACTAAAAAAATAATTTGCTTAGATTTATTAACTTAATAAACTTCCTGTAACTTTATAATACTCAAATCTACACAGGAAAATACTTAACTTTCTGAATAAAATGTATGTGGGAAATAAAAACTTTATAACACCGATGCTAAAAATAAATTAAAGCACAATTTTGTAAGAAACATGATCGTACGTACTTTCATTACATTATATCCTTGCGTTGAGGATGAGGATTATTTTATTTATGAATATTAAACGTGACCTCTGTAAAATCCCAGTTGAAAAATCTCGACGAAAGATCTTGGTGCAGATCGTTCTTTTAGATACTATTAACAATGGTAACTGGTTTTGCTAACTTCCTTTACACAAAAGGTGTGAATTACGTACACACATGGTTACGTGAGGTATGTGTAATTTTAGAGCAAATATAATAATTATGAGGCAAAAATTACAAACAAGGTCGAATAAAAGAAACTGCAATTACCTTGACCTACCATGTATGTAAAAAGGACAATGACTTTACTCCTATGCAATATGGTATTATTTTAGTTAGTTCATTGTTTTACTTTCTTATGAGATCGTAACTTATAAGCGGTATTTTAAAACGAGTGTATATGATGATTCATTAAATAACTACTAACGAAATGAGACTACCGAATACCCTGAACTAAATTTTAAAAAATTGTACCTATCACATCGAGCAGCGTGAAGTTAATTACTTACGAATTATTGGCGAGATGTGCCATAATTATTTCAAATAAACATTATAGGGAAAAGGTAAGTACAGTAAAAGTTTCTGTTAGGTTTTACTGTTCTAAAATAACGTAATCCCTAGTAAGCAAATTTGCGTTCCCATCGTCCTGTTAGGTAACATGTAATGACAATGTAGCGTTTAAAATTGTAAAATTTAGGTGAGTCATAAATACGGAGAGGTTAATCAAAATTTGGTCACACATCAACCCACACTTGAGTGTAGTTGACAGTGAGTTAAACCGATTATACTATATATTTATTATGTTTTACTTTATCAGCATTACAAACGTTATATGAAGGATACAAATGTAGCAAGGAATTGAGTTTCCATTGTTTATTCTATTTTGAATCAAAAATATTAGATAAAATAAATAGTCATAATAAGAAAGTCTATTACATGAGAAACAGACTGAATATGCTTCAGGATGTCACAGTACGAATACTGACATACTGATTCCAAACAAACCAATTTCTCCCGACAGCTCTTTCTGCTGGATAAGGCCGACATCCGACCTCATCTAGAATATAATTTCAACCTCTGGGTTGGTGCTTTACAATAAGCTCTCGATATCGTTGATCATATTCAAATAAGAGCGATTAGGCTTATAAATGAACCGTCCTTCACTTCTGACATGCACAGAAGAATCGATTCAAACCTTTCTTTGTACTATCCGTATTACAATGGCTATTGCGCTGCTGAGTGCAGAATTACATTCACCGAGCGGCAAATTTTAGGGGCGGCATTTTAACTGTCAGGATGCATATTTTTAGAGAGATTTTGTTTACGAAAAAAACGAAAAAAAAAACGCGTCCTCCCAAATTTTTTAAACTTAAACACAACAAGTACTCTAGCAAATTACATGTCGTAAGTTCAAATCCTACTCGAGGTAAACCTTTTATTTACGTATTTAATAAAATTAATAATTTTTAATAGGAATACTTTGGTGCATGGCAGTTGGAAAATAACTGATTTGTATAGAATGCTTAGTACGTTGGACATGTTTGGTCCAATGTAATAAAAAAATCAAAATAGAAGATATTTACAAACGTTAGGTCCAAATTCAAATGAAAATATTGTCTCCTAGAAGTGAGAGTTCGACAAAAAGCAAGGATACAGTGTAAAGTATGTGTTTTTCTTTATGGTCCACGTACTCATTCTACAATTGTAACCGTACGCTTATCTTTTGTATTTATGGTGCGAAATGAAGCAACAGTTACACATAATTTAGCTCCTGAATTTAACAGTATTTACGGTGATTCAGCATTAAAATACTTTGTTAATAATCAACTTTACCTTAGAGATAGAGGCAAATGAGTCTCCCGTTCCTTGATATTCTGGTAACAAGAAATGGTAGTAAACTAGATATAGATATTTATCGTAAGGGAACTAGCACTAAAATATTCATAACCAATGCTCAAATCACTGTAGATAGCATAAACTCGCGGCTTTTAATTTTTTTGGTTTTGCTTAATTCTCCTCTTTCAGTTCAAAACTATAATAACGAATTGCGTACTATTGAATAAATTGCTGCATACAATCGGTTCTCAGATGAAGTGGTCATGAATATAGTTAGGAAACAAACACATATGATGAGGGTTAAGAATGTAACTACATTAGGTAACGCTAGAGAACAAAAAGAAACAAAGTATGTAAGATTACCAAACATCCTGCTTACACAAAAGTCTATCTAAAATCTTTCCCAAAATTACTGCTTGAGGTAATAGTTTGCAAACTCTTTTAGGCAACCCAAAAGATCAAGTGGATAAGAAATATAGGTCGGGAATTTATAAAATTAATTGTAAAAATTGTGAACAAATATACGTAGGGCGAACTAAACGAACTATCAAAATTCGCTTTAAAGAACATTTAGCTCATATCAAACACAAAAGTTAGGACAAGTCTGCCGTATCTACACATGTTTGATAAAAATTATGTAGTAGATAAGGTATCCTTAATCAAACATATTAGTAATGAGAACTAACTTGATTGTTATGAAAGTTTAGAGATCTTCAAAAACGAAGAAATTATAATGAATAATGACGATCAAGGACCTAGGTTACTTAGAACTCATTAAACTTTCATAACTTTCACTTTCACCAGATAAGCAACGAAGCGTTACTCGCTGATGGCATAAGAAATTTCTTTAGTATGTCTCAGTCGACCACTGACGATGATAGGCTTAACTATAGAAACGCGTTTAGTGTTTTTTCATTGTTTAGTGCTACGTTATATATATATATATATATATATATATATATATATATATATATATATACACACACTAGAAATTTTCTTTAGTACATCCCAGTCGACCGCTAATCATGATAATGTTTTATTGTTGTCTGGTATGTGGGTGTATTTTGTTTGTAACATGAATCATCAAAAAAACCACATTCAATGCCAAATGTCTTGGATTGAATTTGGTCAGCGATTACAATCTTCTAAAACTATCGACAATGAGTCACAAAGGCATACTGTTGTAGAGACAAATTGGTATGAGTTGCTTCTAAGTATTGTGTCAACAATAAAAACGCTTGCTCAATATTGTTTAGCCATTAGGGGGTACCAGTGACAAAATTTATGATTTTAATGAGAATTTTTTTGATACCATCCAACTACTAGCTCAAACGGAAGAGCATGTTCACAAAGTGCAGGAACCTAAAGTTCACATTTTTGAAAAGATATTGAAAACGAACTAATTTAATTTGTACATTCACTTATTATTAAGGAAATTAAACAATCCAAATACTATTCCATTATATTATATTGTATTCATGATGTCAGTAAGATAGAGCAAATGACAGTATTAGTTAGATGTGTGTCTTTTAGCCAATCTAACACCAATGATATTATCATTAGGGTTATTGAAAGGTTTTTAGGCTTTCTTCCGTTGACAGATCGACAGGACAAAAACTTACAAATGTAATAATTTCAAAACTTGCAAGATTGAGGTAACATTTTTAGGATATGAGAGGCCCGGCTTACGACAACGGGCCCAATCTAGAATAAGGGCGATGAATAGACGAGCTTTTTGTTTGCATTGTAGTAGCCACTCTTTAAATTTAGTGGTCAGGGGTATCGCAAAGACGTCCTTGTTTGTTGCTTCTTCAACCTTTAGATGGACCGTGTTTTGATGGGCTTCCACAATTATCCTGAAGGATTAACTTCGCTTTAATTCGTATTAGTCAAGTATACTTGTAATAAGAAGAGAGTTAGATAATTTTAATAATTATATTGACTACTCTACATCTTTATAAATAATTTAGCAAATAAAAATGTTACACTCGAGCTACATACATGTTAAAATTTACATTCAATTTATAGAGTAAAGTGATGTTGATAGTAAGAGGTACATATTTTTACTGTCGCTTGAAAATATCATTTTGAATAAAAAAAGGGTGAAAATGGGAGGCACTAAATAGGATTGCTAAATACTGTGGTAAGGGATGCGAATTGTGATTGGTTAGATTTGAAAAAATAGGAGCCGTGGGAATGACTACATTAGTGTTGAATTAATTTCGGATTATAGAGGTTGTATTTATTTTAAGGATTTGGAAACTAATAAGGGGTTCAATTGCTAGAAGTTTAAATTCTTTGTGAGTAGAAGGATTTATGACATTCAACAAATAACCTGTCTAAAAAAGGATGGATTTACCATAAAAAGTTATTACATTCTACAAAATTGAAAAAACAACTAGTTCGTGAACAATAGAAACTTATTACTACTTAGGGCCACAGGCAAACATAAAGGTATTAAATATGAAATTACTAAGAAAATGAAATCCTTTAAAAATGGATAAGATAGAGTAAACATGTCATCATGAATAATTAACCAATTCTAACGAAAAATATTATAATTAATAAACCTAAAATAAAGTACTTGTAAAAGTAATCACAAACAGGCCGTATTATTAAAATACGTTAAGAGACTAACTCTAAAACCACTGAGTGATACTCATTGGATAAGTCGAGTAGAAGCTTTAAAACCCTGAAGGTATCAATTGGGAAGTATGTACGATACTTTATTAAGTATTTATGACGATACTGAACTTGACACTTCTATAAGAGATGAGGCTTCTGCAAGCTATTAAAGCTGTAGCATTCAGATTTGATTTGATGAATTCCTACGGCAACATTTTCAGTTTATGTTCAACATACATGATTTAAAAAATTTACCTAAAAACGAGTTAATTAAATATTGTAAGGACTTGGAAATATAAGTCGTATAAACAACTTATGTCGATAAACAATTACTACCGTCTTGATTTTAAGCCTTACCCTTAAGTGTCGGTGTTTAAGTCATTAATTAAAGGATTATATTCAAGCGTAGGTAGGTATTTAAATGTAGATGAAGATTCCAGTTTGCAACAAGCAATTCAACAAGCTGGCGTAACCTATAGAAACTCGATCATTGTCTGTTGATAACATAGGGTAGTAATGCGGTAATTGTTAATACACCACCTTGATTATTAAGTTGAAATCTGTTTAAGAACCGTGTCAGTACTCTATGACGTTCCCATCATCGCTGGCATGATGTAGAATTGTTGATTGTTTTGCTAACATTTTCGCTGGCGTAGAGGACTTAATGCGTGGACAAAGTTGGTATGATAAACGTGCGTGTGTAAGCTATTAAAAAGGGATGTCGTAGTTCCTCAAACTTTCGCATCATTTCTTCGAATAATGTCCTTGCAGCGTTCACCCGAATGAATCAATTCGCACATATACAATACATAATTTGAATATTAAATTATATTTAAGAAAATGCAAGGTTGCCAGAAATAATTTTAAAACTTAAAGTAGATGTACAAAAAACCTCAAAAAACGATTTTAAGCTTACATAAATGTAGACCTCGGTTAACAAAAAGTATAGTGGATAGTTTCAAGTATAGGTGACTGTATTAACAAACGTAATGGTTTACTAGCTTACTACTATCAAACCAAAAAGTCACTTCACTTTGAAGACTTATTTCACAAAATTGGTGCGCCCGATTTGCCCAAAATTTTTGCTATTTAGCAATGATATATTGTTGTTGAAATTTGTAAATTCTAAGTGTTTAATTGGTGTACTTTTAAAACTGTTGAATTTTATTTACAAAAAGGTACTATAAATCGTATCATTCTTCAACACATTCGACTTTAAACCTTAAAAATATATTTTCCAATACAAATCAATAACACTCCAGAATTACGTAGTTCCATTCTTTCTGAACCTATTACTAAAAATAAATTGCAACAAATTGCTTTCATTTGCTTGTAAATAGCCCAAACAGCCAAACATGGCCAATTTTCACTACCTGAAGTAAGTAAATTTTTTTGGTCATAACATTAAGGAATTGCCTAAATAACATAAATGTAAAAATATTTAAAATATTTTCTTAAAATATACTCGTGATTAAACGATTATGCGATTTTGAAAACTGTGCTGTTATTGAATAAGGATGGCAGACCACAACCATTTATAATCTACTAGAGGCGGCACACATGAACTATAGCGCGGGAATGAAAAATTTATACACATGTTTGTATCTTCAATTTAAGTCAATATATTATTTGTTAGTGAGGACATATAATGGTTCGAACCCAGAGTGGTATATATATATATATATATATATATATATATATATATATATATATATATATAGGGTGTCCACAAGCTCTTTTTTTTTCACAAAAGATTCTAGAGCTGATTTTATGACGATTTAACGTAACTACCTTAATACAAAAATACTTCCTAAGAGAGCTGGAGCTCTTGGAAGATGGCGCCTTAACATCGGTTTAATTCAAATATCTTCAAAATGGTTTCCCTTTAGATGATAGCGTTCTGTACATTTATTTAGTGGAATATGCCTAATCGTATGGCGTGAATATGATATTTTAGTTGTACTCATAAGCGGCTCGTTTGGGCGGGGAATTGGACATTGTTATTCATAAATTTTTTGTTTTTCAAACTTTCGAAATTTTAACATAAAATTTAAAAAATTTCGATTTTTTCATAAAAGAATATTGTCTGAAGTTGCTACGACTCACTGTTTTCGAACTAAATCGATTTGAACTTTTCATCATACTTTTATAAAATTAACTAACGAATTGATTTACAATTATGAAAGATGGCTATGGAAAATAAACAAAATAACAATTGCGTGAACATCAAACTGCTCTCATGTCATAAATCAATTTTGCTTTAGAAAGTAAGAAATAAACTCGGGTAAAAAAATAATCGTTTTTAATACAAAAAAATATTGCTGACACAATTAATAATACACAAAATTCAAAATAACTAAAAGCATGAAACACAAAACTGAATCTACAAAAGATACTCCACATGACGACCATCCGTTTCTATGCACACATTTATTCCTTTATGTAAAGATTGCCGAATTTTTGCAAACATTCCCCTATTGTTCCTAAATTCGTAGCAGGCATCCTGACTTCTTCTCCAAAGCTGATCGCGTGTTTCTATTGATTGGGAATAAACTATTGATTTTAGATATCCCCAAACACAAAAATCGCAAGGATTTAAATCTGGAGACCTTGCTGGTCAAGCAACCGGACCGCCTCTTCGGATCCATCGCTCTTGGTAACTGTTATCTAAAAAGGTACGAACAGTTCTGCTATAGTGACCCGGACAACCATCATGTAAAAACCACAAATTCCGCCGAATATTCAGATTAATATCATCTAATAAATCCGGTACAGTATTTTGTAGAAAGTTGAGATATTCTTCGCCGTTTAAACGATTAGGCAATTCTACAGGTCCAAGCAAATTATCACCAAGAACACCTATCCATACATTAATGCTAAACCTTTCCTGATGTGTACTTTCCCTTATCGCATGAGGGTTTTCATCAACATAGGAGTAATAGTGTGCATTGTGCATATTAAAAATTCCATCTTTTGTAAAAGCGGCTTCATCACAAAACAAAATATTAGAAAAAAAATCTTGGTCTTGATTCTCTTTATTTTGCATCCAATTGGAAAAATCAACACGAGCAGGAAAATCACCTGCTTACAACGCCTGGACTTTTTTGAAATGAAAAGGATACAAGCCTTCCTTATGTAGAATGTTCCATACAGAAGATTTTGACACATTGGGAGATTGTACTCAATTTCCATTAAAATATCATCCTAATATTCTTCCATTACATCAGCATGTCTTCCAGTTTCATTATTCTTAGGAAGTACCGATCCTGTTTCCCTAATTCTTTGATGAAGAAGCGTAAATGATTTAGGAGCAGGATGTCTTCTACCTGGAAATTTATCTGCATATCTACGTGCTGCTGCCTGAGCGTTGCATTACATTTCGCCGTCCACTAAATGCATATCGGCATATTCTTCATTACTAAACGAAACCATTCTAACAATATTCAACTTTTTGTAAAATACTTATCTTTTTTGGGTTTTTTAATGGTGTATTCCAAATTATACAATCTAAACGTTTCGATAACACTTACAGTTATCTTTGTCAGTAGTAATATCTGTCAAAATTGTTAAAGATATTGTAAACAATTTTGTCAAAGTTGAAAAATTAAAACATAAACAACTTTGACAAAATTGTTTACATATTTAACAATTTTAACAGATATTCTACTGACGAAGATAACTAGTATTATCGAAACGTTTATCTATAATTTAATACTAAATCAAAGATGATTTATTTGTGATAATGGTTAAAGTTTCATTTTCATATTTCAACTTTTGTATTTACGTAATGTAACTAAACAATAAAAAATCTTTCACTTAAATGTTATTTGACACTAACCTCAACTAGTATCTGTAATACTAGTTATTTTGACGTTCACAATTGTTATTTTGTTTATTTTCCATAGCCATCTTTCATAATTGTAAATGAATTGTTAGTTAATTTTATAAAGTTTGATTAACACATGAAAAGTTCAAATCGATTTATTTCGAAAATGGTCGCGTACACTTTAGACAAGAGGATCATTCGTTTATGAAAAAATCGATTTTTTTAATTTTATGTTAAAATTGCGAAATTTTGAAAAACAAAAACTTATGAATAACAATGTCAATGCTCGCTAAAACGTATGACTAAAAATCATATTCACGCCATACGATTGGGCATATTCCACTAAATAAATGTACAAATTGCTGTCATTTTACGTTCACCATTTGAAGATATTTGAATTAAACCGATGTCCGGTAGCATCTTGAACGGCTCCAGCTACTTAGGAGGATTTTTTGATTAAGGTAATTTACGTTAAATCGACATAAAATTAGCTCTATAATCTGCTGTTTTCTGTATCAAAAAAGATGGACACCCTTGAATAAGGGTGTCCTGAAAAAAGCGTTTCAACTGCAAGCATAATCTTTGGTTTAAAAAATACCATTTAAGGTCAAGTAGAAATTGCACATAGGAATTAAAAGCTTGGTTTATCTGCTTTAACGCTAACTTTATTTATTTTGGAGAATTGCATTTTGAACATGACTGTGAAATCAAGCTTTAAATATGAATATTGCTTAAGTATAGGTATAATTTACATTCTAGTCAAATTCATTGGTATCGAAAATTTGAATGACGAATTAGTGTACTAATTACAAATAGCTTTATAAAGTATACTATGCAAAGTTGCTAAAATGAACTAATTAAAAAAATTGTCTTTAAAGCTGAAACTACCATCAAATAAAAAACTGCATTTATATTAGTCACTAAACACTAAAACTATAAACAACCATTAAATAAACCGGAAGCAAACAGTGAAATCGGTGAAAGCAGTGAAAGTAGTGAAAGCAGTGAATTAGTTAAAAGTAAAAAAAATTGAACATGATCAATACATTTTTTCAAGCAAAGAACACAAAGCGTTAAAACTTCGGTTTAAGGAACTCGAATCATCTGTAGACAGTTACCAACCTGAGGATAGCAAATTGGACCTTTGCCGAAACGTCGTGTTGAAACAAACGGTTCTAATTTTCAGCAGAAAAGCTAACGATCAACGCCATTAACACAGACATGTAGCAGCCAGAAAACCTAAAGATCAAATTCATTATATAAATATATATATATTGAGAACGTATAAATATATATACTATATGTCGTAGTTTAAAAATATGGCTTAAATGCCTAAAACATAATGACCGTTTTAAACAGATTGTCTCAAGTAAAAGAATTCGTTCGATCGGAAAAATGGCTAAACGCAAAATTTCTTAATCAAGTTCAAACGTTCTGGATCGGGAAGTGAATGTAAAGGTAGTACGTCAAAATGTACTTGGCAAATGGAACAGTGTAAGATCCAACGAACAAATCATCAGATGGAAACCGATATTTCAAATGGGCGTTAAAGAAAAGTTTAATTTTTAGGAAAAATTTTCGACAAATAAATCATTAATTATCAGATAATTGACCAAGAATGTTCAAAAATGGTTTAGGAATCACTTACAAAAATTAGAGGAACAATCAATAATTATCCTTGACAATGCAGTTATCATCTAAAGGCAGAAGGCAGTCAAAGTTTCTTGGATAAAAAGAAATACAGCAATGGTTAACCGCTAAAAAAATAGCGTGGGAAAATTTTATGACAAAGGCAGAGTTAGTGGAATTGGCCAAAGAAACAAATAGACCAATGCGAAAATATGTAATCGATGAGCTAGCTCTATCATATGGACATGAAGTTTTGCGCTGCCCCGTATCATTGCCATTTCAATCCAATTGAGTTGGTATGGCATTACTAAGAACAAATACGACAAAAGTATCGTTGCGACATCCGGAAAGACGAAGATGTTCTTAATACGTGGAACGACGCATTAAAACAGTTAGTGCGGAAATATGGCAAAAATGTATTGATCATACGGATAAAATAATTAAAGATACTTTTGTTAATGAAGAGATTGTGGATGAAGTAAGACCTCTTATTTTCACAGTTAACACTGAAGAAAGTGATGACGATGATCTTTTCCAAGATTTGGATGACTCAGGAAGTGATGAATCTGAAGCCGAATGACAATTATAATTTTACATTTAATTATAAAAGTATATCTTTGTAATTTAATTAATATTTACTAACTATAATAAAAATGTATTTGTTATTGTTGTTATAAGTATAAGTGAAAGGTGTCAATTGAAATTACTTATAGGTAATTAGTAATCGATTATTATTTTTATTATACAAAAGTTGCATTTCTTCACAAATTATATAATGTTAAAGCAGTGTTGAGAACCACTGGCATTTTATTATACCTATTGAATTTCTATTCTACCTGCATCTGATTCTTATTGCCTTGTCATTATGTGTGAAAGTTGCAAACGCTTTTGTTCGGCAGAAATAGAGGCATTATTCATAATATATCCATCTTTCTTTGTCACGTACAATAAGTACGAGACAGCAAAGCATTAAGGCGGTTTCAAGCACAATAGAACCATATATTGACAATCCTCCTTGTTAATCCGATACCCGTTCAGTTCTACCGGACAGGCTTTATTTTGTTTATTTTCCATAGCCATCTTTCATAATAGTAAATGAATTCGTTAGTTCATTTTATAAAAGTTTGACTAACACATGAAAAGTTCAAATCGATTTATTTCGAAAATGGTGCGTCGTAGCGACTTTAGACAAGAGGATCATTCGTTTATGAAAAAATCGATTTTTTTTTTAATTTTATGTTAAAATTGCGAAATTTTGAAAAACAAAAAACTTATGAATAACAATGTCAATGCTCCGCCCAAACGAGCCGCTTATGACTAAAAAATCATATTCACGCCATACGATTGGGCATATTCCACTAAATAAATGTACAAATTGCTATCATTTTAAAGGGCAACCATTTTGAAGATATTTGAATTAAACCGATGTTAGGGCGCCATCTTCCAAGAGCTCCAGATCTCTTAGGAAGTATTTTTGTATTAAGGTAATTTACGTTAAATCGACATAAAATTAGCTCTAGAATCTGCTGTTTTCTTTTGTGAAAAGAGTTTGTGGACACCCTGTATATACAGGGTGTCCTGAAAAGAATGGGCCATACTGCAGGGGCACCTTCTTTGGTTTAAAATATACCATTTAAGTCAACTTACCTTAGTACCAAGTTGCTCCCGGACATACGAGCCTTTAAAGATTTAGTTTGTTTTCTATTTTTTACGCTAACTTATTTACTTTTTGAGTTTGTATTAGCTGCATCAAATATTGACAGGATTTTCCACAAGTATGTACCACCATATTAAAAATACGGGTAAAAAAATGAATTTTATTTATAAAAAATTAAAGAACAATCCAAGCTTAATGGAAGTTACTACAATAACTGCTAAAAGAGCGGAATATTTATATTCGATTAAAAGGTACAGAGAAACGGGAAGGAATATTTTTTTACTGGCGAACCGGTGCGGCGCAAACCATTGGGTGGAATTTCTTACTCCAGAAAACCATACGAGTTTTGATTAATACCGAGGGACAATTCAGAAATAAACGGATTCAGAAGGGGAATCAAGCGACCTTCTGGATCTGAGAGCAATTAGATTCATTTATCGAAATGATGAGGGGTTCACTTTTGGGATTATCTCGTATGTACAATTATAAAAAACAATCTTTGCTTGATAAAGTGGTCAAAGAATTACGAGGAGCGTTAAAATGTTATGGCTTCCAGTAGCCCACTGTGAATTTAATCCAATTGAACTGATATTTGCTTATATCAAAAATAGAGTTGCAAAGGAAAACACAACGTACAAAATAAAGGACGTTTTGAAACTTTGCAAGTTAACATTACAAACTGTGCCAAATATCGTTTGGAGTAATTGTGTCGATCATGCCAAGAAAGTCGAAGAGAACATTGAGGAGGATCGCAAAGCAGATACCGATGGTTGTATATAAATGTATGTATTATGTAATTAGAAAAAAATAGTTTTCGTGATCTAGAAATTTCGCCTTTTATTACAATTTTAATATTACGTTCCTACTTAAAATGCATGCATTAATACATGACACTATTTTGCCGCACTATATAAATTGCGATTTCTCAGTAGAGGCGACACAAGGTTGCGCGTTGAATTATATTCCCCTATTACCTCTGCGTGCAGTTAGACGTTATCCTTGTTCAACGAAATATTTAATTCTATCCCTTGGTTAGCAATTATAGACATTATAAAAAACTCGATCTTCCCGTATTTATTGGTTTTTATTAAACATCCCGTAAAAATATTGCCTACCTATAACGCTTAGAATAAGGGAGTTAACAAGCGTGGCATTTTTGCTTTATTATACGGTTTTTAAATAATTGAAAGTGATGAAATCAGCATCAACCTCTAGGCAATCCATTAATTAGTGTTTTAACTATTAATTCATAAAGATTGGTCTTGCGCGAAGAGTGGTGAAAAACGGTGGTTTCTCGAATATATTTCGCTGTAGTACTTAGCTAAATGTAGCAAAAAATATCAAATTACGGTCACATACACAGAAATAAATATCGATTATGATGCAAGTTGTTTGATTATAATCGGCCGTATGGTTTTCGACATATAAGCGTTTACAGTCAGGTGACTAAACTTTTTACTTTAAAAGTGGGTTATTCTATATAGCGGATGGGTTAACAAAATTTGTTACGTTGGTTACATTAGATCTACAATTTAATATTTTATATCGTAAAAAGGGAAGTTTTAAATGCTTATACTATTATAAAATTGTAACTTTACTACTAGTGTATTATACATAATATTACTAGGGAATAAGTACTGTTTTCTCTTTTCGGTAACTATAACAGCAGTAAGTAGTACGAATGAATTAATATTACCACTTTATTCAATTTAAATCTGATTACCAAATTTAAACTGACACGGCATTCTGACTGATAATAGAAGTAACTGACTAAAGGTTTACAATAATTCTCCTAAAGTATGTTTTATTTAAAGCATTAAACGTGCTTTAAAATGTACATAAAATTATATTCAACAAAATATAAGGGAAGTAAGAGAAATAACTTTGAAATAAATTTAGTGCCTCTTCCGAAACTATTCATTACAAATTCAACTTTGCTTTCATTTAAGTGCATTGTATGTTTATCTATAGTATTACTTCTAAACTCATTAGAATAACCCATGACAATATGGTAGACCAAGAAATGATGAACTCCGCAACACAAACATGTAAAACGTAAATGGGACCCAATTACACATATATCTGACCACATTTTAAAGATTGCTGAAGGGTGGGTAGTATGTACTAACAAATCGTTTAACTTATTTAATTAGAGCTGTTTAATACGCAAACTACATCGATAAAGAACTGTAACCTTGATAACACTGGTGACTAATATTTGAGATTAGGAAATCTGTTGCTACAAAACTGTTTTAGACAACGATAATTTCTGATGCGTTCTTTAAACATTAGGCATTAGTTTTGTTTGTATTTTAGAATGAAAAAATTGCTTTGTGTGATTATGTCTAAAATATTTATATGAGAATATTGAAGAATGTGCATATTTAATAATAATAATAATAACTTTATTTACTCTGGTGAGGTCCAGCTAGTAGCTGTTTATCCCAACCAGTCGAAAAAATAGTATAATACACAACAAGGTAATAGAACAAAGATTTAAGCTTAAATATGTTCACGACTATTCAAATTAAAAATAAGTCTGACGCATGCATTTTGGACTTTTTGAATTTTATATGAAGTAGCGTTTGTTAAACATGGCCCATATACTACGTCACCATAGTCAAAAATGGACAAAATTAACGACTCAACTAGTAACACTTTTGTTTCAATAGGCAATACATTTTTAAATCTATACAGGGACCGTAGACGACCATAGCAGACTTAGATTCTTTTATTTATATGAGCCGTAAAATTCAAACTTTGATCTACGATTATATCTAAGTTTCTGTTTTCTGATTTAAATATGATATTATCATTACCCATTTTGATTTGACTACAGAGATTATATACTTTCTCAACTTGTTTCCTTGAGCCAATAACCATTCCAGTGGTTTTTCCACGTTAAGAGTAAGAGAATTTTGATTCGACCAGTTTGTAATATTTTGAAGATCTAGGTTAATTTTATATATTGCAGTTTCAATATCACAAGTACTGGCTGTCATCGGCATACATATGGTAACTACAGTAGCGAAAATTTTGCACAAAATCAAAAACATACAGAATAAACAGAAGAGGACCTAGTATTGATCCTTGCGACACCCCCTGCTTTAACGAAAGAGAAGTAAACAATGATATCCCAGTACTTAGTTGAGTAAGTACCTGTTATCCTCGTGAGGATAAATAGCACCATTGTATAACTGAAGTAGTACAACCCAAGAAACTTAATTTTGCCAATAACGTTTTGTGATCCAACCTATCGAATAATAGAGCGAAATCAATGCTGTCACCATACCTTTATCGATTCCCTTTAACAAATCATCTGTAAGGTCTACCAAACACGAAGTTGTACTATAGCCTTGCCGAAACCCCGATTGCTTAGCAGGTAGGAGATTATTAAAATCCAAATGGGTTTTTAGTTGCTTATAAATAACACGTTCTAATACTTTCGAAAGTGCAGGTAAAATGCTAATAGGTCGTAAATTTTTATAACCAATAGGAAAGTCAATTTTTGGTATTGGGTGCAATAATGCTTGCTTCCAGGCAAAAGGAAACGTGCCAGAGGTAATTGAAAAATTTATTAGATGCGTAATTGCATCAAGGCAACAGGGCATACACAGTTGTATCATTTTTATATCGATATCATCAACTCTACGTGAATTACTATTTATGCTATTGATTACACTTGCTACCTTAGTTTTGTAACGGTGCCGAAAGTTAATTGGTTCTTGAGATTGGGATGTTTAGAATTATTAAACTTGTCTAATAAATTTTCATCAACCGGCATAATACAGTTTGAGTCAATTCTTCTGAATTTCTAAGTTCCACAGGAATATTTTTGTTACCATTATTACAATGTATATTCAAATTTTTAAGTGATCTCCAAAGTTCTTTTGAGTTACATAAATTTTGACTAAGCGTGTGCTGAATGTAGGCCTTGTTCTCCCGCCTGATTGCTGCAGTTACATAATTGCGTAGTTCGTTATAACATTTCCACTTCGAGCTGACAATAGTCTAAATCACAGTTTAAATTTTTTCGACATCTTTTAAAATTGACAAGCGCTTTGTCACGTAGGAATATCATTACTTTTATTACATTTGTAATCTAAGGAGATTTATTTTTAGAGGTATTGATTGTTTGGAGTGGGGCAAACACATCACAAATATTATGGACACACATATTAAAATATTCAACCTTAGAATCAATTGTATCAAATGATTCAAAAAGACGCCAATTTATAACAGATGCAGCGTATTTAAATTCATCTAAGTTAAGATATTTAAAATCTCTACAGGTTATTTTCCGAGGCTGAGTTTCAGGAACAGTAATATCAAATAAAGCATAAACTAACAAGTGATCTGAGATATCCGGAAGAGTTACGGTTCCAACTTTTCCCACACTCGATGGATGACTTACCAACATCAGATCAATTAAAGTGCTATTGCCATCAGTTATACCCGTAGGCTGATCTACTATTTGAAACAAGTATGTTAAAAGAATAGAATTAAAAAAAAATCTACGTTAGAGTCGCCTACGATAATTAATTCATCAGTCATATAAATAATATCAGATATCACATTGTCCATTTCTGCCATAGCCGAATAAAGTACGTTGGGTGGTTTATACACAACACCGAAAACTATAGTCTGTTGTGTTATTTTAAAAGATACCCATACCTGTTCAAATAATTCTCCCTCGTGCATATTCAATACTTTAAAGGATAAATTGCTTTTTATATAAATGGCAACCTCCGCCTCTTTTAAACATCCGGTCATTTCTTACGAAATTGTATCCAGGAATACAAACAGCATTAGATGGAATGGATGGATTTAACCACGTTTCTGTGATACCTACAACATCAAAATTTTGACGCAAAATATAGTCTTTCAAAATATCAAAGCTTTTAAGTAAAGACCTAGAATTAATATGAGATACAAATAAACCACTGCCTAAAACAGAATCAATTTCATCATACTCAGATAACATAACTTACACTATTTGCTAAATTTTATATAAAACAAAGATAAAAAATTCAAACACTACCAAAATAAATAACTACAGCCAATGGAAAACAAAATAAAAAATTAATAATGTATAGAAAATGACCCCCGAAGTTAACGTCGTAAGCAAGAAAAATGAAAACTAAAGAATAACCCATGTATTAATTACAATTAATTGTCGTTAATTTTCCTTCTGATAACCCAAATTATTTATCATAAAAAATATATACATACGGCATCTATTTTGCTAGAGTAGCGCTCTAACCAAATGAGCTATCGAGATACAACAATACCAATCCATGTAAATTTTGTTTTTATGTATGTAGGATTTACATCAGTTCTACATACATAGACAAAATTTACAACGATTGAGGCTTATATCTCGATAGCTCAGTTAGTTAGAGCTCTACTTTAGCAAAGTAGGTGTCGTAGGTTCAAATCCTACTCGAAGTAAACTTTTTATTTATGTATTTAATAAAATTAATCATAAGTTTTTATTACATATTTACTCTTGAACTTATTCGTTCATAACAAAAACTTCTAATATTTGTTATCAACTGTTTAATTTTTTTAATATCTGTAAACAGGTATCGTTAATTAATATTTAGTAAACCTATGATGTAGAATTCCATGATTAAATAATAAGTAGATTATAAGTTACAAACAGATTGCAAAATATGTTCACTTACTGTTT
Source organism: Vesta saturnalis (assembly GCA_036346205.1). Taxonomy (NCBI): domain Eukaryota; kingdom Metazoa; phylum Arthropoda; class Insecta; order Coleoptera; family Lampyridae; genus Vesta; species Vesta saturnalis. Next base: position 1,132,052 of record JARFJB010001443.1, read on the forward strand.
ATACATTTAAATATTAAACATTTTACTTGTTAATAATTTGTGTTAACGATATGAAAAATATTTGTACTTTTTAAGTTTATTTTCAAGAGCTCTAACGTTCATAATTTTTGTTGTACGAAAATGAAAATATACAACTGCATATAATTTATATGCGCGTGCTTTTAGACTACCAATATTTGTATTCAAAAACATCTGTATATTATTTAAACGTTTTTAAATCTGTAAAATGTAATTAAGCATAATTGAAATATAGCGATAACCAATACTATCAAGGTAATTTAAGCAGATCCTAGTTGTGATAGACAGGATGTGTCACATTAAGTATCCATCAATTCTTAGAGTAATTGTAATTCTAAGGGGTGTAGTACCGGCTTTCCGATGGTTGTAGAAGTGATAAATGTCTGTTTTACGTATTTTATTGCCAGGAGACCTTTACTTATTATGCTAATGTTGTATAAATAAATAGAATTTGTTGGCGTTTATAAGAGTCCGAAGAACAAAAGGTAATAATGCGTATGTATAGGTACATCCTACTTAGAAATTGAGCAAAGTTCTAACTTCAAACACTACGTCCACAATTTAATTACCATAAACACTATCACTTGCTGCAACTCATCCTAATTGTTTCATACCTGCGAAATATTAATTTCATTTACTTCTGTAGAGTTAGCCAAAGGTCCTCTGAAGAAGTAATCATTCGCCCTTCATCATAAAGGCTGGATGGTTAGTGTAATCTTTTAACCGCTACATCAAAAATATATTTAAGTTTTTTTGGGGAGTTATCTCTAAACATATTTCTGATTTACAGATACCGTAAATATAGTAGAAGTAGAAAATCCTATGCGAATAAACTGGACCCGTATTCTCGAGTTGACACGACATATTTCGTGAAACATGTCGAGCGATAAATACCACATGCGAAGTGCTTTTCATTCGAAACCGTATTCTGGAATTGTCCTCGATAATATTTTACATATGTCGAGCGTTGTGAGGGTTGTCCTAACTTCTTCTGTATTATAAGTGGTTTGTAACTGTGGTTTCCTATTAGTGGAGTTGATCGGCCTATTTCCACAGTTTATGCTTTTTGAGCGCCATGTTTCGGAAGCGAACTCTGCTTTCGTCATCAGGCTTAGTCCTGAGAAGGATTGTTTTTGCACTTGAGTCAATTCATATGTTATATATAATTTTTCCCAAGCACTTGACTACTCTCAGATTCGAACTTGGTACCTTTCACTAGTCTGACACCTTTACCGCTGAGCCACTGAGTAATCCAATATATATTTGTTAGAACATATATATATATATATATATATATATATATATATATATATATATATATATATATATATATATATATATATATATATATATATATATATATATATACAACGTGTCCAAGATAAGGAGGGCCAGTATAGGGATCTCGAGAACCGTAAATGGAAAAAGTTGCGCATTTTGGTGCTTAACAAAATGCTTTGTTGAAATCTAAAAAATTTCGATTGGTTCCGGAGATATCCGCAAAAAACCGAAATTTTGCAAAATCGTTTTAATTTTTTACTGGGTTTGTTTCAAGAGGAATTTTAAAATGAGTGGTACTTTCTCATAGCCACTTTTTCCCCTCTATAAGATGGCGTTATTGAATTTGAAATCCGACGTTTCGTCTTTGACCGATCATCATCAACTTCATTTTTTTAAATACGGCTCTGATTTTCTAATATCAAATTGTTGAAGCTCTTTCAATTCTGAATTCAACAATGTACTATACTTCACGGTTTAGGTATGTTTTAGACCTTATTTGAGTATTATTAAAAGTTTTACTCGAATCGAAGCTGCCTTGTAAAATCTCTCATAAATTTAATTCCTTCAGTTATTTCAATTTATCGAAAAAACACTATAAATAAGTTATTAACAATACTTTTTACAATAGTAAGTATTAACAATAAAGAACAATAAAATTTACTATTTTTTTTATTAAAGATTACAAATAAATAAGGCAGAAATTATAAAGTATTAAACACGCACAGGTATTAACAATAAAAGATATAAAAAGATAACAATAAATCTAACATCAAGGAGTCGAATTTTGCATCGATCTTAGTACGTTTCAATGTCTTAGGTATCTATCACATTTCTACATCTATTTGAAAGAAAGAAGGCTTTGAAAAAAAATGAACATCCCAGAGATGTATTAAATTTGACATTTACTGTGAAATTATTTTCTTTAAAAACGTTTTTCTTGCATTTTGTTTGAAATATGGAACTTTATTCAAGAGAAATTTAATATGATAACTTGTTTCATTTTAAGTAACCGAAACTGTTATGCAACGGAACATATGTATTTAAATAAATATCCGGAAAGGAGGTAGCCAAATAGAAGGACATTTAGTAAGTTAGTAGTTAATCTTAAAGAATACGGTGCGTTTAAGAAACCTGTACTTTCTCGACAAAAGCCTAGTAATGAGGAAAAAGTAAACAACGTATTATCAGTTATTGAGAACCGCGGAATATCAACTCGGAAAATTGAACAAAACGTTGGTGTGGCGAATTCAACAGCACAATTTATTTTAAAAAAACAAAAATTTCATCCATACAAATACAGAATTTGTCAAGAACTTAGGCCCGGTGATGCAGAAAGGCGTCGAACATTCTGTGAATGGTACACACGAGAATGTCATGAAAATGAAGCTTTTCCTTATCAGATAATATGGTCTGATGAGAGCATGGTGACTAAAAATCGGATTTTTAATAAACGAAATATTCATTACTGGGCCACAGAAAACCAACATTTACTTAAAGAAACAAGATATCAACATCTTTTTGGATTCAATATGTGCGCCGGAATTGTGGGAACACGAATTATAGGACCATTTTTTTACCATCATAATTTAAACTCTGAGCATTACCTCAATTTACTACAAAATTACTTGGAAGAAGCCCTGGATAATTTACCTCTACCAGAAATTCGCAACCATTGGTTCCAGCAGGACGGTGCGCCTGCACATAATTCAAGGGCTGTTAATGAGTACCTTTTAAATAAATTTCCAGGAAAACTTATAAGCACGTATTCTGAAACGCCATGGCCAGCACGTTCACCCGACATTACTCCATTAGAATTCTTTGTTTGGGGATATGTCGAAAATTATGTTCATAAGGAAAACTTTGAAACAGAACAAGAACTCAGAAGATTGGTGCTTTAAGCTTTTCAAAGTATAACACCAGTTATGCTGATTAATGTTTTAGAAGCTACAGTTATGAGATGCTATTTATGTTTAGAGAATGAGGGCAATCATTTCGAACACTTCCTATGAACTTAAATTCTACTCTTTGATACTAGTTTCGTTGTTATTTTTGTAATATCCTTTGTTGTAAAAACTTATTATTGTAAAAACTATTGTCAATAACTAATTTATTTGTAAACCTCAAAAAAAGTGACTTTTCCCAGTAAAAAATTAAAACGATTTTGCAAAATTTCGGTTTTTTGCGGATATCTCCGGAACCAATCGGTTTTTTTTAGATTTCAACAAAGCATTTTGTTAAGCACCAAAATGCGCAACTTTTTCCCATTTACGGTTCTCGAGATCCCTATACTGGCTCTCCTTATCTTGGACGTTGTATATATATATATATATATATATATATATATATATATACATATATATATATATATATATATATATATATATTAATTTTTGTGGTTGCACAGAAGTTTATTGCGCATGTTGCGCCGTAACCTCTTCGCAGGTGTATTGGGCTTAAGCTCTTCGGACATTATTGGAATCCATATGGGTTTCATTTCTACACTAGCTTGGCTTATTGGATTTTCTGCTAGTGCGATGTATGTGGCTTCTTTGAGTTTCCGAGTTGTGTTCTCGTCCTTTGCCATTATCTGTATGTTGTCCCATTGGATGCGGTGGTCTTCATTCCAGGCATGTTCGGCGATTCTTGATCTTTCTGTTTCGCCCTTGCGGACGTTGTTCTTGTGTTCCTGCGTTCTCACTTTGAGTGGTCTCCTGCTCTCTCCTATGTATGCTCTGCCGCATTCGCATGGTAGGTTGTATACACAATTCTTGGAATTCTGATCTTAATTGTATGGTTTGGTTTTGCTTAGTATTCCCCTGAGCGTTCTGGTCGATTTGAAGGCAGTGAGTATCTTGTATTTGCTGCCTATCCTTCGTATTTTGTCTGAGGTACCTCGTATATATGGTATTATCGCTGTATATTTAGGTTCTTCTTTTTCGGTTACCCTTTCCCTCTTTAGGTTAGGTGTTAGATAGGAGTAGCCATTTTCTTTGAGTGTTCTAGCGATATTTTCTTTTTCTCTGTTCAGGTCCTCTTGAGCATATTTTTTTGCTCTATCGTACAAGCATTTTGCCACGCCTAACTTCACTTCACGTTTTTGTGGTGATTGGAGTTGTAGTGTAGGTACCTCCCCGTGTGGGTGGGTTTTCTGTATACACTTGTCGAGAAAGTGTTGTCATTCCTGTGTACAAGTACATCCAGGAATGGGAGTTTTTGTTCCGACTCCAATTCCATTGTGAGTTCGATGGAGGGTGCGCGGCTATTTAGATGATCTAGGAATTCATCTAGCTTATGATTTCCGTGTTGCCAAACTACGAAGGTATCGTCCACGTATCTAAGCCACATCCTTGGTTTCTCTGTGAATTCGGATATCGCTTGGTCTTCAAAGTCTTCCATATATATATATATATATATATATATATATATATATATATATATATATATATATATATATATATATATATATATTGCTCACTATGGGTGATAGTGGGGAACCCATCGCCATCCCAAACTCTTGTTGGCAGAATTTGTCTTCTACCTGGAAATCGTATGTAGTTCTAATGCATATTGTCAGAAGTTCCATTATTGTGTTTACCGAGAGTTGCGTGCGTTCGTCTAACGTTTCATCCTCTTCCAGCTTGTCCCTTATGATAGTTAGTGCCTTATCGGTAGGCACATTTGTGAATAGACTCACAATGTCGAAGCTTACCAGTATTTCTTCGTGGTTTGGTTGGAAGTTTCTGATGGTTTCCACGAATTGCTGCGTATTCTTGACCATAGATTCGGTTTTTCCCGATAAGGGTGTGATGATACCTAGCAGATAGTGTACTAATGGGTGACAAGGTGAATTTCTCGAGTCTTAGAGGAATTCCTTTCTTGTGAATCTTTGGTAGGCCGTACAGATGCGGAGGTTTGCTGTAGTGTGGGGTAAGTCTAGTTCTCTGGTAATCGGAGAACTCCCCCTTATGTTTTGCCAGCGTCAGGTATATCCGTCTTTCGATTGATGGTGTGGGGTCTTTTGGTATTTGTTTGTACTCGCCCCCGTCTAGTAGTTCTTGGATCTTACTGTTGTAAGGGTCCATATCCATTACCACAGTCGCGTTTCCTTTGTCTGCCGGGAGAATTTTGATCGTTGGGTCATTCTTAAGGGAAATGACCGCTCTCCTTTCTAGGTTAGAGAGGTTAGGTTTAGTTCGCCTAGATGAATCTAGGACTGATCTAACCTTACGTCTGTATTCTTCGGCTTCTTCAGGATCTAGTTTCATAGCTGTTTCTTCGACTGCGGTTATCAAATCTACTTTCGGAATATACCTCGGTATTATCGCATAGTTCAAGCCTTTGTCCAGAACCTGCATTTCGTTTTCGTTCAACTGTCGTTTAGAGATGTTTATGACTGTGTTTTTCGATTGATGTTGGTTGGTTCTTTCTTCTCCTTCATTAGCTTTTCGAGTTTCTTCTGCTGAATTTCCTTGTACATTGCCTTGGTCTTCGAATATTTACTTCTGGTAGCCGTATTTATCCTATCAAAATCTTGTTCGTTCACTCGATTTCGAAAGGTTTCTCTAATCTCGTAGGATTGGTGTTCGAGCCTAACTTAATATTACAATCTGACCAATAACAATACGGCATTATTTCAAATTTCAAACATGTGCATAGCAAATGTGCAAAAGGCGGCAATTTTCGCGGTATTCAACTAAAAATGTGTTTTGACATTATTGTTGTCCTGATCTTCGCTTGTATACGTAACGTTCATAAGTAGAAATATAATTTTCAAAATGGACAAACGCGTTGGGTACATTTCTAACGAACAAAAAAATACTTTAATGAAATTGATGGATAAGTATCCAAACTTAATTAATTGAAGATTTTCGGCCACTTTCACAAAAAAGACGGCCAGAATCAGTGGCATGAAATAGCATCGATATTAAATGCTATTCCGGGTTCAAAAAAGGATTGGATACATTGGCGAAAGATAATTAAAAATACAGTACTATTTTAAAGCAAGAGTATTAAGAGTGCAAATTTCATGTAACTTAGTAACGAAATTGTAATATTTCTAATTTCACTGGAGTAAACATTTTATTTTTGTAATACCACTAGTAACGTCATTAGTAGGTATTAGTAATTTATTAAATTATTTTTTTAGGCATGGCAGGATTGTAGGTCTAATGCCAAAAAGAAAAAAGCTGCATTACTTAGATACAGTAGAGGAACAGGTGGTGGTTCTGAACCAAATATAATAATCAGCGATGTAGAGGAAAAAATATTAGATTCAATTAATGAAGTTTCCGTCAAAGGGCATGAAGGAATTAAGGAATCATCAACTGCATTTGTAGGATAAAATGACAAAATTTTGGAATCATTATTTACTATGCCTTTACTATCTAGCACTTTAATGAAGTAATTATTGAGGCGCCGGTATTATCTGCCATCACTGAAATTGAAATTAATCACGAACTACAAACTGGATCTTCAAGACATACCACTACACAAGAGGAAATATCAGGTAATAAATTTAACAGTGTATCTCTGTTTGGTAATGGTTACCTTTGCACAGATCATAATTACACCTGCACAGATATTCCACAAAGCAGCTATGTTTCAACTCCAATAAAGCCAGATAAAACATTGATTTCAAGAATAACAAGTAATTAACGTGCATTGTGTTTCAGTTAAAATTATCAAAAATCAGCTAGTAAGCGATTACAACAATCAATCACTGCTACAGAAAAACTTGCGACGCTAGCACAGAAAAAAATGGAGATCAAAGAAATGTATTATAAAAGAAAGCTTGAGTTAATGGAGGCTAAAGAACAAAGAAAAGCACTACAGTCCGAACAACATTTAAATCTACTCCAAAAACAATTAGAAGTGTATGAAAAAATTAATGTAAACTTGGAATTTATTTGTAAACAAAAGTAGCTATAGTACAGCAGTTTTATTTAAATTAGGGATGTATTTTTCCACCCTTATTTTATGACCGCCCACGTGTGAGCTTAGATTTTCCACCCTTATTATTTATGGTTTCTTTTCGGCAGTCATTTTTCAACCCTTGATGGAATTTTTACCGTAATTACCGCCTCTTTGGCAGTTTAGCCCCTAGAAGGTAGGCAAATTCGTGCACGTACAATGTTCTAATAAGATACCCTAATGCTACCACATAAGACAGATATAAGAAGTTGTCTTAGGTCTGCGCCTTGGCCCCCTCGGTTGAAAATAGTATTATAATAAGGAACCTAATTTAACGTAAGACAAGTGTAAGAAGTACCATGTAGGCCTTCGATCTTGTGTTAGGTCTGCCTGTCGCGGGCCCTTAGCAGAAATTTGAAATAATAATGCCAACTTGTAGGACACGTAGATCTTCAAAACTTGTTCTCATTTCGTCCCCTGTCGCTTGGTTGGTAATGGTATCTAATCTATATAAGTGCAGAAACAGCTCGGGCCTTGGCTACTATCGTGTCCCCTTGGTAATTGTATCAGGGTCTACGCTGGCCCCTTTGAGTTAAAATTGATTTTAGTGCCATCTAGTGGCGTATAGACTAATTAGCATTTTCTATAATAGAAGTTGATCATGCACACTATTTCTTGTTCTATCTCGTTTTCTCTCTTCTCTCTTTCTCTCTCTCTCTTTTTTTTACACACAAACAAAT